>VWZP01009107.1:973-29779 GCA_013396995.1 Dicaeum eximium | reverse complement strand
TCCTCCTCCTCCTCCTCCTCCTCCTTCTTCTTCTTCTTATTATTATTATTAGTATTATTATTAGTATTATTATTATTATTGTTGTTGTTGTTGTTGTTAGTATTGTTAGTATTAGCATTAGCATTAGTATTAGTATTAGTATTAGTGTTAGTATTAGTATTATATGTAAACAGGCATTTGGAGATTGAAGCGAGCAACTTCAGTGGTTTTGCAGGATTTATGGCTTCTCGTGGACTTGGTATTTTAATTGTTGCTCCTCTCACTGTAGAGATGCTATTATAACTGGGTGAAGTCAAGAAGCCAGTGAGAGACAATCACAGGCAGGATTGTCTCTTTGTTGAGAAATAATAAAGGAAAACATTGCAAACTCAGTGTTATAGTCTCAGCAGCAGTTTAACTCCTGCTCACCTGTGCTTTTACCTGTGCAGATACTGTTTGTAAAAACTTCTCTTAATAAAATGGTTATTTTTCATCATTTTTCTCTATACATGGTATTCCATGATTTTCTGCTGTGTACAGAACTCTTTGTTTGGAGTTCATAAAATTTACAAAACTGGATTTTAAAATAGTCCCTTGCTGAGAATAACTGTTGTGTTCTCAGAAGAAAATCTGCTATTAAATAACATAATCTCTCCTCCAGATGTACTGTTGAGAAACACAACATAAGGCAACTACTCTTTTGCAGCAACACGGGCAAGAGGAGGAGCCCCCCTTCCTGATAACTCTATTGCAAATAATTAGGACATTGAGAAATCTTAATGCTGCAGATGTATTCTAGTAGTTGGTCGAGGTGTTTTTGTTTTTGTTGTGTTGTTGTTTTTGTCTGTTTGTTCGTTTTGTTTTTTAATCCAATCCTCCTGATGTAAGTGTCCTTCCATCCCATTTTGCCACACTTCAGTTTTCGTTCTATTTCTCAGCACAATCTAGCCCTCCCTCCTCTAGATGAAAATATTTCTTTTCTCTTAAGCTCTTCAAACCACACCTTTCTTCTTGCTACACACCTTTAGGACCCTCTCTGTCATTCCTGAGAGCCACTTGCTGTTAGGAGACATCCTTTCGGGGCTGTGCCCTCAGCCTTGACCGCAGTCTGTACGTCTCCAGTCTGACATACTGAGGGTTCAAGAGGCACACTGTATGAAGGTCCAGACCAGGAGAAGTCAATCCAAATGATACTGAAGTTTGACCTGTATCATTTCCTTATTCCTAAAATATTTATTGAAGGCAACATTTCATTAATTGGAGTAAGATAGGATATCTCAATTAATGCAATTGGTATACCACAATTTATAGCAACTACACATCAGTGTCATAGTCAAATATTAACTTAAGAGAGACAGACATTTCAGCAAAGAAGAAAGCCTGTTATAGGGTTGGAGAGGAAGGGAAAAGAACTAGAATTAGGGATTTTTAGAAATCTAAAATAAGAAGCAGATCTGATTGTATTTGAGATTTTGCCATTTCTTATTTTATCCTTGTGGTTTCCCAATTCCTTGCCAAACAATAATAGGCATTCCTTCATAATTTGATATTTAGCTCTTAAAACAATTCAACATGTTCTAGATATAAGTTAATTAAGGCCCCACCTTAAATCAAATGCTCATGTGTAACAAGCCCGAGTCCAGTGTGGGACAATTTCTCTGCTGCTTTGAAACACTGGTGTGGTGTGTTTGCCCACATAACAAGGGGCAATTCCTGGGCTCTTTGTAGACAGTCCCTGCAGATCTGGGCCTTTCCTTTTGTTAGGCACTTGCCATGTGATCCTTGTGGAGGACTGGAAAGGGCAGCCTTGTAACAACATTATTTCAGGAGGATAATAAGTAGCCATCATAAATTCCTTTTTTAATAGTTTATTGCCGGTTGTAGTCTATTGACAGTGCCTGCTTTATAGCATGGAGGAAAACAGTTCCTTGTTGGCACTAGTCACTAAAACTGTTTGATAGCTCTGGCCCTTTTTAGTGCCTTTAGAGAAAACCTAGTGGCTCATGAAATGAATCATAAATAGCTGAGCTGAAGTTGAACAAAAGACAGAAAGAGGGAGGAAAAAATAGTCTTGCATGTACTGAAATATGTTTATTTTGGACAATAATCTATTAACTAGTTTAACAAAGATTCTTTAAGGCTCAGTCGTGCTGTCTTAGCTGAAAGAAAAAAAATTCTATGATGATTGTATCTTGGCTCTCTATAAAGAGACTGTTTAGCAAAGATTGCTTTTCTTCTAGCTCAGAAATAGTACTTACAAAACTCTTATGTCTGAGACTTCACCTTTTTGAAAGAAAAAGCAACACATACTAATGCTTAGAACTGTCTTACTGTCACTGTCCTGTTGTGTAACATTGGACAATTTATACAATCTCTTGGGGTAGTATGCAATACTATTTAGAGAGGGCTGACAAAGAACTCAATGCCCATTGGGTCTCACAAAATTCTGACTAGGCTGCTGTGTAACATCTATAGAAATTTACATGCCTACTATAAATCGTTTCACTCTAAGCCCTAAGACCATCACTCTTACATAAGTTGGTTGGAAATCCAGAAACCCGAGTGTTCATGTATGTATAGGAGGACTTGCCATCTTTAAGGGCACCTCTGTATAACTTTGCTGAAGGTTACTACCCAGTCTTTCTCTTTCCTCTTTTCCTCTCGAAGGGCTGATGAATGCAATCCTGAGACTTCAGTTTCACACTGAAGTATTAATCTAAATTCTTGTCAGTTTTGTCCCTAACCAGCACCTTCCTATGGGACCTATGAGTACAGGGGAATTCTAAGCTCATCTAGGAGACACCAGGAAGATCTGACTTTGGACCCATTTATTTTGGATGAAGTATGTTTCCAGCTACCAGCTTGAAATACAGGATGGAGCCCATTATATATGTACCAGTGGGACAGAAGTGAGACACCTGAGTTCATTGTCCTTCTCAGAGGCTGAAAATTTTCAAATGAAATCTATATTTGTCACTTGTCATGAGAATATCTAAGCCATTGCCCTTCTTAATGTGACCTGCACTGCCAGTGCAAGGGGAGTACAGCTCTGGATCCTTTATTTTCAGGCATTATGCTTCTGGTACCTGCTTCCAGTTCTGCTAATACTTCTAATTTAATGCTTTTGGTTTGAGTATCTCAGAAGAGGATGCAAAGCCCCAGAACTCCCATGCCTTCCAAGTGATGCTTTTCATGAGGGTTGAGCAGTGCTTACTCACTGTGTTAACCTACATTCTTCACTCAACATAGCTGGAATCAAGCATGTTGGTGCTTTTATGGATAAGACAGACGCAAGTTAGAGCCACCAGTCACTGTGCTAAGGAAGTGAAGCCATTCTTCCTACTTCCAGAGAAAATGCTGTAATCCTTTCCTTTAGATTTTTTTTTTACTATATAGCTAATGATAGCATTTTCTTCACCTGAGGTACCCTCATACTCTGTGTATGTACATTATGATCCATAGGAGGTATTAGGCCATATTGCCTATGCAGGTGAAGACAGTTTCCTACACACATATACATTTGGTGCTTAAACAACAAAAAGCTGGATAGGATTTCAGGTCTCCCCCTGCCCCTGGCATTCTTTGTGAGCCCCTTCAGTGCTCCCATCTTCTAACTGCTTAGGCCCTCTTCTTATTCCTCTTATTAGGTGTACATGCACTGTAGAGGAAACCTGGGCAATTTAGGCTGAATTTTGGATTTCAGTCCACACAGACTTGTCTTCCCCTCATTTCTGTCAGCTTTCCTTCTTTATTGTGTTGTAGTCTCAAGATTTTATGGGGTGAGAATCTGTGATTTTTACTTACCCCAAGTAGGCTGCACATTGCTATATATATCCCTACACATTGTTCACTTCAGAATTAGATTTCTCTTAAATCCTCTTCCTGGACACTTGTCCTGAGCATCATACATTTCAATCTACTTCTCCGCCAAAAACTTTGTGCCTATGATTTATGATTGGCAGTGGTTCTCAGTTTTGTCCTAGGGCTAACATGTAGCATTGACCTTGTCTGATGACTTGAAATCTTGTCCCAGATTCTCATGTCACCTCTTGAGTGTTGGCATTGGCTGAGGAAGAAGACCCGACATCTTTAGGTTTGGTGCAAGGATATAGAAATACCTTTCTTTAAAAAATTTTAGAGAATAATCATGATGGCAGAAATTGCCCTTGTGGTATGCCCTAGGCAGACTTCTCTGGTAAGTTTATGGAGTCTGATCTGTTACAGAATGTAAGTGGAGTGGCTAGAGAAATCCAAGCAGAAGTCGATAATGAATATCAGATCACTCCTTCATATGTGGCGCTTGCTCTTTTTTTATTCCCTATATGCTTTTAAGACCTTAAGGGCATTAATAAATTAAATAAATATTGCAACAATCCTGTCTGTTATTTGTCAGCAATCTGAAACTGCAGATGGAAGATATGATGGATGCCAAAATGAGCATGCAATGCACATTTGGCCTGTTTTTGCTATGCCAAGAGCAAGGCTCATGTGAATGAATCACTGCAGCCACAAACAGCGCCAGTGAAACCAACAGAGCAGCTCTCTGCATGCAAGAGGGTGATGGCCACAAGTCCAGATTGGCACACAGTTACACACAAGTGACTTTGCACTGGTGAATGGTTTCCTTTATTTTTATTGCCTATACAGCAGAGAGAATTGTCTTCCTTATTTCATATATGTTGTAAATGCAAACTGCTTGTCATCTTTCAGCACTGGCAGGATCCTGGCCCCCAGCAACAAATTAAACAAATAATTTATTGTACATCACTGTTTATTTTTAAGAATTCCAGTCACCTGTGAGCATGTGTAACAGCCCATGTTTTATTAGTGTGTTCCACCTTTCTTTCACTTGAGTTCCAAAGTCCACTTGCTAGACAGAGTCAGCAAATCCCTTTTTTTCTGCTGTCATACTATCCGTACAATTGAGTCCCTACAATTTTTGGAACTCCACAGAAATGCCTGTGCATGAAGAATGAGTACAGTTTTGTTGGTTTGTTGTTTTTCTTGGTGGTGGTTTTGTTTGCTTTGTTTTGTCCTGTTCTGCTTTTCCTGTGAGATAGTTTACATAGTCTGCCACAACATCTTGTCTTTATAGATGGTTCATTCACTTTTCTGTTTGATATAAAATCTTAATCGTTCTCTGTCCAGCTTTTCCTCCTCTCACTGGGAAACGGTAGGGCAAGGAAATGCTGCGCAATACTGACACCTGCCAATATCTGTCTGAAGAGCACAAATCAATTTAGCAGTGCTTCCTCATGACCTAACCCTTCTGTAGGGACAAAACTCTTCTTGACTTAATCAGTAGTTTAAGAAGACAGGCAGAAATGTTAGAGTCTTCTACTCTTTTCTCCTTTTTTTTTTTTTTCCCTTCAGCTGGGGAAAATAAGTTCAAGGAAGTCTTCCAAACCAAAGAGAAATTTAGAATCATAGAAGCTAAATACATATGCACCCAATCATTTTAGTGATATATTACTTTGCCTAATCATTAACTTAAAATGCTGTATAAGAATTTGTAATCCACAGTAAATCATTTAGTAAGGATGATTTAAATGTACTCTTGGCTAATGTAAAACAGTCTAGTTTCCACACTCAGTTGTCTGCCAAACATTGTTTAAGAAAGAGGGGGGGGTGTGATCCAAGTTGACATAAGTTATAGCAGATATAATGCTCCAATATAGTCATGGTTTGCAGATTACTGGGTTTAAGAGATAGGAAGAAGATGACATATTAAGTACTATAAAGATTGCCAGGCCGATTTTGTGCCTTAATTAGGATGCTTTGCAACTCTATGTTTAATTCTTCTCAAAGCCTGCTTGAAAGTGCCTTTATGACTACCTTATCGGCGATGGCATTGGAAAAGTGAAATGCTGGTTGATTTACTAACACAGCAGAAAAATAAAGAGACTACTATTATGGCAGATACACAAAGTTGCTCTTTTCTGTGCGACAGTGGAGGAGTTAATGTTTAAAAACAGTTGAACCAAGCATGCTCTATGCTGGAGTTCAGAAGGCAATAAGGAGCAGTGAGAGGTGGCATGTCAAGTGAATGTGTGGTTGAGGAGGGAGGTGGGGAATGGCCTTGGGCTTAAAGAGCAGCAGTATGTGACACACAGTAAACAGAACTAAACAGTGAGGGGGAGGAAGACACCTTCTGCATTCACAAGTTTTTTAGTTTAGATTTTTGTTTGAAAGTAAAGGAGAAACCAGGGATATGTAAATACTGATTTTAATGTAGAGAACAGTCCCTTCTGTGAAGTGTTTGCTATTCACTATCTTGTAACAGATCTATTATTTCTTTTGTTGCAATCATAATTTTCTGGAAAATGAGACACTTTTGGATTGACCAGCATTTTCTATCTTGAATCTTTTCACGGACTAAGATTATATTGGCACCCTATTGATGCAAAAAGCCGGGGGTAGATCTGTTTAATAGCCACTGCAACATGATGCAGCACAAACAAAAAATTCTGTGACACACTTTGTAGTCCAGCTGTAGCATCATGAGGGAACTATCTGAATATTTACTTAGCTTTTCAAACAGTTTGTTCATCCGTCCATGCTGCTCCCTCTACATGATTTCCAGTACCTGAGGCAACTAGCTCTAGCCTTGCTGGAACTTCTCCCTCTTGTAATGCAGTCACAGAGACCAGCAATCTGGACAGGACTGATATGATCTGATCTCAGATCAGACCTGAAATTATCTCAGATCCCTCTGATGCATTGGAAAATGCCTACATTGTGGTGCCTGTCTGCAAATTACCCTGTCACAGCTTTGCTTTTGTGAGGTTTGAGAGCACATTCCCAGCAGAGGAATGATATGGAAACCAGCTCATTCTGCACAGTCACTATGCAGTTCCTGCAGACATTCCCCCTGTGCCACCCCCTACAATGCTCTTTTAAAAGCACATCACAGTCAAATGGGTACAAACACTGTGCAGTGAACAGTCTTTGCAAAGTCAAGTGTTAATACACCAGAATCAGTGGGTTTACAGAAAAGCAGATTTTAACAACATTGAGAACACTGCATATGAGAGTATGGAAAGCAAGGCTGTTTCTTAGGAAGTTAAAATATTAATTAATGTATTATAATGTAGTATAATGAATTATAATGTGTTATAATGTATTATATCCATTTAATTAATGTATTATATAGCTCAAATGGTCACAAGTGACTAATGACTTTTAAATTAATATTTTTTGGAGTACCCATCCATAAGACCTAAAAACTATGTGTTTTTAGAGTGCTATTGGGCATTTTCTGACAGTTTTACTGCTTTTAGCAGAGGTGCTCAAAAAGCTGATGCATCCAAAATTAGTGTTAGGAGGCAGACAGCAAAGAGGGGAGGAGGCTTGTTAGTATTTGTTCGAGAGTAGGTGATGTTGAAGGGGGCAGGAAGGTTTTGTGCGGCAGGAAACAAGACAGCCAGGCAATTAAAATGAAACTAAGATAAACAGTTTTGAAGGAACTATTGGACCTGTTTGGATCTACTTTCTCCTGCCACTATCACTGACTAGCATCTGTACACCTAGCAGTAACTTACCTTCTGCATGGTGCAGCATCTATTTATGTGGAGCTTTATCCTCCCGCTTACGGGTCAGAAATCCCCAGCCTGCTCTCCTTGATGTAAGGGTGTTTGTATCCATGGCTGGAGTAACAGAGCAGAGCACTGGGGAAGAAGACACAAACGTGAGTCCAGCTGCAAACATCCAGAGTACCACCTGGACACCGGTATGAAGTATTAGTGCACATCCAAAGGAGAGGACAGCAGAGGATTGACAACCCTGCCTTTGTGGCATTTATGTCTCAGGTCAGACCCTGGTGGATGTGGGCACTACTCACATGGAGTAGGGAGACTCAGCAATGACATTGCTGAGGAGTCAGTCATCTTTGGGGAGGAGTTAGTCAGCTTTTCCTCTGCTCTGGGCACTGCACAGGCACCTGACCAGGTCACTTGCAGAGCTCCTGGCTCACATACATCTTGGAGTGTGAACCTGGGGAGTTTTGGTGCCACTGCCTCTCCTCCCTCTCTTCTACCCTCCATGTGTGATGATGCAGTAGAGCTCTCATCCTGGCTTAGCTAAAACTGGCCAATGGCATCTAATAGTACCTCAAAGGTCAGGAGCTGGACATTGTCTCTGTGACTGTAGACAGGTGGTGTCTGCTGGGCATGCCAGATTTACCTGCAGCAGAAGAGCAGAAATTGTTTTCTACGCTGGTGCTTCAGCTCCCTCTAGGAGGATTCAGGGATTCGGGAGCCCTCTGTCTAGGAGTCAGGGTCTGCAGCTGTCTTCCACACCATTTCCTCAACACTATTTTCAACAGCTCCTGGCTCAAAAGAAAGCCATCCACGCAAGGCACCTTCAAGGTTCCTCTGCCTGAAATTCTTGCCTGTTCTTTTCTACCATTTCCTTTAATCCTGTGTCTGAACTTGCTATAAGGTCTAGCAGCAGAGGATTGTCCTTCCATCCCAGTGCATCCAGAACTTGTCATGCTCCTAACTGCTTGGCCTGTCCCTATAGTTTGCACACCCCCTGGCTGCAGGCAGGAAACCCTGCAAAATGGCATTTTGGGCCATAGCTTTTCTTTGCCTATCTCCAAAATCTTACCTGCTCAGCTGATAGCCTTGACAGCTGTGAAAAAATGAACGTGTAAAAGGAGTCATATCTGCACGGATGTACACGACACTATTTTGTCTAAACAGCGACACCTCCTGATACCCAGGCTGCAGCTGTGAGAGCGGGTTACTGCTCCAATAAAGTTGTTGTTGTTGTTACACACAGTAAATGACTTCCCGAGGGCCACCCTTAACAAGAACCATGTCTGCTCCTGCGTTTCATTCCGTGCCAAGCATGCTGTCAGCACTTAACAGCTATTAATAATAACAGAAGGAATTACAAAGCTTCATGGGATAGAATAAAGCCCATTTAAAGGCAGTTCTTTGAGGGCTGTCCTACATTGCTTGTATTCATACATCCAAACTGGATCTATTTAAGATGACAAAGTTAAAATTACCAATGTAATGTAATTCTAAGTTTGAAGCCTTGCCAACCATTAACTGCTAAGACTATTTCTATAAACAAAGAACACTTTCTAAAGGAACATTCACTTCAGCTTTTAACTGCGATTTCCTGGGGGAAACAGTTGTGTTGGTGAAAATTCAAATATGCAGTTTATTCATATGTTAATTAAAAAGTGTTTATAATAGCAGTGAAGATTTTTGTTTTGGGCATTTTCTGGCAGCTATTTGATTAAAACTGGCTTGAAGCATTCATCCTATTCTTCAGGCCCTAAAGCTGGCTGGCAAATGACAACAAATACCTGATATGAAGGTAATTATTTTTCAGATGTATTGCATCAGCCTGGTGTAACTGTGGGGAAGCAACATTATTTTAATTGGTTGCACCTATGGAACCGTGGCTGAATTTATTCCCATTTTGCCAATAATGAGCATCTTAGAAGTTTCTACAGAGGGCTGAGATAATATATTCATGTATGAAGCATAAAAGGCAGTGTGTAATTTGTCACTTTTGAAACAGATGGATTTTTTCTCAGTTTTCTGTGGCAGGTCAGTCAAAGTTTACTCTCATGATGGTGAGAGGAAAGAGAGCTGAGTAACATTCTGTTATTGAAGGATGTCAAATTAGAATTAGGTGGTTTTTTAGTAAGTGAAATATAGAAAATTCAACTGCAAGATTAAAGTTATGTAATATTTTTACATATTTTATTATAAAATGTATTGTGATGCCAATTTAATGAACAATGAAAAAAAATTATCCTCTGATAATGAACAATAACATCACCTTCTGAAAAATACCAGTGGATATTTTTTCCTAGTATTTCTGCTCTTGCTTTTCAGTCTTCAGTGACTTAATACAGAGCTGTGTCAATAGGTTAAATCAAGAGGTGAGCATTTTAGGCATGTCCACATGTGATTATGAATTACATGCAATCATACAACCCAAGATGTTCTAAATGGGATCGTGACACGACTCTGCAATCACACACTTTCTTCTGACCTCATTGCTTGTGTATTTAACTTGACTAAAATATGTGTCCAGTGCAGCAGAGGATTCAAGCAGAGATCCTGTGCTATGTTCAGGAACCTGCTATCACTTCTATGCCTTTGACAGTGAGTTCTTCAGGCTAGCCTACTTATATTTTCACATAGATTTTCATACACTATTGAAACAATAGCAAAAATAGTAGCCAGAGAGAAAGGGTTATAATCAGTTCTGTTTGCTGGATGTATAAAAACACACAGTGAATCTGGCAACCATAACATTTTAGTTAGTTGTTTTATAGGGTCTAAGGAAAATCTCTGATTTATGTTGCTCTGTGACAGTTTAATGGTGTTGCTTGTTATGAAAAATTGGGGGACCTAATGCTCCCAACAGCAATATAAGCAGCTAAGTGCTAGATAAAATGAGCCTGAATTCATTAAGTTACACCTGCACCAACAATATTTATGCTGATGTTCATTCTGAGCTGATGATATTACAAGTGAACTATTATCCAGTTAGATCACAAACACGGCTTTGATTGTGATGGCATGTTTATTCACATTAAGGTTTCACTACTTGTTTGGAAGCAGGGACATAGTTTTGCAGCTCATTTGGAGGTTTTTTTCCCTAAACAGATGGAGGAGAGGCAGTTTTTTGTGAAAATAACAGGAAGGTAACATAAAATACTTGAACATGTAATGTAAAAAAACCATCCCAGTAGTGCTACCCTGTGGGTCACCACCTTGGTATGTATGGCTAAGTAAACATAAAAGATTAACACATTTGTTGCTTGATTTTGATTAACTGTCAAGAGTAACATACAGAGCGTGGATTGACAAGGCAAAGGCATTAAAACAGGTATCATAATACGTAAAAGGAGTTTATTTTTTCCCCTAACCATTGCCTACCTTTCTCTTCTCTGCCATGTTGAGTCTTTCTTTCTTTTCTTGACTTTTTCCTACCTTCCATTAAAAGCAGGGCCAAATACTAACTATTTCTAACATGGAGCTTGAACAATTCATGAAAGGGCTTATGCAGTTGCCTACCACAGCAGGAGTCGTACAAATCTTTTCCACCTTGATGCTCACAGTGCTGCACTCTCTCATCAACTGGCACATTAGTCCAGTTCCCACCGACACAGCCCTACAGAAGTTGATTTTAAACAAGTAATTCTACTCTGTGCCTGTGTGTGCTGGGTTCATGTGTATCTATGTTCACTCTTTTGGCAGCACAGTGCTGTCTGTAAGTGTCCTGGTCAGTCCCTGTCCAGTCAGTGTGGAGGGTGGGAGGACAAAGCACCTCTCAGTCTGCAAAAGACCAAAACAACATAGAAAGCTCTGCAATAGTGCAGTGTTGGCACGTTGCAAAACACTCAAGTACCTCTGATTTGAGAGCAAAATCTGGGGACGTGGAATAGAATAAGGCCTTATTTGAACTGATGCAGGAAAAATAGTATTTATCTTCTCTTAATATTTTATCAAAATAAGATCACAAATAGATGGATTATATATATATATATTTCCAATAATTTGTCTCTTTCTGTATATTTTCATGAAAAATTTTGCAGGGAACAGCTGTTTTGTGGCACAAAACAGGATCCTACAGCACCTCTAGAGTTCAGAAGAGATTAATTTTTGCTGAAGTCTTAGTTGATTTCCTTCCCTCCCTTAGGAGGGTTTAAGCAGAATGAGGCCAAATCATTATCTAATGCATGTGTTTTTTGAAAAAGATAATTAAACAATTTTCATGTGCTGTGGCAATTGTGGTCCTGCTCTACATAAATCCAGAAAGTGGCGTGTTAAATGGTGGAAAACAAATGGTGACAAACCAAAATAGCAAAGAGGTGCAAATCACAGCCTTCTCTATCTGCCAGCTTTTGCCAGGCCTCTGTGTCAGGCAAAGCTCTGTCAGATCACAGGGATGTGTGGCAGGTGCCTGGGGACAAAAGGCAATGTGACAAGTCAATGCTGCCTTGAATTCCAGTGTTGACTGTTTCTGGCTGGGTTTGGGTTGCAGAGCAGCAGAAAAAGAAGAAGGGTAAGTCAAGCAGTGCCCATTAACATGGAAGCTATGGCCAGTTGCGTGGTTAGAAATTTTAAATGCACACATCTTTGTTTAGGGTTTGATTGTTTGTTTGTCAGTTTGTTTTGAAAGTCATGACCTTGGATTGCATTATTGTTCTGTATTTCTTTAGGTATGTCTTCAGCTGACAGAGCATGAAGCTTTACCTTAGAGCTAAGCTCTTGAGCAGACTCGCTGAACTGTGAGTAAAGAGGACACTGCAACTATGCAAAACATGAAATTATTGGGTCATCTACCCAGGGCTGTTAAATAGCGTGCCCCGTTGCCTAAGAAGCAAGGACAGCATCTTACATATAGAGAGATGATTAATCTGCAAAAATAAACAAATAAAATAAAATCTGGCATGATATAACCCAAACAGGAGAGCAATAATTTCATCCTAGGATTTTATAAGAGAAGTACAGCAGCTACTCTGCTAGAACATGTCCCATGGTGTTTGCTAAATAGCGTGTAGATATAATCAATTGCTCATTAGAGATGCCACACACGACACAGATACAAACAATTGTGCCACTGCTGATTTACCCTTGACCCTGTGATGTTATCACATAAGGAATGAAGTACAAGACTACAGAGCTAGGGAGTAATTTTTCCTGTTCCCCATAGGAAAACTTCTTCATCACTTTGCAATTATTGCTCAGGAAGGTACAAGCTTGCTACATCTCAAAATTAGACTACACGTACCTTCAGAAGTATCAAGAGTACACTGTGAGATATCTCAAAGTAACCTCTGTCAGTCCTGGGGAAGGCTCTCCCATGAGCTCACTACTGTCAGGAAGCTGAGAGAAGCCTCTGCACTCTACAACATGCAACTCCTGCAGCTGCTGCAAGTCATCCCATGTCTGCAGGGCAACAAGTCCCTCTAAATCAGGTGCTATTTAAGAGGCTCCCTACACTCCTCACCTGCTCTGTGAAGCTTTCCATCAGATCACATCACATCACAGGTGTGAGATGAATAACTTCTATTGCATGAAGCTGTACCAGAAAATACTCCATAGGAGAGCAGTGTGTATTTCAACTGCTAATCAGCATCAAGTCCACAGGAGTAAGTCTGATATAAACCTCTCCAACATGCAGAACATGTGGTTACGGGGTTCTCTGCACCTGCTGTTTCCCTTTCAGACCCTCTCCCGCTGAGCAGCGCGGCTCAGCTAATGCAGGCACAGCCCATGGGATCCCACCTGGCTCTGCTCTATGCTTCTCTGACAGACACATTGATTCACACTGGGGATGTGGCAGCAACAGCGACGTTCAGCACGTCCTGTTGATGTCTATTCACCCTGACAGCTAAAGTGGAGCCAATAATGATACTTGGAACAGGCACAGATTATCGTAGGTGCTGTATACAAACAGCATGCCCTAGTTCTTTGCAAATGACCCTTGGACACCCCCCTGCTCCTTCATGCAGACAGAAGCCTGTCCTATTAGGTCACAGCGGTGAGGAGGAGGAGACGAGGGTGCATGCGAGTGCACTGTGCAGCGTCTGCTCCCCAGCCGCAGTCCTTCCAGATGAAGAGTCCTTCCTGTGAGAGCGCGGATGGGTACCCTGTTCTTCGGCGATTTCACTGGGTCTTTCACCCCAAGTATTTTTTCCTTGAATAAGCCAACTCTCGGCTGTGAGAGAGCACAGGATACTTTTCAACGGCATTCCGAGTATTCGTAGCAAAGGACAAAGCTTCGGCTCGCCGGGCTGAAGTGCCGGGTGTCTCACAGCGCGGGGCCGCTTGCAAACTGCCGGCTCTGCGCCTCTGACATCCGTCGGGTCAGGGGGGAACAGATCTCCTTAAACCCGCACAGTTTTAACACGGGCGGGTGAGCAGACGAGGGGACCGGGGCGCCTGTGGAAGCGCCGCGCCGGCACAGCATTCCCGGCCGGGCGGCCCCGGCGCCCTCTGGCGCTGCCGGCGCGGCGGCACAGCCGGGCCAGCACCGCTCCGGCCCGCGGGGAGCCCTCGGCCGCGCTCCGGCTGCGACACGGCCCCGAGGGCGGGGACTCGGGCTCCCCGCGGGATGGAGGCGGCAGCACCGCGGGCAGGTGCGCCGTGCTGAGGGCCTGCCGTGTGCGTCAGTCGGGCTCTCCGGAGAGCAGCGAGCCCTACTTACAAGTTTTTGGTTTTGGTTTTTTTTTTTCCCCGAGACCCAGATTTCCTAAATCCCTATTCAGTTTAAAAATAGCTTTCCGAAGGATTTCAGCGCCCCCGCCCGTGCGTGGCCTGCGCCGGGGAGCATCCTTGGCGCGGGAGCACCGGTGTCAGGAACGGCAGCAGCTGGCGAGGCTCGGCTGCCGGGGAAAAGTGCTGCTGGAGCACAGCGAACCGAACTGTTCCTGGTGTGCTCCCGTCCTGATCCCAGATACGGCAGCGCCGGTGCTGAAAAGCAGACTTTGGATTTAACCTGAGAAGAAACTCGCACGCTGCACCATGGGGTATTCAATGTCTGGAAATAGCTCCTTGATCTTAGAGAAGCTCTGTGCAGAGTTTTTACTCGAATGAATAGATCACGTTCAGTTTCATAACAATAGACGTCTCTACTGATTTCATGTGTTAACTACTTTATGATCAAAATATTTTAGCTAGAGTTATACTAGGATATATCCCCAGAACCCATGCAGGACTACATAGCTGAAAATACATACAACATTCTATCACTGTGGCTAGAATGCAAGACACCTAAAACTATTAAAACCCCAATATTCTGCAGATCTGCATTGAAGGCAATGTGGGAGAGCGTAATTTTGCTTAAAGAGCACCATCTTAAACTAAAAATGGACTGAGAAAAATCGCAAATACAGTCTTCCAGGTGCTTTGTGAAGTTACATCAGTAAAATCTGGAAGGGCTGTGACAGTTCACCTTGGTTGAAGGCCAAAAAGGTTTGTTCTTTCACTCATCATAAGGCAGAAAGAATTCTTGATGCTAAGAAGTGAATTCATGTGATGGTTATATCACAGTAAAAACAAACAAACAAACAAACAAACAAACAAACAAACAAACAAACAAACAAACAAACAAACAAACAAACAAACAAACAAACCCTCCAAAATCCAAACAAACAAACAGAACACACACACATCCAGCAACCCCCCCAAACCCTGAAGTTAAAAAGACTGTTGAAACAGAAAAAAGGATGAAAGTAGAAGGCAGAAGGAAGAGAAGAAAAAGCCTTTATAGTACTTGTCTCTGTTCTTAAAACCGATGATCAGCACTTAGTACAGTAAGGAAATGTCACCCGGAGTTTCTCAAAAGACTTCCATAGAATTCAGCCAGAATTCATCTGATGGGTCAAGAAAATTTCAATATAGCTATTTAAACTTAATATTCAATCCTCTCTTTAAAGAGAAACCCAGGACTCATCCAACTCTTTACAATTAATATAGTGCAGCTAGAAGTAAACTTTAAAATCAATATGGACTCCACAGTGCAACCTTCTGAGTTTTCTTCCATTTACAGTGTCAGTATTATTTGTTGTAATAAAAATAAAGATATTATTACCTCATTAAGCTTATGCCGGGTGGAGGTAGGGGGTGGGAGGAGGGAAGAGCAGCAGGAAAAAATCTGTGGTGTCTGACTGAAGGAATTTTCTTGTGGTGGGGGAGGATGACTAGGCAGAAATTTTGACCCTAGTCCTGCAATTGGATCCATCAAGCCTGACCTCTGTGCTACTGCTTGCTGGATTCAGCAGAACTATGTGCTAAGTTCAGGGCTCTTTACATGTGATACTAACTGGGGATTTGGGACCATCCAGTTTCCTGCTGTGGAGGGAGGATGAGTTCACCTCTGTGTAAATTCCAGAAAAGGAGCAAGACACTTCCATAAGAGAAACTTGCATTTATTTTTAGATCCTCCGTTCTCTCACTCAATCCCATAGGGATAATGCTGAACACAGCATGTGTCCCCTCCTCCAAGGACACGTGCCTCCCCTTCTCCAACTACCTGCTAACACCAGGCCAGCACTGCTGGAAAACAGTGTGCTCCGTATTTCTCCAACGACAAAAACCTCACACAAAGATTGCAGTCACTGCTCAGTAGCTGCTACTGCAGTTGCTGATCCAGCTTTGAATCTGTTTAAATGTTGCATCCCAAATATGATCTCTGTCAGTGTCTTGTCCATCATTGTGGAGCACAGTGGTTGTTTTGTGCACCCCCAAATGCTTTATTTCTTGGCAATCTCTAAGTGTACAGGACAGGGAGGTGTGCACCACTTGGTTACTTTGGACAGTAACTGCTGCCCTCCAGGGTGTTTTGTGTGGTGACCACTCCAGCAGGTGAGAGCTGAGTTTAGCTTTTGGTTTGAGCCCTTTGAGGGAGATAAGCAAACCTAATGGGATCATCATAGGGAAATACTGGCTTGTCCAGCTCTGTTGCACTTCTAGGCACATTCAAAAGCAGGACCTGAAATATGTGTGGAAAAACAAAATAAAAATATAGGGACTCATAGCATTGTCATTGTTCTGGGGTTTAAAAAGCTCCTGAGCAAAGCCTTTTTAGATCTTCATTCTGGAAGAAGAAGAAGATCTAACTGCTAAATTTCAGAGTTAATACACTTCATCCTTTGTTAAATACAGCTATAAATATATTTCACAGAATCACAGAGCATTGTTAATTGGAAGGACCCACAAGGATGATCAAGTCCAAATCTTAAGTGAATGGCCCATACAGGGATCAAACCCACAGCCTTGGTGTTCAGAAACACCATTCTCTAACCAAATGAGCTAATCTAAAATTGTTATGGATTCAATGCATGGAACCAAGCTGAACTTGAGCAAGAAAGTTTACTTCAGCCCACAGTTGCCTAGATACTCTGGGGGCAATCTGCAGCCTGGGTTGTGTGCCTGAGACCCACATTCAAATAAGAAGGGACCTCAGAGGTGTTTCACCACAGCCCTCCCAGAGAGCGGGGGTGCAGCAGCTGTGATTGTCAAAGTCCTTAACAGTGGTACCATCACACATCTCTGTTGAGGCTTCAGAAAGATGCCATTTTCTTTAGTGACATTAACCTCACAGTTATTAGGACTCCTGGTGGGAGACCATGCTTTGCCTCCCATCAGGTGGGGAAGGGAACTGAATTTGATGCATGCTGGATGTCTTAGAGATCTACGTAAAAGTGGGCAGAAGTCACTATTTTTTTTCTCTGTTCTGAGATGCTGTGGTTCAAGCAGGATGCTCCAAAAAAATGCCTACAGGACTGGGTTGTGCATCAGGACTGCATTTCCAGCTAAAGCGAGCTGAGGAAGTCTAATCTGTAGATTGGACTTAATTAATGAGTAAGCTCTTCTAAAGAATCAGACAAAATTAAGACATAAAATGCACTTTCATGGATCAGACACTTGAGCACTTTTGAAGTTTCCCAAGCAATCAAGAATGAAAATACAGCAAGAAAAAAGTTAAGTATTTTCTATAGATGCTGAATGTGCAGGAGCAATCATGATCTTCCACAAACATCTCGCACATTCACAGTTCACACTGGTTTCAGCAAGTCTGAAAATCAAGCTTCTTCTTGGGGAATCCTAATATGGATTTAGATACTTGGGTTTAATAGCTTTGCTATTAACAGTTTTGCTATTAAATAATTAATAGCTCTCCTATTAAGCTGCACTGCAAAGGGCTAACAAATTTTTACAGAGAAAAAGGAAGAGATCATATCTTCAATGATACTGAACTGTGTATAAATATCAAGATCTTGCTCACATTGTCTTATCACATAAGCATTTAAAGAAAAGATTTTTTGGGATTCTTGTTGGTATCTCTTAGGATTGTTGTCTCTTGTCCATGATGATTTTATGACGACAAAGGGTATATTTCCTCATAACGTGGAGGTGACAAGTTATTACGGGCATAGTCTTCCAGCAGTCCTTCTGGTTCATCAGAACTGTCTTCTGACCTGAAAAGAGGAAGAGGAGCAGATGCAAAAAGAATTTACTAAACACAGAGCAAGCACTAATTTCAGTGTTTTGTCCTCCCAGCCTTATCTGGGAAAAGTACTCCCCAGCTTCTTGAGAAAATGCTATGAGGTGAAGTTTTACTGAGATGCAGCTGTTTGCTGTGTTTTTTCATGAAGTTTAGAAGTGTCAGGAGGTGACCTTTGTCTTCACCCTGCCTATCCCTGTCACCCATATTGCTGAGGACAATGGGTCAGTCAGCAGTTTTTCAAAAAGACTTTGATAAATGAACTAACAGTGATTTGTGTTGTAGAAAGGATATAATTAAGTAATTACTATGTATGATAATTCCTATAATTAGAATATTTTTCCTTAGAGGACAGAACTACATAAAATTATTTTGAGTACAGTTTGAGCAGGTCCACACTGCTGTACAACATGAGTGATATTGTTTATGCCTCAAAACTAGAAAAAGAGGAAGAGCTGAAAGGTTGTTACAGTGGGAGAGCAGCATGTTGTGACCAAGTGTATTCAGCAGGGAGAGCATCTGGTACCAGACTGATTCTTGCATTGTTGCAGAAATATTGTTTGTGTGCTGACTCACGTGTTGTGATTGTATTTGAGTGGAAGCCTCTGGCATGATGCCTTTGCCTGGTCTTAAAAACTGACAGCCAGACACAGTTAAGGGATAAGGGGTTTTACCTTGGTATTTTAACAAGGATCCTTATTGGTGCCCCACTAGGCCAAGGTGGAATGCTCTGCACTGCACACACATGGTAGATGGTGTATACAAGGTATAGACCTTACAAATCAGCATATCTAACAGGGATGCCCCCATGGGAGGCCTGGATGAATGGTGTGACATTCCCCCATCTGTGGAATTCCCCCCTGGATGGGCCAAATCTCAAGTTTACAGGGTATGTTCTAAAGAGGGCCTTGGTTTCCCAAGACAGTGTAGGGTTTTCCATCCTCCTGCTATGGGGCCTTTATGATGTTTGGTCTCCTGGCCTATCAGAATACTTGGGCTATGCTAAGTTATCAGACCTAAGGAATTACAAGCATGCATGCTAAGAATACTAAGAATATATAAGAGTTATATAAAAGGTATATTAAAAAAAGGCAAAAAATCATCTTGGTATCATACACATAATAACCTGAAGGTGGCAAGATAAACATAAGAAAATCTCTACAAACAGGAACACGTATACCTTAAAAAGTAATGAGATTTAGTTGACTGAAAACTGAAAGGCATTTATAAGTGAATTTAAATTGTATAAAAACACTTTCCAGGAAAAGTATGTTTCCTAGCTCAAGAAAAATTCCTAACAAAGACAAAAAAAAGTCTGAGAAGGGTAATACCCTGGACTAGCTGTAACTCCTTATGAAACCACACATAGTACTTAAAATATTCAGAAGCCTGTGTCCAAACACACTAAGGCATTTCAGAAGATGTACCTCTGATTCCTGGAATTCTCTGCAGGATAAGCAGTGTAGTTTTCATCTCCAGTAAAAGCCAGGTTATCCAGGGCATAGGCAGGGCAGAAGTGAGGAGAACTCGAGGTGAGAACCGGCGAGGTGCTGGGGGGAGCAGCGCTGCAGCAGCCGAGCACTGGGTGAAGGCAGCCGGGGCTCACAGCAGCGCCTTCCTGGGATGGGTACGGTGGAGGGATGTACTGAACCACCGTGGCACCATGGAAGGTTATGGGCTGGTTAATGCCGGTGAAGACAAAGGACTGTCCGCTTGCAGTCTGGTCAGGTTCCGGCGCGTTTTCCTCTCCTTCTTTACAGGGCTTGCACGTAAGCATGTTAAATTTACAAACAGCAATCAGAATAAAAGTCACCCCGACAGACAGCAGAATAGGTCCTAGTAACTGAGTCCACTCCAGGTGAGTAATGCCATCGTATTTTATCCATCCCATCACAGTGAAAGTGATCCCCACCAGTCCCAAAAACACACCTGAAAAGAGCAGAGTGGTGCCAGCTTTATCCCCATCTGACACCAGGGCATCAGATCTGTTTGGCTGACAAGGAGTGACAGAAAACACATTTAAGGAGAAATCTTCGACATTGTTGCTGTTTTGCTCCATTATTGAGTATAATGTATCTTCTCCTTCAAGAAAAAGGGGGCTTGTAAAGGACTCGGCAGAGCATTTAAAGTCGAAGGTTCAGGTTAGTTATACAAGAACTTCGTGTGTGTATGGTTAACAGAGTCCATCATGTGAAAGAATAAACTTTGCTTGAAAGAACAAAGGTCTGGGAAGTGAAGCCTGAAGTCATCACTAAAGATTTCTTGAATTACCACTATCACTTCCGAAATGGATTTGCCCCTGCATGACTGCCTGTCTCTTTGTGTTTCTTCTTTAATTTAGCACCCATGATACTGTGCTTATTCTGGACAGCAGAAAAAGCAAGCTGAAGCTATTGCAGCTTTTCCTTGGCCCCAGCTAGCTGATGCATCCAACATATGGACAGCATATGTTTAGTCAACAGCAATGAAGAGATCCTTGCTCTCCACTTCCTGCTCAATTTTCTGCAGGAAAATTCCACATGGCCATTGCTAGGAATGCTTTTCCATGCTCTGAAGCATAACATTTATAGTCATGCCTGGACCACTGTTGCAGCTCGTTTTGCAGTTCATGGTTTAAAAAAATATCAAAGTAGGCTTTCTGGTATTTTTCTGGGGCAACCACTATGTGAGCAGGAGGGTAAGTGGCAGCAGGATGGTGAATGCTGAAAGGCCTGGGAGGGCTGTAGGCTTTGGGAGAAACCTTATTTCAAGACAGCCAAAGCTTTCCAGCTGGTTGAAGTACTATAATTACCCTGTAATTTCCCCTTAATTATGGATATTTTTGTTGTAGGTTTTAAGGTTTACAGAGAATAATGTCCAAATACCCTGAATAGCACATCACTGTAGGAATGAGAAGGCATCTCCTCTAACGCTAAACTTGAGAGAGTGAGGAATCTTATCCTGAACTCACAGGTACCTAGGATACTTCTTCATACCACAATTAATTGTTCTGCTGAACACGACTCATATATTAAACAGACAGATTATTGAATTCTGAAATTTTCTGTTTCCTAACAGTTTCAGACTAAAGTAATTGCTGTTGGAGGGTTCTGGTAGAATGTCTTTGTATAATTTCTTAAGGCGGAAACATCTCCAACTACTCTGTCTGTTTTGACTAGCATGGCAGGGTACTACACACAGGACATCCATTACTGCTCAGGCAGTAGAACACATAATGCTATTTCCAGCTACCAGCAGCTCTGGGGAAGCAAGCTTATCCAGAGACTTATAAGATTAAAAATAGCTCTAGAACTAGAAAATTTACCTTTTAGACTGCTTCTTCAAAGTCAGTAAAAGTGCTTTTAATCTACTGTGCATTCACATCACACTGTCTGACAACAGTTCTCTCCTGGAAAGGGCTATTCACCAAATTTGGCACCTTCAGAACTGATGCTGAATGCAATTGCAGATGTCTTGCTCATTTTTTAGTGCATAGACCTTGAGGAATATTAGTGATGGATTCCTTAAAAAAACCTGCAAAGCTTCCAAATGCAGCATTATTAAGTCACCCCTGTTACCCAGGGTGTCAACAAATTTCCTGACAAATACACTCAGCCTTTCCCACAACACTAAATCTGGTCGGGATTCTCTGCACCTCTTGAGCAAAGAGATAAGTCTTGCAATGCAGTGATTTTGTATGATGACAACTAAACTAGAAAGTGCTGAAATATTAGATTAACTGTCCTTGTAGTGGTAATTATAGCCAAAGTCTAAGTCACTTTTAACCTTACATATGTTAAACTTAGTGGAATGAACTGTTACTGCTCTTTACAAGTCAGGTTTTTCCATACCATGAATCATCCTTGGCACTGCTGAATCTTTCAGGCTTTCCAACATCCTTTTAAAAGCAGCACTATATTATAATAGCTGTCCAGCTAATAGTTTATACAGATGTAGTGTCACCTTGCTCCTTTCATTCATTGAAGAACTCTGCAACTGCTATGTGCAATGGAATCGTGCTGGAGCACTTCCTCAATCCCACAGAATGGTCCTTAGATCCTGTCTGGAATCAGAATTTTCCAAGTTGGGTGTTGTATCATCCCACAGCTGTCTCTTTGCCTCTGGTCTAGGACATGACTTCAGGATTGTTGAGCAAGTGCACAGTAGAGCTGGAGAACACAGGCTTCTTTTTTTCTTTCCAAACCTACAAGCCACTTTAACTTTAAAAATAGGATGGAAAACACTCTCCATTTGGTGTGCTAGGATTTACATTACAATTACTCCTTTCCCGGTAACCTGTCCCCTCTCTGTAAGACAGTTTCTTCTATGCCTCCCCATATTTCTCCAATTATTTGCCCAGAGAGTGGTAATGCTGCAGTCAGGCAGCTGTAAGGGTCTTCAGGGATTACTGGATCACACTGATTTTTTTAAGACCAGTGCTTCTCTTTGCCAATACGTGTGTGTTCTGGGGACTCACTTAAAAATGTCAATTCACTAAATACATCCCTTTTAGCTGGTATGACTCCTAAGCAAAAGAGTTTTGTAAAACCAAGGAAAACTGGTCAGAGTGAGGTTTTTCAGAATGAGTGCTGTTTTCAGATTTCAATACAGTTTTGTTCTCATCTGCTTCAGACCTTACCCTTGAACACAAGCACCACTTTGCTTTCTGTTCCTTCACCTAATTTTTTAACAGTGCAAACTGCCCCTGCAGTGCTTGCTGCTGGAAGCAGGTGCTCTGCACCCTCTCAGTTCTCTAACCTGTTGTTGAAGAGTCATCATAGTGAACACTGACAGCCTATCATTTAACCCTTTTTTCTTCTCCTTATGTTACCTATTTTTACACAGTTGTTCACATTATCAGCCTATTGTAGGAAGGTTTTATTTTCTTACATGCCAGTTATATAAGCAGGGACTTAGTCAAAGAACATGCAAAAGAAGCTGCACAACACATGGTATTGCACATTGATTAGCCTTACAATGAGTAAGTACAAATTATCACTCCATAATTTAGAGAGGTCAAGGAGCCAGTGGTTTGAGTTAGTGGGGCCTTCTCCTAGAGAAAGGTAACTGCACATGATGTCTTTAGTGAAAAACATGAATTATACATGTAAGACCAATACATGAAGAACCACTGTGAGTGCGCCTTTCACCCATGAACTACTGCACTGCCAGCCTCAAAGCATATATAAATTGTGAGGAGCAGGTTCAGCCAGCTGCCCACAACCGCATTTACCAGCAAGATGGCTTTATATGCTCTGGAGAATGTTGTCTTCCGAGCAGGCAGACCAAAACGAAGGTTTTTCCATGCCTAATTGTTGAGATGCATGCATGTGTGATAGAGGGAGGAGCACTGACATCTGGCATGTTCACTGCAGAAATGTGGAGGTATTGGAACTACAAGTCAAGACTCTGAAGAGATAGGAGGGAAAAGAGATAAATGGATACAGCAACACACACCACAAAGGGCAAAGATGGGGTGGTTGCAATCACAAAGTGCTGCTGTCACAAAAATATTGCAGTTTTGCAAAGACCTGTGCAATCTCAGTTTTTCAGGTAAGTTAACTGTTCTTTTTTTTTAGCTCCTGTTGATGTAGGAAGACTTTTCCGAGAGAAAGGCATTCATTTATATTTTTGTGAATCCCTCTCATATGCAAAGGATTGTAGTGTTGCAGTTAGAAGCAGAGCAATGCCGGTGCAGGCAGCAAGGAAGAGAGATCTTGACTTCACTTAGAGAGGGCAAGCAATCCTTACCTCCCACTTTGCCTGTTTAAGTAAGTGTGAATCAGTAACCAACTTGATTTGCTCCCTAGCATTTGTATGTCAAACACTTAAGCTAACCTTAGGGTAGAAAGAGGGTTATAGCACCATTAGTGGGACAGTAAAGTATCTCACTTCCTCAATAAAAATGCTATTCCGTATTATTTTAAGCTACTTTATAGTTTTACAAGGTGTTGCTTCCTTTCTAATACAGACATTTCACCCTTACTCCCCACATCAAAAATTCCTCCCTCTAATGCTGTTCACCCAGTAGTAGCCTCCAGCGGTGAGGGCAGACTTGCTAGCCTCTTACTCACATTTTCTGACCTTGCTGCAACAGATTTCAACAACACACTAGGCAAATACTGTTGCACTGGCTATGTTAACTACTTCAGTGCTGAGGAGTTTATGGAGAGCCACCCACCACATCCACTGAGTTTTCAAGTAACCATCTTCTAAGTCAAAAATAGAAGATGCTAATACAGCTGTAAACTGATCTGTTTCCTAAGCATCTTCTCAAAATCATACAGAGATAAATTCCATTTTTAATCATTGCTTTCAGTGGTAACATCTATCCTTCTCAGGAAACTCAGATGCTGAGTGTGAAGTCAGGTCAGCAGCTTTCTGAGCCACGGTTTCTGTGAAGACTGTTCTTTTAGAAATAAAGTGATCCACACTGAAGACTCTGCAGTAGAGGATCAAAATACAATAACCTTGAAGGAAAACAAGATTATGTCTCTGTTACAGAGAACTCAGATGAGTCAACATATTCTGCTTGATTTGTCTGGTCTCTTGGGTACATCTTGGCAACAACTGACTGAGCAAATTGAAGACAGCTGATACTTTTTCAGTTTACCACCAGATGCAACTGCTTTATTTTTTCATTAAGATGGTGAAATATTTCCAGATTTGTTAAAACATGTTTTGATATTTAGCTTTTTCAGAAGATGAGTGTTATGAACAACAACATAAAGCTAACATGGACTTTGTTGCATAGGATCCTTCCAGTAAAATACCTCAGCTTCTGTTCTTGTTATGTAATAGGAGGATAAACTGAGAGAAAAACAGGCTCCTTAGACATGTGCGAAGCTTTGTATGCATGAATCATGCTCGGCAGTGGGCCCCAATGTTTAAACAGCAGGAGCAAAAGCTTAAAAAAATAATGACAAAGATAGCTAACTATAGCTTGTATTGCAGATTGCACACAAGGAGAAACATCCTTGAAAAACTCACTAGGTAAAAAACATTTGAGAGAAAAGAGGACAAAATGCCTGCTGGCTGTTGTGGGTTCCCTTTCTTCGTACAGACATTTCCAATGGCTGAGTCATGCCAGTTTAATCAGCTCCTACATGCTAAATCCCCCTCTGTGCTGTGTTTGCTCATTACTCTGCGTGCATAAGCCCCTCAGCTCTATTGCTGGCTAAATATACGTCCCTTGCTGGCTGGTTTGTTTTTGTGTGGCTGCACAAAGAGCTGTCCTAGCATAACTGAGGGAACGACACAGAATTGGAAATAAATGGCAAATGCAGGAGCTCCCAAACATCTCTCAAAAGCAGTCAGCAGGTGAGAGGCATGTTCATAGCAAGATAACACGAAGCAATCACCTTTCTCTAGGCACAGGAGGGAATTTAAGTTCTTAATTCATAGTCTAGCATTCTGTTACAGCCAAGTTCTCTGAAATTCATCATGGTAGATGACAAGTGGAGGTGTAACTGAGGTCCCAAAGCACACAGGTGTTCAGAGACTCAGCTGAACAATTCAGAGATCACTCTTGCAAAAAGTTTTAATGCTGGCAAAATCGCCAGGCTGAACCAAGCCCAAAGTGTAGCCCTGCCACTTCCCTGGGCACAGAAACGGATCTGTTTTTCTCAAACAGCAGTTGGAGCAAGTTGCAAAATGTCGAAGATAACAGCAATTGAGTTCCTCCTAATTATCTTTACCTACTACAAGCTAATCCTTGAGTTTGGGAATAGGTGCAAACAAACACAAAATAGAATTAGAACCTCCACCCTGAAGGCAGGCCACTACCACTACTCAGGGGCTGCAGCAGTATGGAAGAGCTAAGGGGGTTGTATTTCTGAAGGGTCTGTGCTATGTCAAGTGCTATGTCAGTTAAAAACATTTGTTGCATGGGTTTCCATAGAACTGCCTCTCCTGCATCTGCTGATAAGTAATGTCTGCACCTTGAGGATACCATTGCTTTGTGGCACTCACTCTCACACAATAAACACTGCTTGTATAATCCATGAATGATGATATAAAACAGCAGAATAATCTCCCTGAAACCAGTTGTTACCACAGTTAAACTGTTAGCCTATTAACTATCCTCAGGGCTGCCTTTGGGCTCTTAACTGCAGCTAAAACTGATTTTCCTAGGGATTATACTTACATAAGGATCAGAGATAATCTAAATATGGAGTGTTTGTTACCAGGCAGACCAAAAGGTAACCATTGAAGCGCTTCATAGCATTTCTGACATCTTCATAGCAACCTTAACATCCCTATATGTGAATGCTCCCCAAGTACTTGTAAAGGCCATAACATTGCAAACAAGTATTTTCCACAGAAGTCATGCAAAAATAGAAATAAAAACACTTGCTAATTATTTCTTTCTTTGAAGCTCCAAACAGATTTAATTAAAATAATCAAAAAAAGTTGGTTTCTACTTAGTGGCTTCATTATAAAAAGAACCACTATAAATAGAAACTGAAGCTGTAACAGAACAAGATGAGCATTTAATGTTCTTGCAGTGAACTCCCTTCAGACTACTTTAGCACAGGCCCAGCCTTCTCTAGTATTTCTTCAAATCCAAGTTCATTGTTTATGCTTCCTGATGAAAAATTAGACACAGCCAACATTATTGCTTTTATTACAAAATGTAAATAAATTCAAAAATTGTAAATCTCTGTGTACATTTTATTAAAAATTAAGCGAACTGTCAGTCCTTTACAAGCTGGTGTCAGATGTGGCTAAGGAAATAGATGAAAAAGATAAAGAAGAAGAAGATGGCGAATATTCATTGTTTGTTATTGATGCTTTTTCTTCATATTTTGGTGGTGATTCAGAAGAAAGGTATAGCATTGGCAAAATATCTGAAGGTGAGCTGCTTCCAGAAATTGTATATATGGATTCATAGTCTCTAACAGCAACTGTTCTTTCATCACCAGCAAGCTGTGCTCTATAAAACACAAAACTATGTATTAGCATAATTTATTTATCTACAGTGAGTGAAATTTGACTTGATTTATATAAACATACATGTATGCACACACTTCCTAAAAATCCCTGAAGCAAAGAACTTGGATAAGCATTAGGATTTCATTCTGTGGGCTACATTATGACTCATATGAAAATTCTATCATTTCGGAGGGAAAGGGCAGAACAAGCTCCCTTCTAACCTATCACCGGTCACAGCCTTGCTTATGGGTATTAGCTGCTTCTAGCTGTGCTGTTTCACAATCTTACTAAATCTTCTTCTGATCCTTAGCTCCTAATGTATCTTGCCTTTTGCAGTGTATCACACACATAGTCCCCTTCCTTTATGAAAGACAGTTATAGACTTAGAACTGCATCCATAAAATCACAATCCCTAGCCATTTGAGACCTTACATGAAAGACAATCAAAACTTTTATTAGGCATTCCAACAATCCACGGCAGACATTAGGAGTCATATTCCCACTCCAGCTCTGAGTGCTCTTGACACTCAAGGTGAGCAGCCAAGTATTCCCTGTCCTCCTCTAACCATCATAACTGGATCAAAATTGGTTGAACCCACATTGTTCTAGCACTTTGCTCAGCTCACCCTGGAGCTGGCCCTCAGCATATTGGTTCAGCTGCTTCCCAAGAAAAGGGAAGAACTTGCTCTCATGATTGACTCCCAGAGCTGACTCTTGCTTTTTACACACATCTGTATCCATATCAATACTGAATAAGAAGCACAAATACAGAGCACACTTGCCTCATCTTCAGTGCTGTTACTTGTCTGTAAGGGTTTTCAAAGAAGAGAGAAATACTCCAAGACAAATGCTGAGGAGCTATGAAAGAGATTGGAGGAAGAACGCAAGCAATTCTGGGATGAGACCGTGACCCAGCTTACTAATAGCTCCCTCATCCAGCACAGGCTGCAGCACAGTGCTTGCTGACAGAACACTGAGCAATGGATCAAAGAGGCAAATCACCTTTGTCCAGTACCCACCACCACATGAAATGTCTATCCCCTGACATATTTGGGATCTTCAACCATGGCACTGTTATAACGACGAGGCCATTGTTTCTCTTCCATGAAAGTGCTTGGGAAGCAACTTGCACTAGTCAGGATACCCTGACTGCCAACAAGTGCTGAGCCATGACAGAGCAGATCGAGTGAAACACTCAGAGTGGTATCAGCTCAGCAGGTTTCTGTGAGAACACTGGAAAGGGCAACAGCTAAAGCATGCCCATCAGAAAACACCACAGGGCAAGGTCAGGTATGCTGGGTTCTGTATCCAAGCCTGACGTATTTTATCTACTCCACTAGATACTATCTCAACAAACTGCCTCTTTGTGTACGTATGTTCACAAGACAAGGAGATCCACAAAGGCATTAAACTATATTCACATGATTTTCCAACAGTTCCAGGGATGGTGACTCCACCACTTTTCCTGAGCAGTCTTCCCACAAAAAACCCATTCCTAACAGCTAAGATAAACCTTTCCTGGCACAGCTTAAGGCCATTTGCTCTTGTCCAGCCACTTGTTATCTAGAAAGAGTCCAATCCTCATCTTGTCACAATCTCCTTTCCAGCAATTGAAGAGAACAATAAGGTCAAGCATCCTTTTTTCCTGACTGAAAAACTCCAGCTCCCTCAGCAACTCTTCACATGACTTGTGCTTCAGATCCTTCACCAGCTGTGCTGATCTTTAGTCACATTCCAGAACCTCAGTGTCTTTCTCATCAAGAAGGACCCAGAACTGAACCACAGAATCACAGAATAGTCTAGGTTGGAAGGGATGTTAAAGATCATATATTTCCAACCTCCCATGCATTGGACAGGGATGTCTTTCACTAGATCAGGTTGCTCAGAACCCCATCCAATCTGGCATTAAACACTTCTACAGATGGG
>VWZP01009101.1:1633083-1656161 GCA_013396995.1 Dicaeum eximium | reverse complement strand
GCATGAAACTATGGGGAGATGAAGGGTTCAAATTGCTATTGAGCAAAGGCCTCCATGCTGAAGTAAGCAGATGTTGAAGCAGCTGTGATCCCATGAGAAGTTTGAACAGAGAAAGAGAGAAGAGTGATGAGACCCTGGGTCCTGAGGGAGAGAAGATCTCTGTTCCCAGGGATGAAGATGATTTTAGAAATAGATAGTGAAAACTTGTCTTTGAACAGCTCATCTTTAAAACAATACCCCATAAGTTGACATGGCCCATAAACAAGCCCTGGGAAGGCTTGTGGGAAATGGGAGGGACTTCACAATTGCAGGTTTCCCTGGGCAGCTGTTATTCGTGAGGAAATTGAGAGCCATGAGAAAACTGGTTTTTACTCTTGTGGAGAATCTCCATAACATTAATAGGAGTGACTTCTCTCCCTGAGTGAACTGAAGAAAGACTATTTTAGAGGTGGTAAACTGACTGGAAGTTTTAGGATTTGTTTCTTTATATTGTCAGTGGGAAAGAAAAGGCTGTGGGGGAGGAGAAGTGTTCTAAGGGGTTTGGTTTTGATCCTTACTTCTTTTTCCTTTTAGATACTGTTAATAAAATTTTCTTTATACCCTTCTAAAGTTTTGAGCCTGCTTTGCCTTTCTCCTAATCAATCCTATCTTCCTACTCCACAGCAGGAAGGGAGTGTATTGGCCAGGAAAATTTAAAAATTGGGGAAATCTAAAATTGGCAAACCAAAACCACTACACCCTTCTCAAACATTATGCATACAACTATGCAGATAGGTCAGCCTGCAGGTTTGCAGTTTGCAGGTTTGCATTTGGTTATTTTAACTAAGAGTGCTTTCCAATGGGTTGTTGTGTAGGTACACTCTCCCCACGAACACACAGTAAAAGACTGATAAACAAAAAAATATATTCCTTATTTCTGCCTCTGTGGATTAAAAAACAAACAAACAAACAAAAAACAACAACAAACCAGCAAGCAAAGCTTGGTATTTCAGTAAATAGAAAAAAGAAGCTCTTTTGACTGCAATGCCAGGAAATTGTATGCATTGGAGGAAAGGCAACTTGTCAGCAGGAGACAAAGATTCTTTGCTCAGAAATAATCATAATGGATAGTTAGGTCTGCTGTTGGGTTTTTGGTTTGGGTTTGGTTTTTGTTTTTTTTTTTTCTCCTTTGGTTTTATTTATTCTTCTCAGCCCATGCACAAAAATAATATATTTAACAAATAAAACAAAGGAGGCCTGGCTTCAGGAGGGAATTCACTCATAAATGGCCAAAATGCCAACAGTCAGGCTTAATCCTTTGGGAACATTTGCCATTTTCCCTGCTGGGCCTTGAGGGACCAAATTCTCTTGGGAGAAAACAAAACCAAAGCGAACATAAAACCCAGGGCAAAAGAAAAGCAGAGAAGCCGCAAGTCCATTTGTTTAACAAAACACAGCACTGCTCTCAGTGGGCAAACACTGCTCCTCCACTGATGGAGAAGGCAGCAAGAAAACGCAGAGGGAAAGCCTAGAGGCCACATAATGGCCTTGCAGCACTCCAGAAATAATTAACAACTGTATTCTTGGGAAAAGGGGTCTCATTAAACTGTTTGCAGATTACAGTTTTTTCCCATCTTCCCCCTCTCTTTCCCTTTCTACCAGAAATGTTAGAGCAATGAAAATATCAGTTTGCTTTCTAGTGCTTGTATTCTCTTAAAAATGTCATTATTCAATTATCTGTCTATTCACTGGCCCTAAGGTCCAGCAGAGCAGATATTGTGCGCCTTCATTTAATGTTTTTAAATGCACTTCAGTCCACTTGTGATACAATAAAACTTTATTGAATTCTGTTCCCACATCACACTTACCATTCCTCACTTTTATTGATATGTGAGCCCATCTACTCTTCTATCAGCAATAAAAGGAATATTTCTAGCAAGGCTATGACCTTTTCTTCCATCACTACAGCAGCTGGGAAATGTGATTTCAGGTTCCATGTTTAAAAAGCAACAAAGTCCTAAGAAAATAAAGGATGAAATATGCTCATGTGCTGGGTTTTTTCCCCCTTCCTCTTGTTAGTATTAAAGAAGAAGGAAATTCTCTGTAAGCACCAGAGATGTGTGGTGCCAGCCCGTTTACCCAGAATGGAAAGAAGGAACAATTCATCCTTCCCTGGAAGCCATGAGCATTTTTTCCTTGCAAGGAACATCCTCTTGAACAGATGTCCCCAATATTAAAAGCTGGTGGAAGACTTGTGGCCTGGGTGTGAGGCAGGTTATCACCACAGTGGGATATGCCATGCCCGAGGCACCCTCCTGCTGCTGCCATCCTTCCCACCAATGCAGCAATGGGCTTGTCCTCATTGAGTCACCTCCCTTTTGCCACTCTGCCCTATTCTATAGCTTAAATTTTCCAATTCCCTGTTTAAAAAACAGACTGCTTCAGAAGGACAACTGTTCACAAGTTATTCTGTGACCTCCAAAACCTAGAACCTCAGGGAACTGAGAGCTCAGGATAAACTGAAGGTAAATCTGACTCAGATACACCTAAATCCTCTTTTCAACACTGTGCTGGATTCTTGGGAGCTTGTAAGGCTGTCTCTACAGGGCAATGAACAGAAGAAAGCATTCCAAAATACGTCTGGTGCTTTTGACTCATACCATTTTCAAAACCCAAATAAAAACTAAATGCAGACAATCCCTAAACTTCATTCTAAGCCAGTGGGTGATAACTGCTAACATGTTGGAATTTCCCCCTCTTCTGGAGTGCCACCCATGAAGGGCAGTGCCACTGCCGTGTCCCACAGAGCACCTGTGCTCCAGAAGGAAAAGGGAGCCTCAGCTGGGTTGTTCACTCTCTTCCTCCTTCTCAGAAATACCTGCAGAACTACTGAAACACAGACAGTTTGAGCTGTGAAGTGTCAGCACAGAGTCAGTATTAGCAAAACCAAAGGGTGGGTTTGGGTTTATCGTGTTACTGACAGACAATTTCTCTGATTACAGTGACAACTAGCTGGGCAGCTCTCCCAGCACCACTGCTCCTGCAGAACTGGGCTCTCCTGCTGGCCACTGGTCTCACGTACAGCTTCGGATAAATCACTCGTCTGCTTTCTGTGCTGGCTCATGAGTCAAATTGGAAGGCCTTTAGCACATTACAAAGGTGAAATAAGAAAAATTACACTCCTAGATGTACTGGCACCATGACAACAGGATTGTACAAGCACCAGAAGATGACAGTGAAGTGTTTCTGCAATGAGAGTGTTGACCTAGCTTTACAAAACCACCTCCACCACTGCTGTTCCCATTACCCATTTAACTCTGCTCTGTGAAGGGAGAAGGGAAGGAATGTAGTAGGAAACAGCAGAGTACTGGATCAAGGGGACCCTCACCATGTCAGGGTTCTCATACTCACACACAGCACAGAACAGTTTAAATGCAGCTTCAGTCAGCTCTCTACCATGAAACATGTCCACAGCTCTGGCAATGGCAGACTGCAGGTTTGCAGTAGTAGATATTCAGTTGAAAACCAAGGAAAATCTATCTTGGTCAGTAATTATTAAAAGCAAATTCAATTTAAGAAAACTAGAGTAGTAAATTAAGTATTTCAGAAGAAAAGGGGCAGTACCTAAATTAAGTGTTAGGAGAAATACATGCCACATGCTAAGGCCTGCTTTGAGAAAGACCAAAATTATTTGGGTAATTTTTTTTGATACCAGAAAAATAGGACAACTGATGCCGCTGAAGCCTGACAAATTAGGTCTGCTATCTTTTTACCTGCTGATATCACCTGCTTTTCACTGTCAGAGGGCAACCTAAGAAGCCCAGATGTCCTGGAATGACTGCCCAATCTAGTAGAAGGCTGCTACTATCAGAGAAAGCAACTACAGGATCATGATTATGAGGAGAGGCCTGAGCTATGTGCATAATCATCTCTCATACTGTCCACATGGTGAGAGTAACTGCAGCCACATCAAACTCTCCTTGTCAGGGGTATCTCTAGTGAACACACAAGAATGTGGTGTGTAGGGTAATGTAAAGGACTTTTTACAATATATGAGCTACCAAAGTTAGAGGACGTTTGGATTTCCCCCATCTGAGAGGAGAGGGGATGCTTTCCTGTAGAAAACAATATGAGCTAGTGGTAGAAGAGTTAATAAATTAATAATAAAATCTCAAGAGAAGCAGACTAATGAATGGGGTTTTAAATCTTCCATATTTTTTTCTTTGGGGAGCATATACATTAGCACTATACTGAGCACAAGTGCCTAAGGTCAGGCCTAACAACATCTGTTAAAGATGACTCCCAAACCCTCTCATCTTGAGGTGCACACATCCTCCTTTCTGCTGCCCAGCCAACACTTGGGTAAACCCACTCTCTGTCCATAAAGAATAATTTGAAACCGTGAGGAGTAATTCATCCAACCAGACAAAGGCAAGCTGGAATTGCACACAAGTGCAACTGCCTGCTGAAATATTAATTCCTTGATTATGCAACTGAGGTGTTCTTTTGGCAGATGGCCATATGGCACACACCACCACTCACCAAGGGCTGGCTGCACAGGGGCTGAGCCATGTGGGTTCAGTGACAAGAACCGACCTCTGACAACAGCAGGGCATAAAAGAAGGAACAGATTTCATCCACCAGGCATGGCTTGGGTCCAGCCATGCCTTTCCTGACCTACTTGCCCACAGCTCACACCTTCCCCACCACTTGGATGGTTTTCACTTATGGGACACTTGTGGGGCCCAGGCCGGGAACATCTACAAAGTTAATCTGACTGTTCTGAGGGAAGAAATAGAGGCAGCAACAAAGCCAGCCAGAGACTGAGGCAAGAGAAGAATAAAATTGAGCTCTAGGTTTCCCACTCCATGTCGGCACATGAAGAGACACAGTTTGCCTAAACACAACCTATTTCACTGAATAACAACACATGAAGATTTGACCCAAAATTTCCTAGGTAACACACAACAACTTCAGAAGACTGGATCCTATTTCACCATGTGCTTGTCCTTTTGTCTTCTCCCCCTAACTCTACTTGCAGAGGCACTATATTTGATTCATAAAGAAACAGAGGAAACAGCCATCAAAGCTCCTACCTTAATTGCAAAGGCATCGTGTCAGTTGTCATCCTTTTCCTCCCTACATTCAGATCATTAAAAAATACTCAATCCCTACTGTACATTTGCCACTGAGCAATCTCTCACAAGAGTTATTCTACATGTTGTACACAGGGCCAATTAACACTTTGGGGTGTAATACTGACATATTGCCTTTCTCACAAGGCACCACTATTCCTCTTTGTTTTATGTGCAACAAAGGCTGTGGAGGAGTACCAGGTAATGACTACTGCTTTACCAGCCCAGTCTCTGGAGGGAACAGCATACCCTCATGCAAATCATAAATCACAGGGAAATACAACCTGCTGTGATAAGTTGAAACCAATCTTCCCTAACCCTTTCCATGCACAGTGTTGCTTCTGAAATGAAAAGCCTCATTTAGAGTGGAATAACTCTAAACTATAATTTGGAGTATATTCTGCTAAGCCCTGATATCAATCTTTCCATGAGTTTAACAGCTCATGCCATAGAAAGTATTCCATCCCTGCATTCAGAAGCTTCATGGTTTTGTTTAGAAAAATCAAATGTGGACACACTGAGACTGCTGCCAGCAGAGTATCCGAGCCCCTCAGCAGAGAGGTCCCCTTTACTTGGAGAGTGGTTTTGGAATTTCACAGCAGCCAAATACCACACAATCTTTCAAGGCAGGTGGCCACTCCTGCCTGAGGGATGGGGACCAGCCCAGGGGCTGCAAGCTCTTGCTTCCTCTCTGGACAGGTGTCTGCCACTGCTCTCTGCTCTCCTGCAGCCCCTGCTTGAGGCAACAAAGATGGTCTCAGTCCTCCAGCCAAACTCTGGGTTTCAGCAAATTGATACCCCCTGCAAATTGATACCTCTCGGTACAACACCGTGGGTTGAAAGCATACATTCCCATACCTGCTTTATTGTTGTGAGAGGCGTGCTACAAAAAGATTTGGCCTGCTCAAACAGAAAACCTGGAAATGGTGCTGTTATTCACCACTCAGCTCTCTACAACTGCTAATAAAAAGTGCACTTCTTGTATTATCATTGCTATTTTCTGTTTCAGGTATGCCCTTTTTGGCAGTAGGGCTTTAACTGCATGTAACAAATTTGGTTTCTACAGAAAGCAAATTCTGAGGTACACAGCTATTTTGTAGCTCCAAATTCCCTGCTTGGCACATATTGCTGTCATCTCGGGTGACTGGCTTTCTACCCTCAAAAATTCATGCCTTGCCTATAATTCGCCTTCATAACTTTGGAAGCTTATATATTAGTATTTTTCTATGAACAAATATCAAATTGCCCAAAACAATAGCTTCCTACCTCCTTGGTGATACAATACTGTATTTTAAGGCACTTATCAAATGCCACCAATTACATGGACATAGGTCAGTTGAAGCACAGTGCCGTATGATGACAAGCAAAAACCCCTGTAAAGAGAAGCTGTAAGCTAGCAATAGTGCTTCACTCCTCTGGTCTGTTTTCTCTAATGGGGTTTCCCAAGTGTTTTCCAGAAGATATGTCACTGTTATGCTGTACAACATGGGAGACATTAGGATATTTTTAACCTAAGCACAAACCTGACACAAAGAACTCTTTTTCATATCTTATCAGCTCAGTCTCATATGATGCACATGGCCTGCTTTACTTGCCCTTGAGCAACAAGAGACAAGCTCAAGGCTGGCCCAACCTCCCCAATGAATCTCTACTGAAATAACAAGTGCAAATATATCGAGATACATACTGTAAGGGACACACTCGTACTGCACCTCCAGGTACTTGTAGGTCCCGGGGCAGGGGTCAGGAAACACGTCGGGGCCGGCAACAACCGCGCACTGCGTCCGGTTACTGCACCTGGAAGGAAAGCAACGAGGAGGAGAGTCAGAAAACAGGCCAGACTGACAGAAGGACAGGGCAAGAAGCTGAGTGGCCCCTGCAGGACGAGCATCACCTGGGGAAGCTCAGCAGTGAGCACACAGAGGCTGAAGGCATGAGGAACACCAACATCTTCATCAGCTTATTAGCCAAAGAGAAGAGGCACGGTGGCACAACCCTTCCCCTCCAGGGGTATTTCTTTAATGCCAGCATCCTCACCAAACAAAAGGCAAGGACTAAACCAACAACAGTGGCAAAAAATAATCATTGCATGTTTTATAGCAGACATAAGAATGTGTTTTGCAATATTTTTATAAAGTGTTCTCACAAAACCAGTTTTCTTGTATAATACTGCTTAAGCTAAAGCAAAGACTAGATACAGCAACACTTGAGTGGGAGGAAAAAAAAATCACCAAATAAGCTGTCTAAAAACCAAAATAATGTTTTCACACAAGGCCTGTTAGGGAAACTTCCCAGTCTGATCATTCACACCACCCTTGCATTAGACACAAATGGCTAAGTTTTATTACATCATTCTGCTAAGCATGGATGCTTCTCCTGAAATTAGGTACTTTTTCCAAAAAGCTTGTTCTCCATGAAGAAGACACACAGAAGGAGCTGCCCCTGCCTGCTGCAATGAGCATCTTTCAGCTTAAGAGCACACACACAGGTTGGGCTCTGCAAGATGCTCTTCCTGAGGCATATACAGGTCCATGGGTGAGTGACTCGTGCTTGTGTAGAAACCCACATTTGCCTCTGGTTTTATAGGACAAACACCTCTAATGTACAATTGGTGATGCAAAAATATTTAGCAAACAGTGATTCTATAGAGAAAAATCTTCTGCTTTGTTTGTTTAAAGAAAAAAAAAAGAGAGAGAAATATTATTAGTCTTTGATTTTTCTGCCTTTGCATGCCAGAAAGAGCTCCTAAGGGCTACACCAGTGCATTTATTTTCTTTAGGATTCTGCCTCCTCTGATGTAAAATGAGACCCCTGACCCTCCTGCTCTTCTGGCAGAAGTTGTGACATCCAGAACAGAATTCAATTAAGTCTGCAGTGGAAATGCTTCATGTTTACCTGAAGCTATGGTTTGTCAGCCTTAATGCAGATTTTATTTGAGCCTATAAATTAAAATTGATTCATTAGCAACTGCCTTAAGCTCCATAATTTCATGGAAAGATTAATAAGAGTGGATCCGCTTGCTCATCAGGCTGTTTTGCTGGATACCAGATAATCCAGAGGGCTGGGACATTCTCGTGTTTTCTAGCTGAAAGACAACAGTTATCACAGCAAATGACTGATTTTGTTATATAGACAGAAAAATAATTTTCTCAACAAAAACGATAACTGTCCTCACCCATGCCGGGATATCACAGGGAGCTCGGACCATGCAAGAGGGCACTTTTCCAGGAGAGGCTTTGAACATCATCCAAAATTTCACTTTCAACAAAAATCCTTTACCAGGCTCAATGTGCTTTTCAAAAAGCAATTTCACTGGTCTAATCAATAGTCTTCCTGGCAGAAGGGACAGCACTGGCCACATTACACAGAATAACAGCAATGGATCAAAGATACCTTTCAAAATCACAAGCAAAGATCCAGAATTATGAGGAATTGGAGGTGAGGGGAGAAACAAGCACATTTAGGGTTCATCTCTGTTGTGTTTTCTTTCTGTTTGCAAGGAAGCATTTGCTTTGAATGGTCATGCATTTCCATGTGGTCCTTTCTTTTTAATGCAAGAAGTTGGACACATAAAACAGAAGTGAAAACACACAACCTAGAAAGTTGTCTGTGAACAGCACAGTTTTAACCTCCTCAAATGCATGCTACCTTCTGTAATGTCACCAAAGAGACTGAAAGCTTCATGATACAAGGGACTGAACAGGGAATGCAGGATGCACAGAAATGCGAAAGCTTTTTCCCTAGGAAAACTCTAGGACATCCTGAAGTCCCCCTACACATTCCTGGAATGGGGGAATGACAAAGCCTACCAAGCACAGGAACTTCCCAAGAAGGTGAGATCAAATTATCAGTGCTACCCTGGGGAGGAAACACAGAAAACCAAATTAAAAACTCTCAAATAAAATAATGAATACTACATGATGTCCGTACCTCACAAAATTGACTAAAAAAGGGTCCATATTAAAAACAAACAAACAAAACAAAAAACCCAAAATGAAAACTGAAGAATTCAACCTCCTCTCTTTTTCTTTTTCACTTTTCAACACTTCTTTCCTATGGACAGCAAAACTGAATCTGGCACTTGGCATTTTGAGCTTCCTTTTATCATCCCAGGGCCAAACACGCAGGTTTCTCATTCCAGCACACTTAAGGGATGATGGCAATTTACACTAAAAACCAAAGGAAAAAACCTAATGCCTGTTCAATGAACTATTACTGTCAGACGTCAGGCTATGGAAATTTTAAGGGGACTAAGAGGTAAAAAACACTCATCATTAAAGCTCTGGTTGCTCTACTTTTGCTCATGCATTTTATCCCTTTTACAACAGCGATGTGGGAGTCCAAGACACAGAGAGTGTGTCTCTGTCTGTTTTGGAAGGTTCTGGCACTCAGCAGAACACTGCTTTTGTTCTGCACAGCAGAACAACAGAACCCCCCACGAGAAGGGGGAGATGTGGGAGTCCAAAACAGACAGAGACACACTCTCTGTGTCTTGGACTCCCACAGGCTTCTTGGTCCCTTCAGCTTTGTCATATTTCTTTCCAGACAGATTAAAGGCCCAGGTGACATTAAGTGACATGCAAAAAATGACACAGGAAAGGAGATGTGTAAAATATGATGAATCTGTAGCCTTGAAAATGACAGGGAGAAAACCCATAATGTATTCATGCCATACTCCATTTCCAGCAAACCAGGCCATGAGCTCTTCCTTGTAAATCACAGGATTTTACATGGAATCTTGGGATTTCTTGGCACCTGGGTCTTGGCAATACTTGCTCCAAACTCCTGCAAGTTGTGAGGCTCAGTGCTGGGTATTGACCTTTCCAGTAAATGCAGCAAGGATCTTTTCTTTTTTATTCCTGTTTTTTTCCTGTCATGTCCTGTCTGCCACAGCCCACCCCAGTTCACTCCCCCTCCTTCTTTTGTCTTTGAATTTTTCTCTCTTTTTTTCAAGGAAGAGCCTTCCCAGCTACTGGAGGTAGGGTTTGCAATGAGAACCAGCACTGCCCCAGCTGCCATGAAGCTGGTAAATATGAACCTGTCTCTGCTGGGCAATCACAGAAACACCTACCTCAGCTGTACAGCAGAACAGCAACTCTGCATCAAGCTGGATTCCTCTCCAATTGTGCAGGAACTGCTTGCATTGCTGGCATTAGCACAAATTTAGCATAACCCCAGAAAACTAGAGTCACCTTTTTCACATCCATCTACATCTCTTATTACTGCCTTTACATGAGCACTTCTTATTTCTAGCACTGATTCATCAACTCCTTCAAAGAAAACCGCTTTTCTTTCCCCATCGCTGCCCTCATGCTACAACTTTTCCATGTAATCCCTGGCCTCTTGGGGTATTTCCTCATTCTCTATATGTTCTGATGCTAAGCAAACAAGAGAACTGTGAGAGGACTCTGGGAATTTAGGGGACCAGACAGACAATGTTATGCTATCAAAAAAACAGCTTCCATTTTATTAGTTTGTCCAGCATTTTAAAGGCAAATGTTCTAGAGACACAGGAGAATTCAAGTAGCCCCTCAAGTGGTTTTAGTTCACCTTGTTGTTGTTTTTAATGCCTGACAAGAAATTTATAGCCATCTTTTTGTGTGTGTGCTGGTTTGTTTTATTTTGCAGCCCTTATTTCTATCTGCCATCATTCTCCTTTCCCTGCTACGCCCTGAAGTGCAAGGTGGGCACATGAGTAAAGACACTGCTTCTCAAAGACCCTCTCCATGTCTTGAGCCACTTCCAGAATTGCTGCTGAGATTTGTGGGCACTTTCCCTGAACCAGGACTGTCCACAGAGCTCAGCAAGACCATCCAAGAGACCAGAAACCAAAGCAAAACCCAAGACCAGCATTTTCAGCCTGACTTGAGACAGCGATTGCTGTCTGTTCCTGTATGTTCAGGAAAAGAGAATACACTAAAACCTCTTAAAAGTCAGTCCAAGGTACTTGGCAGCCTTTAAGCATCCATCAACTCATAAACATAAGTTCATGTTTTTCACATCTATGTTTTGGAGAGGAAAAATCAGCCTACTGGGAAAAGTGTAAATTGTTGCCATTGCAAGATTATTTTAAAAAAAGGGGAAAAAAAAACCACCCACAAAAAAACCCAACAACACACCACTAAAGAAAGAAAAAAAAAAGGGGGGGCGGGGGAGTTCCCTATGCATTTTTTCCAGCTGCATTTATTCCTACTTGTTAAGACCCCCATTTTATCTTTCTATCCGGATATGTGGAAAAGTATTTAACTTAGAAGCAAGGTGTCAATCCAGTGTAACAAATACACTGTAAGAGAAAACAGGGATTATTTTTGCAGAACTTCTCCCAGTTCCAATGGAAAACGACTTTCAGGAGTTTTAATGTGAAACAGGAGTAGTATTTCATATGTCATTTGTTTTGCAGTTTAGCAGTGGGACTGAAGGAAACATTTGAATTCAGGACCAGCTGCAGGGCTCAACTCTGCTTATAACCCTCTGTTCAGACTTTAACTAAAAACAACACCAAAACTTCATTCCCCTTCAGCACACTTCCATTTCTTCTCCCTTGAAAGATTTTTATGATTTTAAGTGACAAGGTCATCTTGTGATAGTGAAACAGAAACACTTTAGACATAAACAGCTGCTTGTTCCTGCTGTGGTATCTTCAGTATTTTTTTTTTTTTCAATGCTAACATTGAAAATATATTTAGCAAGAGAACAAAGAAAGAAAAAAAAAAAAGTTTGGCAGTTTATTTTAAGGATTTCCAGAAACTTTTAAAGCATAGACATGTCAACAACATCAGGCTAGACATGTCTGGAGCAATATGTTCGCCAGAACGAAAATGCAAAGGCAGCACAAAATAAAAGATCAATCCCAAACAAAAGCCTTTCAGCATTAATCATCGCAGGTGCAATACCAGCAAGGCCTCCAACTCCCCATCTAGGAGGAGACCAGACAATAAAAACAGGTGCCTGAACCACAGAGGCAGGCACCTGTCGTGCTAAGGACCTCAGGAGAAGAGTAATGAGACTCTATGCACAGCTCCACAACAAGGCTGGAGGCTCCAACATCCATTTCAACCCCACACACCCTCCTTCTCTTTATCCTCCAGAGATGAAGCCACAATTTCTGCAACACCAGAAGCTCCTGTGAACATGGCACAGTGGAAGCTACGACATGGGGAAGCCACCTGCCCCCTCTGAATCCACAGATTGTCAGAGTCTAAACTGGGTGTGTTAAACACCCTGAGGATGGGAAAACTCCACATCCATGAACTCAGATCTGTAGAGCACGTAGTGAGCTGCCGTGTCCAGCCCATGCTCTGCTAACACCCCTTGCTCATAGCTGGTACTACCCTCCACCTACAGCAGCTTCCAAAAAGGGATCCTTAATGCCCACGTGTGCCAGCCAAACCACCTGCCCGTGTTTCGTGACCGCTGCCAAAAAACCATGGCACTCCTTCTCTCTCTCTGCCCTCAGCTGACACACCTACTTTACACAGACTTTAATTTTTTCTGCAAAGACAAGGCAGCCATCGTGTGCTCAGGCACGCTAATATAGCCATGACATCAATATCTAAGCCTCTTCCTCAAGGTCTATTATGTTTTTCTAATGGTTTTACAGTAATAGACAGACTTAATTCATTATCCTTCATGGCAATGCTGCAAGACATCCTTTTCCTTCCCTGGAACACAAAAATCTCCTCTCTGGATGAGTGCTTTAAGAAAGAGGGTGTCACAGCAAATAAGTCAGCCAGGAGTGTGTTCTCCCCTGTCAATATATGGTATTTCCAAATCAGCCCTTTAGGAAGAGCCAAGAGAAAAAAACAAACAAACAAAAAAAAGCCCTGGAGAAAGTAAACAGGAAGCAAAAAGAAATCACTAAAAAGTGGAGCTCACATGATGGGTTGGAAATAAGGGGGAAAGGGAAAAAAAAAAAAAAAAAAGGAAAGCAGAGAAGGGAGACAGTGGAGAGTGGAGAACAGAAATGCAAGCCCCGAGAAAAGACTTTGGTTTAACACATTTCTTTTCAGTAATGTGCTGCACAAAAGCAAAGCTAAATCCTCCACCTGTTTAGCTTCCAGAAACAAAGAATTCCTCAACAGAATCTTTTTCTGCCTCTGCAAAACCTTAAAAGCAAAGCATCTAATGACAGGGAGATGAAAATCCAGTTTCTCTAGCATTTTTTTCATTATGAATGGGCCTTTTTATTGATTTTCAGAGCACTGAGAGGCTGGCTTTCCAACCTCTCCTGCGATATAATTATCTGCGGTGTTTAATGCTAGCACAGACCAGTCCCACTACACAGTGCATTTTGTTGTTTTATTGACAGCTTTTAATTATCCAGGTGCTAGAGCTGTCAGGCTGCTTCTTATGTGATCAAACTAATACAGGATGAGGCAGAGCACTGCAATTGCAGCCTCACCTAGTGCCTCTGTGCAGATATGCCAACAAGATACATTTCAACTGCTGTGATTACTGTAAAATCTTATAAAATTTGATAGGAAAAGGAGACCTCTTTACATAGCTCCAGCCTATTTCATTCCCCTTGTGATTATATTATACTGAACAAAGGAAAATTAAAGGAAAACAAGCCTCCAAAACCACCCCAAAACCCCAGCCAGCAAAACATCAGAAAAATCTTGCAGAGCCAAACCGAATATGAGCTGCAAAGGTCACCAAGGGGACTACCTTGATATGTTATGGAGAGCCCGGGAGCAAGAAGGAAAACAGATCCTGGAAATCAATTAAATACCAGTTTTACAGAATTAAAAAAAAAAAAAAGGAATTACACTGTTTCAACTAACTGATAAGGGTCTTAAAATTTAACAAGAGGCATTTAATAGCAAATTCACAAGATTTAAGAGTTTTTAATAAAAATTTGGGGCACCCCTGAACATGGTGTATCTGCTGAGCTGCCAGGGACTCCCCAGGCCAGTACAATAATCTGAGGTCTAGGGCAGGACTTGCAGCAGGGATGATGTGACTCATCATCAACCTCCAAAAGAGTTCCCCCAAGCAACAAAAGCTTTTTCCTCTCTGTTTTGTCATGTAATGTCTCTTACATTTTATGGTTTCCTGGGATTTCTTTTGCCCCATCTCCTTGTAATTAGCACAGTGAGGAGAGGAGGAGGAATCCCCAAAGGCAATGAACGTGCAGGGCAGCAGGCCAGCCTGCCAAGCACCCTGTGCCAGGACAGTGCAGCACCCCTGCAGCTACAGGAAACGAGCCTGGGGAAAAACACCCTCATCCTTAAAGCAAGAACAACCAAACCACAGCCTGCCCAAGCCACTGGGTGTATCTGGACAAAGAGTTTGGGTCAGCATGGAGAACAGATGTGCACTGAGCACATCTCCAGCAGTCACGGCGTTGCTCCAGCTGCGGGGAGATGAGGACACAAGCAAGGCAGGTTTGCAGTGCAGGATAACATTGGTGGATGGTCCTCAGGGCTAATCACCACACCAGCCAGGCCTTAAGACTGTAAAGCTCATCTTTTAAAAGAACTACATCTGCCCTTTTACAGGTACTCTAGTTTTTCCAACTCCATAAACTTCTGTAGCAGCCTAATAAAAAAGCACTTTACAAAACACTGTCGGGGTATCTGGAGAGGAGAGCAAATACCTAAAACAAACCAACCAATAAAAGGCTCATCAGTTTAGCCAGACTTAACACTAGTTAAAATAACTGTGAACAGAAAACAATCTGGTTTTTAATTTGGGCTAGGAGGTCAAATTAAAAGCTAAGGGAGAACTGGGCTGAATTTCAGCTGGCACTCCACATTACTTCGTCTTCATTGCCATTTTAACACAAGTCAACGTGAGTTAAAGCCCATTTTTTCTTCTTTAATGCAGCTACTCAGAGCTGGAATAGCCAGAGCAAGTTGAAATGGGTTATTTTCTCTACAACAGCTCTGAAGTATGTTCAGACCCTCAAACTACCATTACCTGCCTTGTCCACTGAGCCTGCAGCACAGGGAGGTACAAACCTGCTGCTCAGCACTGGCTGAGCAGAAAGCAAATTTGAACAGGAACTCATAGAAACATTTAAAATATGTTACAAAAAAAAATCGTAAATAAATGTTCCACCCTGTTTTCAAAGGAAAATTCTGTATTACTGTGACCATGCCCCCTCTTTGCTAATTGTCACGTTACTGCTGCCATTTACTGCCACTACCCAGTGCCCCCATCCCAGCCACTCAACAGTTCCTGCAAAAGATGAAATTGAAATCAGAGAATATTGTCTCTAAAGGGGCTGAAGTAATCTGTATGCATGGGCTGGTAGATTTAACGTATTAGCCTTTCACCTCTGCAAATAGGGTTAAAGAAAGGTTTGGGGCCAAAATAATTTGTACTGCACTCCATCTCAAATTTGACATAATAACTGAATGAAACAAAAATGAACACGTCCAAACAGCACAGAAGGTCAAGGCTGGGCAACTCCCTGATGAACTAAAGAGCCAAGCAAAGGCACACAGGCAGTTCTGCTTCTATAACCCAGAGCAACATCTCTCTCCATTGCTCTTGCAAATAGCACGACACTGAGGTGACTTTTTAGAAGAGATCCATAGATTTTATAAGGTGGCAATTGGCCCTCAGCCTCTTGGTGGGGAGGGAGGGAGGGAGGCAGCAGAGTACAGTAAGCTTCCTGACCAAATGAAACACAGCATCAACATGTGACAGGTTGTGACTGTAGCACCATGGCTAAAGCAGTTCAGACAAAAAGATAATACTAGTGAGTAAAGAAACAGTCCCCAACAGCCTGCCACATCGTGTGCTATTAATACAGAATATGTTCATGGTCCCTGATTTTGTACAGCACCCCCTGCAAAGGAGACTTGGCCCTCTCTGTGCCTCAGGCATTAATGCAATACAAATAATAATCAGAAACAAAATGAATTTTCTCAAAAAATAATCCTGAAATGAACTAGGTATGTTATTCAATATTCAAAAGTGATTTCTTATTTTATTCCAACACAACCAATTCTGCCTCTTTGATCTTCAGCCCAAAGCTTGAATAAAGGCAGTCTGCACTTTGATTCTAAGCTCCAGAGAAATCACAGTGTCATAAAACCTTCATACGCTTCCCAGCCCTGCATTGCCCAACCAAAGCACATTCAGAAGCAAATGGTAAGGGAAAAAAAAAAGCCAAATATCAAATGTATTGAAACTGCCGTTGTAAAGTTGCTCAAAATGTCTAAACATAGCACTGAACATTTTGTGGCTGCATGTGGCAACACAGGAAGGGATGGAAGGAAGCATTTTTAAAAACATATGTCCAGCAGCTCCAGAGAGGGTTTCTTACACTGTGCTCAGCACTAGGCTGAGCAAAGTCAGATCACACACATCCACCCTCTCACACCCCATTGCTTCCACACTTGTCCTTCCCCAGGGCAGTTTTCAGCACATCTATCTATCTGTCTATCTATCTGTCTATCTGTCTATCCATCTATCCATCCATCCATCCATCCATCTCTTATCAGCTATATATGCCCACCAGCTCTTCTCCTTCCTCACCCTCCTGTTACTATCCTGAAAGGGACATGATTTGGTCATTACATACCTTACCTAACTTTAAAACACATGCTTAAAAAACAGAGATTTGGCTAAAAAAACTCCTTGGAGAAAAAGACTGATAGGAAAAGGGCCTCTGGACATCTGCAGGACAACAGCTGGTAGGAACAAAGCAACGGGGCTTCTGCAAAACCTCAACCATCTATCCTGATGATGTGGAAAATACTTTGTTAGTAGAGGATTCACTGATTCATAATACAGAGCCTGCCTGAGAATTAAAGCATTAAACTCACTGTACCCAAGACAGCTTCCTTTGAGGAAGCTAAACACAAAGGCCAAGTTTTCCAGAAAGCCTCTGCCTCCCACCAGGGCTGGATTCTTCCAAAGAGCTGGGTTCTTCCTAGAGGAGCTACAAAAAAGCCCAGCTGTTCAAGCATGGCCTGGGACTCCTCAATTCCCATGGGCAGCAGTGGAAGCTGACAGCTATTAAGCATTTTTCAGGCAGCAGGCTGTGTCACGGAGTGCCTGCTTTGGTAATCCAACCCAGAGAGTTCCATAGGGAGGGGAAAAAAAAATTAAGCCTGCACAGGATTGTATGGGAGCCTTAGGCGGGGCAAAAACTGGGAAATCCACATTCCAGAGCATAGGAGCATGTCTCTGGCAAGTCAGCTTTAAAATATGTGACTGGTGCTGCTCAGACATACTAGCTGAAGTCCAGGGAGATGGATGAAAGGGTAAAGATGCAGGATAAATTCATCAGATGTCTCCATAAATCACTTCTATAGTTAACATTTGTTCTCTGCTTTTCATTACTTACATTTCTAAAGCCACTGGGTGCCTTGCTGCAGTGGATCTAATAAAAAGGAAGATAAATTTTAACATCCTTTTTGAAACATATTAAAATGATCTAGCTTTCTTTTGAATGTTAATGGCAAGCATTACAAGAAACACAATGTCTCAAAACAATTCACTGGGGCTGGAAGACAAAGCAGAGTCTAACTGGAGCCTGGAAATTCACAGCCCTGGTCACCACCCCAACTGGTTTAAAAGATTTTATTTCTGACCCTAATGTTTTGGGCAGCCTCGACACCGAAACCTGCTATTGATTGCACAGGCTCTCTGACTCAAGGGCAAAATTCCATACTTGAGAAGAGGAGGAAGTATTTTTGGAGACTGGCAGTTTGGAAAAGAATCTGAGCTGCCTGACAGCTGTTCAGAGACGTGGGATGCCAGAGGGATCCCAGCGGAGCACACAGGATTACACCCATGCACACGCACAGAAAATCATTAAAGTTTGTGTCTCTGAAGTTTCACATTTAATGAAAGAAAGCGAGGGAGATATCTGGAGAATTCTTGGGTTATACTGACAGCTGATGATCCTCCTTTTGCCAAGAGCACACCCTGGGAAACTCACTGGAGGTGATGGGGGGACCCCCAAAAATGCCAGGGTGTGCAGGCAGCGTGGGGAGGAGCAGCAGGGAGTGATGTCCATCCAGTTCTCCCTGCTCCATCCCTGGGGGATCAGGAATCAGCCTGCTGCTGCATGGCTGGAGTTGTTCTACAACAGAAGCAAGGACCTTTATAAACCTTTATAACCGAGTTTAATCCGTGGCAAGTTAAACAAAACAAATGACTGCACGAGTGAGCAATTAAAGAGCATTCCACAGCCAGCCCTGGAAGAGCCTGGCCATTGATTAATTAGGTTCAAAGGGCCAAGCCTAACCTCACAGTCGCTTGAGAAAGAGACCACTTAGTCCCTTCTAAAACAGAAGAAAAAAAAAAGGGAAATAAAATATCACCATCAGCATTCCTATTTAACACTGGAGCATTAGTTAAACAGCTGCTAAAGCAGTGAAACAATTACTTGGGACTGATCTACATTCAGCTGTATTGTTTTATTACATTCAGGAGAAACTTAATTAAGCTTCTGTTACTTAATAAAATCACTGTTTCTGCCATGCAAGGCCCTCAGATTTGTCAGTGGGGTTTCCCAAGAGGGCATAGCTCCCACTATCACACTACTCCTGCCTGCATTTGAAGGACAAGAAGATGGAGGATATTTCCATGCATTAATGCTCCTTGGGGTGCTCTAGCTTTCCCTGACAGCTCTTCACCAGGGCGGAGAGGACCACTAGCCTCTGGTACCTGGAGACCTACCTGAGCAAAATGGTCTATTCCCAACCCATCATGGGCTGGGTCATGAGTGCTTCAGCATTGCCAGGAGGAAGGCATCAACTATTCACTTCACTGCAACAAGCAAAACAGCAATTTGTTCCTGGAAAAAACAAAGCAAAGCCAAACATGCTGCTGGCCTTATAGCTGCCCACAGGCACAATCCATGTCCCAGGAAATTCAGAGGGTGAGCAGTCCTTTACAGGCACCACACACCACTAAGAGGGTCTGAGCTGGGTAGCAGGAGTGCACAATCAAGGGTACTCCTGTGCTAAGAAAACACACCCCAAACCATCCATCCAAAGTCTGCCTGGTATATTAAGGTTTTAAAAGACTGCAAAAGATTTGTACAAAGGACCATGCCATACATGTGACCCCCACTCATCCACTGCAACTCTGCCCAGCTTCTCTGCAGGATTATCAGCCACATGCTACATCCTAACCACCCTCTCCCTAAAATACTTGTCCTGCCCTCCTCCTGCCCTCACACAAACAGCTCCTCTGCTCTGACTTACCACAAGATCCAGTTTTGAGGAGAAAAATCTGTCCCCAGCTTTGCAAAAGTAATGAAAGCAAGCACTTGAAGTGAAAAGAGCCAGACAAAAACACCAGCTGCCCAGACTCTCTGGACTTTCACTGAACTGACTGAGGATGCTCAGACAAACTTTGGTGAGGTAATGGGAAAATTTCTCCCTGGTGAGGGAGAAAACCCAAAAAGTGTCCCTTGCTGAGCAGAGCCCATGGCTCAAGCAGCTTTTCAGCACTGGCACCATGACCAGAAAATGACTTCTGAACACACGGACTCACGCCGTGTTTCCCAGCCAAGCCTAACTTGCCAACTGGCTTTTGGCCCTGCTGAACTCTGTGCTGGGTGCTTGTGACCCTGAAGTGGCTCCTGGATGTTCTGACACATCCAATTCCATATGTGCCCTATTGACATTGATATTATACAGCTCCCTTTTCTTTCCAGGAGACAAAGGCATGGGCACAGAGGTGACAGCCACGCACCAAGAAGCAATTCCCCCGGGCACGAGACACTGGGGCCCCTGCATCAGCTCAGAACTCACAGCAAGCAGCTCTTAACAATGCCATGGCACCTCCCAGACTTTAAAAACCACAAGGAGCTCTGAAGTCAGCACGGTCAGGACCATTAGTGCCAAGCACACTGGTCTGATGATGCTTGCAGCTACTTTGTCTCTGCCCTCTGAATTCACTACCACAGATGCCGTTCTGTGGATCTGAAAGAATTGGATTTATTTCCATGGATGGCTGTAAAGACTTTGTTTCCAGCCTGCAGCAGAGCACCCTTATGCTGGTGAAGCCCAAACCTTTTCTCTTTGCAAGAGGCTCTGCTTTTTCTGAATGGTGACCTAAAATCCTGCAGTCCTTAGGCAGTCCATAGTGCAGTCTGGCTGTGACAAGAGGCAGTGGGGAACAGATCTCAGGTGCTGGAGAGTCTGCAGTTGGGGTGAGGACATCTCAACTCACCTGGGGTCAACAGAACTCTCCATATATTCCCTACTGCTAACCCTGGTTGCAGTAAAATAGTAGGTGAGGGATGGCTTTTATTCACTTTGTTAGTGCAAACAAGAATTGCTTGTTAAGATGCAGGTAGCATCCAAATTTTTCCTTCTTTTTCTCAGTGCATCTATTAAAAATTAATTCTCTTCCAAATGTTGAGAAGATGAGGCTTTTCCTCATCTGTGCTTTTGGCAGACTTTCTCTTACTCCAGGCTTTTTGAAGTGTCATGTATAAATAGCTAGTGTCCCTCATTGTACTGAATCAGTCAGTACAGACATATGGACAGGGCTGAAAAAGTTCAGTGTGAACAGACTGACAGACAAACCCCAAAATACTGACCAACCAGGAAATTTCCTCTGTCCCAACCAGTCCCATCCTATGTGTCACTCCCTGCAACCATGCAGCTGGGAAAAAAGACTCTTTGGTTTTCCACCTAATGGCTACCCACCTGCTACTGCCAGGGGCTGGGGCTTGATCCTGCAGCCTCTGCTTTTACAAATGCTCTGACAACTCACTCAAAACACCAGTGAGCCTCATCTCACTCACTCTGACACGACTGAGCAAATAAATAATGCTATTTATGCACCGCACACCATTTGTCAACCCATTTGTCATTTCTCATCTTTCATTGCTCATGCAGTAAAACTACGTGGGATTTTATTCAAACCTCCTTTGCAGGTGTGATGAATGCTTTATTTATACAGCAGCATTTCAGCTCATGGAACTGTTACTATGCATATACAAGCCTTTAAGTCCCTGTGTGGTGTAAGTAGAAGGTGTAAAGACGGATGACAACTAGAGGCAGCGCTGTAATTAAAGCCACAGGGGGAATCATGGATGGCTCAGCTAAAACTGGGACATGTGTGCCAGGGAAAACACACCACTTAGATGAAGCATTCAGTCTCCATCATCAGGCAAGAGGAAAATCATGGATCAGTTCCCAAAGACCTTCTTAAAGGTCAGCATGACAACATCTATCCATGCCCAGCTTATCAGAGCACCTACAACATCAGCAATTGCTCTGCCTAGGGAGCACATTATTTCCAAGGAAATCATCTCCCAGTGACTCCCCCTGCCACAATTCTGGTCCAGAACCCAAAAACCTGAAAGGTGACACTCCTACAAATAACCAGTTATCAGAATAAATAAATGATTGAATTTATAATGAATATGTTCATGAATAAATTCCCTTGGGTGGTGTCTTCCCATGGCCAAAAGCCCAGACATGAAGTGGTAAAGGAGCCCCTACTGAGATTTCTGTTGTGAGGCATAGCAACCTCATGGGGGACACTTCTGCTATTGCACACCACTGGAAGCATGACACTAACCTCCCTGCAAAGTCTTTTAAGAGCCACAAAAGATAAATTTATATATAAACACACACACACACATACATATAACACACATAAAACTTTTATAACTATTTACTAGCCTGGGAAATCCGCTGCCCAAACCTGCTGAGATCTACAGGGTCTCTCCTGGAAGTAAAGCTCTGTTACAATGCAGGGCACCAGAACCTCTGCCTGGTTTGCACTTTGCATTACAGTCAGCACAGAAGGTCCTGACTTGCACTCACCAGTGCCATGGAGCACACCGAACGCTTCCCTGCCTTACAAGAGGCCCTTCATAACTATTTGACACAAGCAGGGCTGCAGTAAAAAGGGTAAATTATCAGCCCTGAACTGACACCTTTGTTTTCTGGGAGGAACTTCTTTGGCAGTTTTTACTGTACGAGCAGAATCTAATCAGCTCCAGAATGATCTTCCTGGCAGCTCCTGGTTGCTTCAGATAAATCTGCAACATTTATCATCAATTCTCATGTTTTTGTGGGTGTGGGGTAAAGAAAAGGTGAAAGAAACAGCTACGGACCAATTTCAGGTACCTTGATATCAAACCACTCCTTCCTCCACTTTCTTTTTAAATTTCAAGGAGCGGGTGGGATCCATACAGAACCGTATAAATAGGCATCAGACTCATGTTTATTGCCTAAGCAATAGAAGATTAGAATTGACAAATGGAGAGGTTTTTGGAGACACAGATGCTACAATCATTTTAATATAATTTGGATTTCCAAATCAGTAATTACTCTATCACATATTTATAATTTTGTAGATGCTACTAGAAATGCTGATGTCTTTTTCTATGCATAGTAATGAGCAACAACAAGGGCTGTTAATATAAAGCCTGTAATGTTTGTATTCATATGTAAATAGGTTATGTAAACGTTTTAGACATTTCTCACTAAAACACTGAGTTCTAATCTAAGTGGCTCCATTCCTAAACTAGAAAATCGCACTCTGCATAGAAATTGTTTACTAGTCTGTCAGCAAAGCCGCCAAAGCAGTGAGCTGCATTTATAGGGGGATTTTCATCTCCCCATTAGACACAACATCAGAGTATTGACAATGCATAAATGCCCAGACAGATATGCAGGTTGTTATTCAGAAATCCGCCTGCACGTGATGTCACACATATTCAGCACACGCGCACCTTCGGCGTTACACATTCACAAGCACAGACACTGTTCCTGAGCACCGAGGAACGCAGCAGTGCTTGATTTAATTAAACTCATTTAGTTAAGCTGATACAAACCCTGCTTAAGAGCGACAGAATCAGTTAAGTTTCTACCTGCTCCTAATTGACTTACCATCAAACCGAGTAAGGTACATTGAAACACCAACATGTGTGTCCAAGCAAGAGTAAATTACACAACTTTAAACCCACAACTTTAGTTAATTCCAAGTGATGCTAGGGATGGAAGAGAAAAAGGAAAAAAAAAAAAA
>VWZP01009101.1:1507886-1633060 GCA_013396995.1 Dicaeum eximium | reverse complement strand
AAAAAAAAAAAAAAGAGGAAAAAAAGAGGAAGTGGACTAAAACACTCCAAGGCAACCAGAGGATGGTTTTCACCATAGGATGGTTTTCACCATAGGATGTTACCATTTTTCTCCTCTCTCCTTCCCCTCGAGCTGAAATCTGCATTTGTCCCAGCTGGTGTGTGGGTAGCTTGGAGGAGTGGCCCTTGGGGCTAACACAAGCCATTTGTAACTCAGCTGGATCATGGATACACCACCACAGCACTGTCCTTTAGAGGACCTGCTGTGCCTGCCAAAGCAAGCCCCTGCCCTCTCTCCTCTTTGGACACCATACTCCTAACCTGCATTAATGTCAGTGACACCTGCTCTCAACTCCGTAATGCAGAGGGGATCACTTCTTGAGCCTTTTTCCTTGGTGTCTCTAGCAAAGCAAATCCAGTCTCATCCTCTTCTCTTCTTGGTTGTATATATTTGTAAAGGTGATTCAGTGCCAATAAAGGCTTTGGAAAGACAGTTCAGAGACTCCCAAGGCTCCAGTACAGCATATGAGCAACTCCTATTTGTAGAGGAGACAATAGATGTCTTCTCTTCATCAGCAAAAATAAAATGGAAATGACAACAAGGATGCAAACATCCTGCTGTTGCTGCAGCAATTCTCAGCATCTTCTACCATCTAGGGATAGTATTTTCAAGATGAGTTTAGTCCTTTGCTTTTGATGAGGCTGTCAAACATTGCCAAGGGCAGCTACTGGTGTTTTGACCTTGCTCTCCGCTGCCTTCCCTGCTCCTCCTTCATCCCCACTTTCCCTTTGTTCCACTTTGAAGCACTCTTACAGCACCTGTGGAACAATATTAACAGTGAACTAGCCAAAGTATATTTACATCTCATACAATCACAGCTTTGCTCATCCTGCCCTCTTAACCACTGCCTTCAAGCCAGGCAAAGTAACATCAGTCACGCCACAAAACAACAGGGAGAGAAAAGCTCCACATCCATAGCCAAGCACTTGAATTATTGTCATTTCCCTGGTGAGCCACAGCGATGTGGGATGACCTGTGACAAACAAGGCAGTTTCCAATGGAAATTGGGGGCGGGGGAAGGCAGATAGCTCTACAGGAAAAGCATAATAATTTCTCCAGGCCACAAGCTTAGACTCTATTACACCCCTGCCAAGAACAGTTACTCACATGAGTAAAATTAAGAGGACTCCAGACTAGGTGAGTAAATCCATGCCCACTTTGTTTCCAAGGACAGAATTTCATCCTGGTAAGGCTCTGTTTGTACAGTGGAATAGCAATATTGATTTCAGCAGTTATTACAGTCCCCCTGTGCAGGAACACTGAAGTGAATCAAGCCCCCTGTGGTTTTGCCCCTGTGATCACCCTTGTGCTAAGGAGTATTGGGATGCCCAGTGCTAAGAAACTGGGTCACAGGTTGCTTTAGATTTTTATTCCCATTCTTTTGGATGTGATAAATGGTCAGCACTTTCTAGTGATGATGTAAAAGTGCTAAAACATGGTTGCACCTAAGGACAACATGGGAGTGAAAGTAATTTTGCCTGCTCACCCAGAACTTGTTGCATCAAGTGAAATTTGCAGACAAACAGAGAAAAATGAAATTTTTGTTCCTGTTGGGGAGCCTTCATCTATAAATTTTAGGAGGAAAAAGTAAAAAATGGGCCACATGGCACATTTGCTCAGCAGCCCTGGTGGTCTGACACCACAATGTCACTTAAATATAGCTGTACACTGATCAAATCTGATCAGATTTCTCATTTCATAACCTGTTCCAACAAGGACAATTATATTCACTAAATCAGTCCAGTGATCCCCCTGGAGGACCAAACTTCCCCCTTGGTTTTAAGACACCATCCCTGCCCTGATGAGTTCGCTTTCTAGCTCGCAGGCTCTGCAATAGCCTTGATGCTCAAAATGATGCTCTGAAATCAGGGAAGCATCCAGGACCTTTGTGCCATCTGAGAGAACCCTGTCTGAAGGAGTCAGCCTCTGTCCAAGGTCTGCACAGGGAGCAAAGTCAGCAAATCACTTTAACTGTCTCTGTTAGAAGTATCACACATGACGAGTCTGGGTTAGTATTTGTGTTTAATAAAAACAATTCTTGCTTCATCAAAACCCTTTTTGGCATAGCCATAATCAGACTAAATCTATGCAACAACCTCATGAAGTAAATGAGGCTGGTAAGAGAGGGCTTGCTGCTGGCAGAGCTTTCTTCATTCTCTCTGTAAAGCCAGTTACCCAGGCGAAACAAATCATTTACCAACAGGTCTGTGCTGAAATTAGGAGTCCTTGTGATATGGCACAACTTCTTCCTGTGCTGTTAACCAACTGTACTGGCAAAATATCTAGTGCAGACCAGCCTGCAGATCCCTGTCCACTGGTGTTTTCAAAGGATTCTGCCTCTTGTCAGGAAAATCCTATGCAGACTTCGATTCCTGTGGTGCCAATATATCCTTAAACATCTGCTCCTAAGACTATCCTCTGCATTACTGCACAGCATAATTACAAAGGAAGGCACAAAGCTGGAGTATCCCTCACCACCCACTCCAAATCCTCTCTCACACTGCCTGTCTCTTCCCGTATTTCACTCCATTTCAGGCAAATCCTGATTACAGCCACACAAAGGGAATTGGACAACTTTGTTCAGTCGCAGCCTGAACAGACTGAGCATTTGTATTCATCAAGGTCTCTGTCTCTGCTTGACTTTTTAAGATTATTTTGCTGATGTTAAACAAGGAACTAGGAAGTTTGTAACTATTTCACCAATTTAAAAAAAAATACAGTACACAAGGTACTAAGAAACTCCATTCTCTCCCTTTTACAGATATTGTTGTTATGCTTTCTTGCATAAGTGGTTCTGCTCCAATATATGTTTAGGTCCCTACTGAGTGACCCTAAACCCACCTGGCTGTGGGTGGAAGAGAAAACATGAACAAAAACTGAACAAGGAAAAGGTTCCTAATTTCATACCATGATTCAGAGGGCTGCAAGGAACATTTGTCTTGTCAACTCATCTGTTTAATCAAAGAATTTTAATCAAACTGCAGTTCCAGAAACCACAGGTTAATGTAGACAAACAATAAGAATAATTATTAAAGCACTCAAATAATCTGTATCTTGTCTGTCAGCAGCTCCTGTGTACGCTGGAGGTTTGAGATACTTTTATCGTGCATATTTAGTGAGCTGGATCCTTAGCAGGACTCAGTAAATAAAGATCCCATGGAACTACTGCTGATCCCTGATGAATGCAGAGCTATTAACCTCCAAAGGCTGAGCTGTTCCAGTCTCCATGTTTCTTCAGACACACATGCATCCACAGGAACAACCACTGTATTGTTTCTTACCAATGCAGTTAAATACAAAGAGTTGTCACAGCCAAGTATTTTTGAGGCACTGTTTTCCCTTGGAAAATGATGAACTGTTGAATCAAAACGCTGTGTGGGAATATGTTGATTCACATTGCCATTTAGGAAAAAACTTTCCAGTTTAAATTGTGTTTTATGTGCTCTTATTAAAATTAATTACATAGCTTTGAAAAGCAAAATATTCTGATTCAACAAACATTTCTTTCAGCAGAAAGCCAGTCTTCTGGACAATTTACAAATGTTTGATCTTGTGTTGATTCAGAATTGTTTTACACTGTCACTGCAATGGCAGAAATTCCTGTAGCAGTTGAGAGTGTTCTCAGCAAAAGCCAAGTAATGTAGCCCTCTTTGACCATGTTCCAGGCTATCTCAAACTGATGTGAGATCACTATATGGCTCTTCAGAACACATATCTGCATGTTTTTGAGAGTCACTACACAGCCACTGATCTTCACCAACTCACTGGCCAGCCAGAGCCCTTCCTTGGTCCCCAATTCTGACACTTACAGAATTTCAGAAAACTGGCTGAGTAGACTCGTGGGTATTAAAATGCAAAAACAAACACACACGAGACACTGATTGAACTGCAGCCTAGGAGGAAAGAAGCCAGAGACAATCCCAGCCTTTTGCAGGCAGCAGGCTCATGAGAAAAGAAAAATATTTCAGGTTGGTGCAACTGCATTGTAATGCCTTCTAAGATTATTAGTTTGCACCCAGTTTCTGAGGCGTACCCTGCTCCTGCTGCTGCCTGTGGGTGTTGCTGACCTCCATCTGGCTGCTTTTTCAGGGAAGCCCCATGATTAGAACACAGCACTTGAATTCCACAGGGCTGAGGGGAATTAAATATTTGTCTGACAGAGGAGGGAAAAAAAAAAAAAAAGTGATCCAAAGGAGCTCCTTCCTACTCTGCAAAGAACTTGAACTCGTACATGCTTACCAGGATGAGGGAGGATAGAGAGGTTCAAGTTTCAGGGCATTGTTTTATGGTGTAAGAGAGGCCCCTTGTGAATGAACCTGCAGGAAAATCTATGAGGAAGGGTAAAACAGTTGCTGAGCACGAAATCCTAGGTGATGTTACTACAAAAAAAATGGAAGTCCAAGTGTTGCTACCTAAGAGGTATTTCTCAAGATGTCATGGTTTGGAAAATGGAGAAGTGGCCACTGGAAAGGTGAGGAAATTATCAAGGGCATTTTTACTAAAGTGTTAAAAGGAAGAATTGTACTGGCAGAAGATTAAACTCTACATCTCCCAGTAACTCAGGAGATCCAGAGGGACCAAAAAGCCAAATCAATGAGGTGCTCCCTTAGGGATGTTGGAGGGCTGCAGCAGGCACAAGAAGACAAGGAGATCTTTATTAATTTGCCCAGAACTGCACTCATAATCAACAGGATAGACATCTTAGCTTATGCCTCCAAACATCAAAACTATGAATTGGTAGTTAAACCAATGCATAAGTATAGACAGTCTGCAAACTTTTTAAGAATAAGGGTTACAACTGTTTGGCTACAAAGGTAGTAATTTTACATTTTTCTCTTAAGTTTATCCTTCAGTCATTCTTGTGAAGTGGAAATGTGCTGCCAGGACCAATTTATTATCTAACACATTGCAACAGCTACTGCTGTTCATTAGGAGATGCTACAGCACTGTTTACTCAAACATTCAATAAGAGCAATTTCACTTCCCACCTTAGATTGTTTGTTCAGCTATACACTGATATTGATGCTAGCAGGCATCAAGTTAAAAATCACGCATTAGAAACATAAGCTTCCACCTGTTTTACCCTTGTGTTTTATCACTGCAGATCAGATAAATCAAAGCAGTGATTTTTTTTTCCTTTCTTCTGCTTTTAAGCATATTCTACTGTATGTTGTTTTTACTTGGGTCAGGAGATGGCTATATAATACATTAGACATTTGCTTTTGCAGACTTGGGAAGGAATTTAATCAGTACATGAATGAGGCTTGAAGAAACAGAAAGCTTCCTAATGCAAATGCAGCTGTGACTGATAAGAAGGACAATGGACAGAAATCCTTGACTTGATTAACTTAGTGACCTAGAAAGAGGGATGTGTCTCATTCCAGCAGAGCAGAACAGAGAAACACTCATTAACTGTTCCTTTTGGCTGAAAGGATCCGCAGCACTCACTTCCGCACCCAAAGGAGCCATTCACCAGAAACTTGGACACACTGGGGAAGCCTTTCTTTCAGCTTCTGGCTGTACAAAGTCCAACAGAGGTACAGGCTTCACATAAATAAGTGTCTTTCTCTCTCCCCCTCTCCCTCTCTCACTCTCTGCTTTGGCTTTTCAGATGGTTCAGCTGGTCCTAAACCGCATACAGTAAGAAAGATTATTTCAAAAGGACTTGATTCACTTTGATGTGTTGTTTTGTTTTAATGGGATGACTTTTGAAAAGGCATGCAAAAACTCTTAACTATTTCATATCTGCACACGCACTGTGTACATCTGCCTGGTAATTGTATGGGAAAGAGCAGAACTCAGCAAGGCTAATCTCAGTAAGACCTTTAATAACACTCCAGATATATCTTACACCTTTCAAAACCCTGTGGGCAGCAGCTAATTAAATCTCTCAACACTGTTCTGGTACAGATGGGTTAAGAGTAGCTATCTCTGTTTTGCAGGTGGAAGGAGAGAAACAACATGACATGCTGCAGAATTTAGGAGCTACAATCATTTCCTCCTCCAGCTCAGGGCTCTAAGTGCTCACCCCAAAACCCCACAGAGCAGCCCAGCTGCATGAGAAAAAGGGGTCAGAGGCTGCCCTGGGGCAGTTTGGGCACTGAGAGAGGGAGGGAGAGGACACAAAGCCAGAACCTGCCTCCTGACCCCAAGGACTCCTGCCACACAGCAGCAATGCTGAACAGCACTGACATTTTTACAGTAAAGAAATGGAGCACAAAGGTCTCATAAAGAATCAATTAGATACTGCAAGAGAATGCAAAATAAAGGTGGGGGACACAGAGAATATCAAATGGAGAGGAGAAAGGCAGGAGCAGGTTCTCCTAGGGCTGACTCACGTCCCCACTTCAGCTATCCCTGCTCTGACTGGCACGCAGGAGGATGGGAATCCAGAAGTGTAACAGAGCTGGAAAGGAAGCCAGGCTTTCCTTATCTTGCCACAGTGGTCCCATTCCTCCAAATAACAGACGTTTGGAAAATTAATTAACATGCTGAAAGACAGTCTGACCACAAGAGCAGATTTCTAATTAGCTACTGATAGTGCTGGCAGGCTGCTTCAGAGTCAAGGCTGACTCTACTGGCCCCACACAGGGTATGGGCCCTGACTGAGTAAAAAGCAAACAAACCTGGACACCACTTACTCCAGTGATTCATGGATAAGAGGGCAAAAAGAGCACATCAACACTGGCTGATGACATGGTGGACTTGCAGCATCTCACCAAGGATCCAAACAGCGCTTCCTAATTAAAACATTTTTGTTTTTAATCTTACTGCCTGTATCAGCCTACACATCTTTCCTGCACTCACCTCCAAACGATTTAAAAATAGCACACAGAGTCAGGAGAGCTCACCTAAGCCTCAGGCCTGCCTGGAAAATATCACTAAGCAGAGCTCACTCATGGGTAAGGGTTGAAGGCCGATGTATTGGGGAAGGCAGTGGCAATGCCAGGACTCTTCAATGGATGGAGCTCTTCCACAGTCCTGGACTGGCAGAATGAGAGTTAAAGATCTCTGATGACCCAAAGGGCAACAGAGATCTTCAGGAGTGTCACTGCTGTGTCTGATCCCAGAGAGCTAGCTCAGATTTCCACAGCAACTTGAACCTTGTCGCTCCCACCAGCACTACCACCCTCTCCCCTCCAAAGGTTTCTCCTCATAATGGAAACCCCTTCTCTTTTGGGGAGTCCAAATTCAGGGGTGCCCCCTGCAGCTCAAACGTATTTTTCCAACCATATCTGAATGAGAACAAGAATTGCAGCGATGAAGAGGAGAACTCGAGCAGGAAACAGGAGGAGTCAGGCAACAGAAAGGGACAGGCACTGAGCAGCAGAGAAGCTGAGACCACCTAAGCCCAGCTCAGCACAGGCTGCACGGTGTTGGAATCCAGGGCACAGAGAATGTCTCTCTGCCTGTTTTAAGAAATTCTGACCCTCAGCAGAACACTGCTTTTAACCTTCGTCCCTAGGAAAAAGTGCCAAAACTTTGGGATGAGTTAGAGCACACAGGCAGTAATATGTAGTAGTAGTAGTAGTTTACCACAGAGTGTATCACAGAGTGAAGAAATTGGCGTTTTTGGATTTTAATATGAGAGTGAATAGGAGACAAGATGGAGGATTTTGGGTGTAATCCCTTCTTCCTTCTTGTCCCTCTTCAGCTCCGTTTTCTGTAGTACTGGTGGCAGAAAATTATTGGTCAGTGTGAGTAGTAATGTGGAAGTTACGTGCATAGATTAGAAGGAGTTATTGGTAGAAAAGTAGAAACAAAGTACATGTTAGAATGTAATTGGGCAAAATATCTTTAAAAGGCCTTGGTTTGGGTGTTTGGGGTCCATTTTGTGCCTCGCTTCTCACATGCTGAGTCTGGTGTGCAGACGGTGCTGAACTTAAGATAAGATAAGAATAAACAAAACCCTGAAGACCAAGAGAAAGAGAGTCCTGCTCGTTCTTCACCCTTGGAAAAGAACTCAGCAGTGGGAACCCCCTCCAAAGGGCCCAGGGGGTTGGGCTCCCATCATTGTTGGGACCAAACAAACCCGACACACGGCAGGAACGTCTCAGCTGCCGGGCACAGCCCAGGGCAGAACAAGGTGTGCAGGGGAGTGGGGCCAGCTCTGCAGAGCACAAAGCACACAAAAAAAAAGGGCAAAAAAGCCACCAGTCCTTCCGGCAGGGACAAAGGAATGGGCCAAAAGTGGGCTGGATCCCCGGCTTCAGGGGGGAAGCAGGAGGTGCCAGCTGCTCCTGCCAGACTCTGAAGCTGGCACACAGTGATTGATGGGGACATGAGAGATGCACAAAGGAAAGGAACTGTGAGGAGAAGGAAGAACCAGCTAATTTAGCCACAAGCAACTAACACAGCCAAAATCGTGCTAGCGTCAGGAGCCAGACAAAAATCAGGAGTTTTGACTTGACAGGAAGATGCTTGGCAAAGAGAAAAGACAACCCAGTTTCTTCACAAAAAGTCTGTGGAAGTGGAGGCTGCTAGGAAGAACAAAAGGAGCATTTTTTTAGGGAAAAAATCCAATCCACCACAAGGTGTAAGGAGAAAGGAGGCAATGAAGGAAATCTGATCTAGAAAGCGAGCAGGGAGTAGAGTGCCTGACATGAAGCTGGAAGGATGAGTTAGTTAGTGGCAAAAGAAAGAGCCAGGAGAGATTTACGAGTTTGGAACAAATCACTTAATTACAGATGGAACAAATAAAGCTTTCACCTAAAATCACCTTCTTAATGCATCTCCCAGATAGTTCGGTGTGTGCCCTGCTGATAAGGAGCTACTTTAAACTAAAGGAAAAGGACAAATTTCTGAGTACCTAAAACCAGCACTTTGTGGGTCTTACCCTGCTGGGAAAACTCATGGAACTACAGCCAGCCATGTCCAAGTAATTCGTGTTTAGGGGGCAGGAGAGGCAGATCAGACCCTGGGAGGAGCAAATCTCTAATTCCAGGGCAGCAGCTGGCAAGGGCACATGGAGGCAAATCCCCAAACATACCACCAGAAATAGAACCTACAAAAGAGTAGTCACACTCTACAATGCCACAATTAGGGGCACAGGCCAGGCTTGATTAGAGAAAGGAGGAAAAAAAAAAGAAAAAAATCCTACAAATATAGCCTGAAACTAAGGGTGGGGAGAAGCATTAGTGCCCCAAGGAAAACTCAAATTATGTTTAATTCAAAGCAAATGACTGCAAAATTGCAGGAACCTCTCTAATCCCATCACTGACACGTTATTTTTCAGCTCCTTTATCTATTTTTTTTTAAATTTCTTTTTTAGCAGGAAGAGAAAAAAGACTTTATTAATTGAATCAATAAAATCCCTTGTTGACTCCAGTCCATCCTGGGTGATAACAAATCCTTTCCAGATGGATTGTAATTTCCATTTAATCTTTTATTCCTCTGCCAACCAGCAACCCACAGGGCAAGAGAACTCATGTCAAGGCATCCCTGGCTTGGTGCTGTATCACCAGGGATAACTAACAGCCCTTTAAGTGGCTTTACTCCGTTTTGAGACCACATTCAAGGTCAGCTTCCTTTAGTATCCACACATTTAGTGTTCACATAAACAGTGAATCGTGCCCCAGCCTTCAGTCCCCTTTGTTAAAACCTCTTTCCAAAACTTATCCAAAGATGTGAAGAATCTGCTTACATTGAGTAAAAAGCTGAAAGCTTAGATTTGGAGAAGTGCTGCGTTGTACTGTGTTGTATTTACCAACACAAATCATGTTTTTGGTGATGCTCAGTGAAGTTGTGAATGTATCTGCATGGCTAAACCACTGACTGTGGCTGCTTTCTCACATATTTTAGAAAACTGTATTAATACTGTGACCAAAACTTGCAGAAAGTGAGACGTGGTATCCTTCTAATAATTAAAAAGAAAAAAAATAAAACCCCCAGACAATCAAGAGCAGAAAATCCCGTTTTAGTGCTTCAGCTCTATCTGCGCAGATCATTAACTGACCCCTTGGTACATCACAGGATTCCCAACCTTCAACTGCGCCATTAACCAGGCTCCAAAAGGATGACAGCAGCTCTCTTCCCTCTTTTCTTTCTCTCTCCCCCTGCCCCACGCAAGGCAGCCACAATGAAGACCTCCATGGTCAAAGAGTGAGTGAAGGCTCCTCCTAAGCACACCATGGATAAGGAAGGTGCAAAGGGCAGTACAGACAGCAGCTTTTCTCAGCTGTTTTAAACAATATATCCTTTTACCACCACTAATGCTGTCCTGCATCAACTTGAAAGAACAAACTCCTTCCCTGTTCAATGATAGTTAAGGGATTAAAACAGAATTCCCTCACCGTAAGCGACAGCCACACACAATACAAATTCCTCAACCTGAAGTAAACCCAAAGAAAACATTTCTTTAAAAAGAAATGATGGATGGGAAGGGGAGACGCTGAAAATCTGTCAAAAAGGCACGTTAAAGCCATTCAGCTGTTGAAAAAGAAGTAATGACAGTTTATGAATTTACAGGAAAGAACATGCATTTAAACTTTAGCCTATTTTTCCATGAGCTGCAAAGGGTCTTGGGGGCCCTAAGGGCATAGCCCAGAGAGATGACCCCACATCAGTACAAGGGCTTGCTCTGGCTGCCCATTTTGGGCTCCCCAGCACCCCTAAAGGGCAATATTCAGCAAAATGACAGTGAGGGGGGTCTCAAAGGCTGGTGCAAATAGCTAGGAGAGAGGAATGAAGGCTGTCTTAACCCTTCATTGTGCACAAGCTGGCACTTTTATCAGTACCTTTTGCAGTTGGGTGGGTCCATCTCAGGGAGCTGCAAAATGGAAAGGAACATCCTGAGCCACAAGCCCATGTTAAGGCACACTTCATTAGGTCTTGGTTTCCATGTAAAAAGACCAAAAAAACTTCTGCTCAGACAAGTCCAGAAAAGAAGCCCTCTCTTTCCACCTGGCATAACTATTCCAAAACAACTCCAGTTCCATTAATTTGCCTATGTTTAACTGTTGTGTGCACATAAAAGCAAGAAACAGCAGCACTGAAAGCCACAATGAACAGCTATGCTAAATGACTTTTGACTCCTCTCCTTAGTGGTCACCCAATCCTGCAGTGAGCCAATTAAAATATGTTTCTTTAAAGGACTAATAAAGAATAGCCTTGATAAAATAAATCAGGTTTATATTCCCTAATTATTTTTCACCTTTCTTCAGATGGCTTACCTGTGCTTACGAAAATACCTTTCCTGAGTATCTACAGGTAGAGAGCTAATGATTTTCATAGGAAAAGGATTTCAACCACTATTGTTCAAATGTTGACCACATCTGCATCAAATGACATTCCTAATGATAGAATTTAGTTTTACTGAGCAATACATACAGGGGTATGCTAGCACTAAGTTCCTAGTCTCAAGAATAACTTACTTATCATTTAGGCATATGTATATAAATGCAGACATCTTTTTCATAAAACACTTAAAAATATACACACATAAAAACATATCGATAATACAGAAACACACAGGTAAAACTGCACAGTGCAGGCACAAGGGATGCAGTAATTTACACAAATGCTGGGTTTAAGGTGCAGGAAAAAACTCCCTTTGACAGAGCACCCAGCTGATTTTCTGAGCAGGAAAGAAATGAGCAGACAGTCATGGACATGAAGCTGGAAGCTCCCTGCACTCTCACTGAAACGCTGCTTCAAAGATGTCTTGGACAGAGATACCTTAGTGTTCAAGGCAAGGAAATTGTCAGTGCTACACAGACTGACATTTGTCTTCTTTTTTATTCAACCACAAAAATAGCTTCTTAGTTAAAAAGTGAAAACAAAATTCAATACACCATCCAATTTAAAATTTTTTTTTAAAAGAAACAACAGCTATACTAAGTTAAATTAGAATAAAACAATATTAGGACATTTCTGATGCTAGGCATCTGAAGAGACTGCACCCCAACCAAAATCTAGAATAGATTTCTTAACTGTGGAAAAAGTCAGCTAAAAAACTTTGACACAAGCCTCATACTGTACGTCCTTTGCAAAGTAGCTCTCAATTCCCTCTCCTCTTTTGGCTGTCAAAATGAAGAACTGGGAAGCATTTACCCAAAGATTGGCAGAATCTGTCAAAGATTTAGTGGTGTAATTGATAGGAAATCTAGTGTGTTTAGACAGCAGTGACTGACATCAGCCTCTACAACACAGCATGCCAAAATTCTTATGCCATTACAAAACATGTCCAAAAAAAAGGAGTCCAAGTTCTGGCAGCTTATAATGGCAGCTTGCTTGGATACGACCAAAAGTAGCTTCATCCAAAAGACACAGAACATGGATCTACTCTGTGGCATATTAAAAATAAATGTGTGGCCAGTAATATGTAAAAGACACCGAAACAGAGACTGGTGAACTGTGGAGCTATAATGGAACAGTGGCATCACTGTCACAGAAGGAAGTGGAGAATCTCATGTTCTTCAGATGGAAAAAACCCCAAGGAGCTGGATTTAATAACAGTATAACTACCTACAAAGCTTTCCAACTCCAGTGAGTGCCAGATCATTAGTATTCTTGACTCAGACTGATAGTGAAGAGAAAACTGGAAGCTGTGAGCAGAGCAACAAGAAATAGAACGAGATCAGGCTCAAACCACAAGGTGAATTTCAATATGCAGTCCTCGCCCAATGGGAGCTTAGTCAAGAAACACAAAATACAGCTGAAATATTTAACAAAGTGTACCTCTCCACAAAGGCACCAGCACACTGCTGTCTTGCACAATATATTGACAATTGGAATCACTCAAAGGCTGGTTACCAACTCTACTGACAAGCCCTCAGTGTTCAGCAGCTCCAACTAACTAGATAAAGTAGTTTTCTAACAAATATGAATTAATATCATCAAATAGTTGGAAGGCTTCAAATTAAAGACTGTATTCACTAACACTGGTATGTGCAATATATCAAATGTAGTATCAAAAAATGCTTGCAATTTAACTGTCTAAAAATTTTTAGATTTAACTTCCTTCAAGACTCATTTCCTGTGATATATATGCAGGTCTAGCATGAATGTTCAGCTTTGGCATGCAAAGCTATGTTGCATTTTTGCCGGTTATTTGCTTTATGATTTTTTTTAAGATGTCTCTAGGCAGACAAAAGGTTTACAACTCCAAGCTTCCCAGAAGGCATCTGAGAATATCTATTGGGAGACAGGTTTTCAAAGATCAAAGAAGAGAAACTTCCTATCCCACAACCCAAAAATATTACTGTTCAACTGAATTATCTCTCTTGGCTTTTGGCTGGCATACTTTAAAAGTGCAGTTGTAACCAAATTCCTCTCTCCTTCTGTCAACTTGTCACCCAGAAATTTGGTAATGCCAATGCAAGTTTGTAGTACAAATGATATAATAATGGTGTTAAGGATGTATACAAATTCAGCCAAAGTCTTTCACTACATTTCTGGAGCAACTGTTTGATGTAAGTTTTCAACAGGCTGAGGGAGGGGGCTGTTCATCCTGGAGAAGGCTCCAGGGAAAGAAACCACCAAGCAACCTCCCAGTACCTAAAGGGGGCTGCAAGAGACCTGAAGAGGGACTTTTTACAATGGCCTGTAGGGATAGGAAAAGGGGGAATTGCTTTCAGATGAAGATTATTAGATTTAGATTAGATATTAGGAAAAAATTCTTTAGTGTGAAAGTGCTGAGACACTGGCACAGTTTGCTTCCCCATCCCTGGATGTGTCTTATACATAAGAGCATACACCTACCAAGATTAGTACTGTGATGATAAAGAAATTCAAATTAATTATCAGTGAAAATTAGGAATCTTTTTTCCCCAATATCTGTCATACCTTAAGAGAGGGCTTTACAAAAAAAAAAACACAAAAAAAAAACCCAAAAAACCAAACAAACTCCACATTAAAACCCAAGATTTTTAAATAGCCAGTGTAAAAATATTATTGTAAGAATCAAAATGGTCAAATATTACATGCTTTCATCGGCTATAGATTACAGAGAAGAAAATAGCCAGTTTGATAAAGGTGGAAACAAAATCACCAACTGGAAACTTCAGAAAGTGCTCCAGGGTTCCTCTCGTCTCTGCAAAACGAGGATATCATTAAAGCTGGCTCCAGCCAGGTGCCCTCACAGAAGCAAATGATGACCCTGATCCTGCAAATAGCTTGTGAGTGCTTCCAGGACTAGAGTGGATGAATTGAAATAACTTACTTTTTTTCCTGGCTTGTGACTGCAGGATCATCTATATTCTGCACAGAAGACAATCCATTGCAGGCAGGCAAACAAATGAGATACTCTCGGGGTTTGCAAGCTGAGGCTGTTATTTATCAGTAACAACTGCAGTAATTATGCTGCAAATGGCCACCTGTTTAAATTACTCAGGTATTTGTGTTCCAGGCAGACTGCTGGGAAATCTGGGCACATGGAGGTTTTAAGGAAGGAAGTTCATAGTTCAATAATTGAGTTTGATCTTATTAAAGAGAGAGGAATCCTTGGGAAGAAACGCAAACACATGCAGATTGAGGGGGAACCAAGCATACGAACTGCTTACAACGAGTGGACACATCCTATGTACTCCTCTGTGAAGAACAGCTTCACTAAATGGTTTAACTGCCCATCTTCCTTCTGCCTCCCACCCCTGTTTGCTCCCCTCTGTGCCCAGCACATCTGCCTCAACTCAGAGCTCTCCTTGATGTGCTCTGGTTTCCTGGCCTAAATGTAAGTTATACCATTTTGTTCCACATTTCCTTGTCACAATGCATTCATTACCATCCCGCTACTGCTCCCAAAAGGATGCTGTCAGATTTTGTGCAAGAAGAAACCTGCACTCAAGTTGTTTAGACCACGTCTCAGATCTGCCCTGAGAGCAGCCTTTTGGGAAGAGATTCTAGGAAGAACTTCCAGAAGTGATTCAAAAGCATTTCAATGCACGCTTATTAGAGTAGCTACTTCAGAAACTTCAACAAAAGCCACTGGATACAGAAATCAGGTTAGTACCTTATGCTACAGGATGCATTTACCTTCTAGGAGTGCACACATTCCTCCAGAGGGTGAATGAAGCAGGGGGATTCCCAGCACACTGACAGGTGATAATAGAAACGCGCTGCATTTTTGCTTGGGTTTGAGGGCTGGTGGATATTTTAGGATCAGTGTAGCTTGATGATTATACTTGGTATGTTATCTTAAAAATACTGTGGAGATTTCAAAAGCTTCCTGAACCAGTCCATTTGACAGTGCTGGCAGTCTGCAATGTTGTGGTCATTAAATGAACTACATTACATTTACTACATAGCTCAGGGAAATAGGAAAACAAACTGACTCACAAAAAGAGGGACAAAAAAAAAGAGTTTTTTGCTCAAATGGCAACCTGATAGGATATCTGTTGAGGATGGAGCCTTTAATAAACAGTTAATACTTCCAAATAAGATGGGATGACTTCCTTACTGTTTTAAAAACTTCCATTCTCTTAAGACAATGCTGTGATGTCCCCCAAGAAGTTCTTGGATATGGAAGTGCTAAGCCTTTGCTCTTACTATTATTGTCAGTTTTCTGAGACAAAAGCTTCAGGGCAAACTACTTTCCACTGCTGGTACCTACACTTTACTCAAAGGGTTAGCAATCATGTATTTGTTGCCAGCTCTCTGTCAATTTACTTTCCAACTAATTTAATACATCTTGACTCTGAGGTGTTTTTTATTTTCTCCCCCGCTGATATCACAATGTCAGAGATCAAAAGCTCATTCTCATCTTCCAGATTGTGCTACATTCAAGTAAATTACTAGATATATTACAGAAAATTTACAGCACTCATCCAAACACCGTCACAAGCAACCCAACAAAGCTCAGAACACTTTGCAGAGTCGGGGGCTCTGACAAGCTAGGGCTGGAAAGCCAAGCTAACCAACCATGAAAATGTGTCTCCTGTACCTAACAGGCACTTACAGATGTGTGGGCTGGAAAGAAAAACCAAAATCCTATGGGGCAAGGGGGAGGAGGGCTGGGGAATGGAGGGCGGTGTTAAGGGAATAAAAGGGAAAAAAAGATACAGAGGTTTTCTTTTAGCTTGGTTTAATAAAGCTAGTAAAGAGATTTGTAAAGCTTTGGCAGGTCTACATGGTTTTTAACCTGTTCTTGCCCACACGTGTGAAGAAGGCCTTTCAGAATGCTCAAAAGAAAATAATGAGCAAATGTCTAGTAAAGGCTAGGTCAAGCATTTCTGGCTCACCTCTCTAACCCTTTCAGCACAAGCTAATCCTCCTTTGGCACTGAAATAAAGAAATACAAACAGAAATCCCTTCTGCGTTGGCTGCCTGCCTAAACTATAGTGTCTGTAAACTTTCATTGAAAACCCTGTTGGAGTGAAAATTAATTCAGTGAAGACAATTCATTGCTCCAACAAGTGACTCTCTCATAACAAGACATACCTGACAGCTCAGCTTGATGACCTGTGTCAGAGGAAAAGACACATGTATACACAACACGTGGAAACACACAGAAAATGGGGCATACTGAGGTCCTGACTTGAAGTTTGCAAGAACACTTCAAAGTAAGAGACTCATGATATGGGTGATGTTATCCAGGGAAAACGTTGCAGGAGAGAATTTATTTCAATTCCATCTTAAGTGCTCTCTAGTGCACACCAAAACCACCCTTCTCTCCAGCATTCTAACACAATTATGTCCATGCCTCTGGGTAATTAGCTCTGATATCTTGAAAACAGTGAGAGAGAAATTAGCTGTGGGAAGGGATTAAAAGCCAGCACCGTGGGCTGGATCAGACTCTCTATCCCAGGATATTCTGAAGAGAGCATCACTGCAACTTAAACAACAATTAGCGAGAAATACCTAAAAACTCTGACACAAACAAAGGAACTTTAATGCAGAATGTACATGGTGCCTGTTATGACTATCAGAAAACAAAAGAGTGAAAGCACTAACTGAAAAAGTATCAATATCTGTCTATTTTAATTTAAAATATTACAGAAATGAAAAGGTTGCTGGTTTAAGATTGCTGTCATATTAAATCATCATATTAAGACTATTCAAGCTACCTAGGCTTCCCTGCCCCCCAGCTTGAATGCAATTGGTATTCTCAAAACAATTTCAGAAATACTTCTGAATAAATCAAAACTTGCTAATGAGAAGGACATCAAATGATACAAAATCACCATGGCAAACCCAAAGAGACTGAAGCAAAAAATCCCAGCTGCCAAACCACCAAAATGCAATTTCTGACTATTTCCCAGTAATTTCCATGCCATACATCTTCAAGCTATTCAATTTTACAATCTATCAGATGAAATGTCTGGATGGGTGGGAAGTGATTAGTGTCAAAGGAGTTCCTCTTCAGGGGCTGAACTACCCAGTGCACTTAAGAGAGGGGGAAAAAAAAGAGTAAGACAAAAATAGACTGAATCATAAATCATATAGGGTGATGGATAATTTATTACAAGGAGTTTCTCCTGCTTTTCTGAGAGGGCTGCAGTGTCAAGCACCCAGGATGAGAGAAACAACTCAAGAGACAGATCTTGACTGTTATTGGGATTACAAAAACAACAGTTTTGTAATCCCACAGAGTGAAAGCTGTCAGGTTACAGTAGGCAAGCAAGGGATAACCAGAGGTATTTAAGTTAGATGGTGAAAATTTTTTTTTTTTCATTCATCCTTCTTACTTTTCCCCTCTTTTACTACCATAACTGTGTTGCCATCAGTTACCATCCCACCCTTTCCCACTGTGCACTACAGTGACCATACAGCAGGCAGACCTGCCAGCTGCACTGAAACAGAAATGGTGACCAGCAGACAGACTCTTTCAATTAAGTTTATATGCTTTTCCCCCCCAGTCCTCTTCCCAATAAACAGCAATTGCCTGCATATTGCTTGTGTAAAACTGAAATATACAGGACCAGGTTTTAAATAATGACTGTTGTGTTTCCTGGGCCAGATTTTCCAAAGGGCTTAGCTCCTGTTCAGAGCTCTTAAGTGAACCAGCCCATCTTTAAAGGGTCTGGCAAAATCAAGTCTCACTGCTATTCCCCAACAAAGCTGCTTTTCAAAATGACATGCCACCTTCTCTTCAGTTGTCAAAACAGAACTCAAACCAGTGCTACCATTCTTCATCTAGAGTAGAGCTTGTACAAACTGTAATTGCCAAATCCCTCAAAACACTAGAGAGTCACATGTTCTGTCACTATTAAGCACCCAGCAAAAAAAGGTTGGGTTATTCATCTACCAGCCTCATTCAAGAAAGAAGAACATCAAAAAAGCCTTAGAGACACTTCTTGAACACACAGTAAAGACATGTGTGGGTCCATTCCACAGCTAACTGCATCCTTAACTACTCCTGTGTTTTCCTAAATCTACTTAACCCATTTCTGAGTCTCCATAAAGAGAGGACTAATACCAGGTGTATTATGCAATAGAAGAGAGTTAGAATTCATCTTAAAAGCATTAACAAAATATGGTAAGTAGCAGTGGTGAGAGCAGCCTGACCACAAAAAGCCAGACAACTCAGGCTACAAAATCCACCTGAGATCCTGCCCTCTGTAAAGCAGGAGCTTTATTTGAACTCGTGTTGATGCTGCCTGACCAGTTTTAATTGCCTGTTTTCTTTCATCTATCAACTCCCTTGATATTCCTTATTCTTTTAAATCCACACACAGTCCTTCTACATCTCCCAGGTCAGGTATTTCAAAGGCTCCTCCCTGAGCAGTTTACCACACACCAGAGCTGAGGCCGTGTGTTTGGGCAGTGAAGACTGATGCAATGAGAAAGGTTATTTTACCCACGGTTCCCTGAGCATGTGAGGGAGCTTTCTTTTACTGGAAATGCTCTGTTGTCACCTTGGCTGCAATCCTCTGTTACTGTGACAAGAGACAGTGATAAGCTACAGCTCCCACTTCTTTAGCTTTTCTTCAGAGAATTAGGAGCTCCACATCTTGATAAAATGACACCGAATACGTCGCTCGAGAATGAAAGCGATTTTCTAGCCTTTGATTGCTGAAAGCATGCTTGATAAATTGAATGGGAAGGCATAAAAAAAAATGGGGAGGTGGCTGAGAACAAGAGATGTTAACAATGAAGCTCTTATGTGAGGAGGATTCAGGTCATCAATTTTCCTTCGGTATCAATCAAATACTGTTAGCAACATGGAATCGGCTCCACGATAAGACGCACAGACACGCTTGAGAAATTTAATGCTTTGCCCCTCGTAGCAGAATTTACGGCATTTAATCGACCAAATGGAAAGGCAGAGGCTGTTGTCAAGTGGAAAGCAGGAGGCGTGACAGGAGAGCGGGCTGGGATAACGGATGCGCGCTGAAGTCACGGGGATGCTCGCAGAGCCGCTCCAGTGTCTCGGTGAGGCTGAGGTTCCCGGAGTTAATTAAATTACATCTCCCTCGTGGGCACAATCTAATTTGGGATGTGATGGAAGCAAGGGACGGCCTCCATTTTCTTCCATGCCCCAGAGGACACAGTATCACTGAGTTAGATGCCTGACGATCCACATCAAGGTTTGCATCCTTACCAGTGAGCGCTCCTGCCTTCACCACAAGATTTCCTCCTCTTCTTATTCAGATCACCTCTCCAAGCTCCTTTCTAAAATACTTTCCCAGAAGTCTCTCTCAGCCATGCTATGGCCTTCCATCCTTGCAATCCCCCCACTTTTATAGTGACCAAAGCTCTCTGTTTCCAATCTGTGCCTGCTTCATGCCTCGGCTCTCTCTCTTAATTCAGTTTGCTACACCACAACACATAGCATGTAGCACCTGCAGCAATTCCCTCCCCTCCAACAAAACCTTCCAAAACAACAAAACCAAACCATGCATCACTATACAAGATGATCTAGTTGCTCATCAGGCTTTCATGCGCATTTCTTCTCTCTCAAAGGTGCTTACAATATCTTTTTTAAATCAAAATTTCTCTAAGAGGCCAAAGTACTTGTCAGACTATGAAGCTAAGTAACAGATGCGAGCCTTTATGTGCAGAAAAATCACAACAATTAATTAAAATTAAGACTGTGCTAATATAGACACTGTCATTCTTCCCTATTACCTTCTAAATGGTGGTAAAAAAAAGATACCATGTCAACTTTACAGATTATCCAATATGTTTCTTTGGCATCTATTGATGTAACCATGCATTCTAATACACAATAATGTCACATACATCCAATTTTCTAGCATTTCTTCAGAAATATAACTTTATTTACTGTTCTCAAGTAACCTCTCCCATATAAATTAATGCTAAAATAAATCTATAGCACCCATTTCCACATCAAGCAACATCTAAGCAGAAAATAGAGCAGAAAAAGAAGTTATTGGCAGTAATAGTTTCAAACAGCTATCCAAGGGACTTCTCCCTGCTCATAACACTGGATCTAAACACTGATTCAGCACACAAAAAGCATCTTCAGTAATCTGAATGGCACCTGCTAGCACATTTTTTTTTATTATGTTCATTGACTCACAGTGTGTTTTGGCTTCTGGAGAGCCAGGAGGCAAATTTATTCCCCTAGTAGGCAAATTTATTCCTCTAGTATCTATGGTGTCAGTCCTCCCAACACATTCTTCCCAGAATTTCTGCACCGACAAGCATTTCATTCTTTCTATTGATCCAAAGCACACATTAAAACGGCTTGCAGAGGAGGAATTGCCCCGTCCTTACTTTATTCAATACTTGCCATAGGATAAGGGCAACAGCCTTGTGTCTGGAAATGATGGAGAAAATGGTCGAGTTACAACTTCACACACAATGCTGCAGATTGCTGTCACACCCAGCTCTCCTGTCCACCTCCTTCCCTCCTTCCAGGAGGATGCCCAAACTCTCCTGCTGCCTTGATGAAGCCACTGGGCCCAGCCAAGGATCCCCAGTGCCAGGGAGAGGATCTCCCTTGCACTGTGCCATGCTGCACTTTGTGGTCACCTAGTACGCAGTCATCATCTCTGGCACGGGAAGGATCCAAGATTCTCCCAAATGAACTCAGTGACTTGTGGAAAAAGGGCACTGGGGGAAAAAACCTCTGCCAACAGACTCTGCATTTCAGGACTAGAAACCCAGTCTTCCCTTGAGCTCTGTGGGAATTGCCCACAGGGCTGGGATCTCAAGGTGGCATTTATCTCCTGACAAGCTGAAAGAACATTTTCATTGAAGAATAACATAATCAGGAAAACAATGATTAAAGAATAATTCTCACGCTGTATTCGCACATCAATCAATCCCCTAAAGCAAGGTATAGATCCAGACACACAGAGAGATAATCAACTTTTTAATCATAGGAATGACTTTTTGAATAGCACTGCTTCTTGTTTCAGAAAACAGTATCTACTGCACACCTCAACTGAGAGAAAATTTGTTTTCTTCAGTTTTCTTCTGAGAAAGCACACAAGAAAAAATTGTAGGAACATAAGAAATGCCAGAGGCTTTGACCATACAACTCTGCTCCTGCTACCCTGCTGAAATTCTCATTTGTTCTGTCACCCAGCACAGGCAACCGAGGTACACAAGTACATAACAATGAATTACCCTTACTGCAACTTAATTCTTGACCTAAGTAGGTCTTTAGTTTTCATTTTAGGGCAACAAGGCAACAAAGAATGAAAATTATTGCAAACACTGCATGTTTCTGGGTAGAACTGGGATGAGGAGTGGAGGGTGTGGGAAGCTGCCCTCCCCTCCTCTGTTGAATTTGCAAATGGGAGAGGGAATCAGAGGTTTTGGCCATGCCACCATCCCCCAGAACTGCTGCCCATGTGCCTCCCAAACTTCTGACTAGCTCCATTTCACCATGCAAGAGCAACCTCAGAGGCAATTTTGGGAGTCTGTACAAAGAATAGAAAAGGAAGAGGCTCAGTTTTGAGTTCTCCACAAAACATGTGTGAGCAAACCGCACATGGTATGGTTTTCAAGAGGAAAGTGGCAAATTCCTGACCATATTACTGGGGGTGCCATAGAGGCAATTAAGCAATCATCCAGAGATACAGATTTATCAGAGAGTCCTGCTGTCAGCAGCAATCAAATGCATCAAATCCATCTGCAACAAAGGGGAGCAGCAGAAGCAGAAAGACCAGTGACATCAATTGATTCCAAACAACCTACAGGAAAAGCAAATGCCATGGACAGGCAGGAAGAGATCTCTTTCTACACTTAACAGAGATATAAACCTTAAAAACCCCAGGTGGTGTTCACACTGAGAAAAGCAAATGCACAGAGCTGGCAAGGCTGCTGGTTAGGAGAAAAGAAACCTCCGCTACTTTCCCCAAGGGTGCCCAAAAGCTCTAAGACAATATCAGAATTTAAAAAAAAAAAAAAAAAAAAAGATAAAAACATGAGTAATTTTATATATGGTGAAACAGGAGGACAGTAGTAATCAGTAATCAGAGGACAGGAGGCAAGAATTTCCTCTGAAGACAAGTTTTACTGTAATTGCCTGTTCAGGACTTCTGAGTCCTAAGCACTCCTTCAGCTTAATCTCCACAAAATAAGTATGGCCTGCTGAACACTCTGGATTTTGAAAAAATAAGATGTTGACAAAAATTAAAATTTATAGTATTAGCATATATTTGCATATAGCATAAGTGGAAAAGTCATAAGCAAATAGAAAATGAGTACCTATGAGACTTGGTCTAACAAATCCAAAAGAAATAATTCCTCCAATCCCTCTATAAATCCTTGGTCAGCAGTGTTGATGGACACATCAATAAAACATTTTACCATCCTAACCAGAGGATCAGTTCTATCCCAGCCAACCATCTGAAAGCTTTTCTCAGGGAGAAACAGCCTTTTTCCCCTACCCTTATGTCCCCACACACTCACAGCCCCAATTATAACACAATCAAGTACTTCTTTGTACATGTTCCAACTTCACAACTAAAGTTCCTGCAGCTTAGAGTGGAAAGCCTTCCCACACCTACAGCTCTGGCCTTCTTAGAGGTATGAGTAATAAAACAGTCTGAGAAAAAGCCATCCAGGATAAATCCTCTCTTGGAAAAGATGAAAAATTCATTCTCTCCCCAGAGCCAAGCTGAAGCAGTCAGGAGTATTCATGTCTTTTTGCTATCAACTCAATTAAGCACGCAGTAAGGATTGCTGGGTAAAATGTAGCATGTATTTGCATGCATGTAAAATGCAGACTCAAGGAGTCTTAAAATGTCCTTATAAATACAGCAAAAATAGACCAATAAAATATTTTGTAATGACTATTTATGTTTGTGTAACAACTCATTATTTCAATTCTCCGCATCAGGGATTTCTTGTTTCTTTCCCCTACCCCTTAAATAAATCTAAATAAATTATACATTTAAAAACAGGCTATGCATCTATAACAACAGAAACAAATTTCATTTAACATCCAGCTGTCAAAGCCAGCCCTTCTGTCACTCTTTATTCAAGTCTGTTCTACATAATTCATGTCATCTTAATTATTTCCTTCTCTTTCTGGGTAGGATAGCACTTAAGGACGAGCCACTTACAGCACAGTCATTTCCTTTGGAGATGATATGACTGCATGCCATGATCACTCACCAAAAAAAAAAAAAAAAAGTACACTGATATTTTAAGGTCTCCAGGTGGGGAATGATGTATATGCAGATGCTATCATGATGGGACCTCACCTAATCTGCATACTACAGCAATAAAAATAGCAGTATATATGCATAATACTGAGTTTTAACACAGATATACTGTGCTATTAATAGCCTCCCTTTTTGCTCCTTTAACTCCTGGATGAACAGATGCTGACAGAGTTCATGGGAAGCACAAGACAGAAGAAGAAAGCATTAGCTCAAACTAGACTGGTATCTTTTCTCTCCTTTTTTTTTTTTTCCATTAAATCCCTAAAATTAAAAATTATTAAGTCTCAGCCAAGGTTCTTCCTCTCCACCACCACTCTGTGCCAATAGTCAATTAGCAGGATTTACAAACAGACCTTTAATCACAAGTACACTAAAATATGTCTAAAGCAGTACAGGCATCATTCTAGAAATATCCTATCCCATTTGCACAGGATAAATAATTAAATTGTTTTAAGCAGTCTAATCTGTTAATGTCTCAGAGGCCTTAATTTTGGCTACTAAATTTCAAGAAGCTACTTTTGTCAATTCAATATAGTTAATAGCCATAAATCACCTTCCTCACTCTACATGACTAATGAATTTCCTACATGACAGAGAAAGCCAATTCCTTGAATTAAGGTTTCACTATATGACACTCCTCATCCTCTCTATAGCCAAGCACATTCCTCTTCCTTCTCTGCCCTTTCTGTGGCCTCCTGAAAGCTGCAGCAGGGGACTTGCAAAAGTGATAGCCTGGATCCTGCTAACATTTGCTTGCAAAGATGACCACCATGATTCAGGAAATGTTCTCAGTTGAACTGAGCTACTAAATCCCAACAGCGCTTTGCATTACCCCAGACCCTCCAGAATCAGGTTCTTCATGCTCCAAAAACACTGTTGGAAACATCACTGGTCACACCCAGGCTCCAAACAAATCTGGCATTGCTTCCAGTGCATGCAGTCCTGTACTTTTCACCCAGCCCTGCTGCTCACGTTGCCTTGCACACCATCTCAGGTTACTCAGAGCCTCAGCAAAGCGTGATCACTTACCCAAAGCTGAGCTGAAATGGCACCAAAGGTCTCCACACTCAGGGTTGTTGCCATCTCAGAGCACAGCTCAAGGCCAGGAATACAAACACGGATTGATCTGCCAGCACTGGCAGAGCCACGAGCACAGACAGCAAAAGTCAGGGGACTCACCTCATTAGGAGCTGGGAATACTGAAGGGGCTGGACACAGTCACAGAACAAAAGCACTGTAAAATATTAACTTAATTCCATACCAGCTGACTGCAACATCAAAGAAATCCCAGCTATGTGATGCTCTCCAGCAAAATACAGATTGCCTCTTCACTGCCAAAAGAGGACAAGCAAAGAGGATTCTACCTACCCACCTGCTTCCCCACATAATGATGGCATCAGGAAGACACTGCAAATAGGAACTGCCCTCCCTGGGGTGCTATTCCCACGGGAGGCACTTGCTGGTGCAGCCACACAAAGGCTGTTTGGAACACAGCAGGTCCTGAGCACCTCCGAGTCAGGGCACTCCGACTTCACTCCAGGGCAGTGCAGGACCTACACCTCCACACAGCCTAATGACACTCCCTGTAACCACATCTTAAAGAAAGGGCATAAGGATTACTTAGAAATAAGCATAGTTTTAAGCACAGAACAACAGCAGTTTTCACAGAGAAAACACAGTGATCACCTGGGAAGCAAAAGGATGCTGGGAAGTGCCTAAGAAGAAAGAAAAAGTCCAGCAGGAAGTAAAGCCAGGAGAAAATGGAAAGTAATAAAGCAAGAGTTACAGCTATCTCTGATGATGAATAATGAGATGATAATAAGATGATAATCAAATGAAAAGCTTGGGTAAGAAGGAAAAGTTTAGGCAGCTGGAAGTCAAAAGCTAAATTCTTGGGCATGGTACGAAGCCAACTCCCTTGGATCCCATTTGCCTACTATGGTCTTACACACGGTGGGGAAAAGTGGGATACACAGTCACAGCATGGGGCATTGATCAGCACTCATAAAACTTTGGAGGTGCCAAACTGAAATCAAAAATCAAAAATAACCGAACAACAACATAAGTTGTAGTGGGGTTTTGTGCACTGGGCTGTTGAATCACTCTCAAATAGGTTGCTACTTCCCAGCCTACACAGTCTTAATTTATCCTACCTCTTCCTTTCCTGAAAATGATGTCAGAGTAAATTCTTAAAGTGACAGTCCCTTGGAATTGCCCTGGTACCCGAAGTTGGAAGTTTCCAAGCTCAAAGTCATGGCACCTGTGTGGGATATTAAGACTGCAATTTTTCAGCATTATATGTGGTATAGAAGCATAGGCTTACCAGACATCCAGGGCAGCACAACTTTCCTGCTTTCTTTGCAGTTTTTAAGAAACCCAAATGACCAACACTGACATCATAATACAACTTAGATTTGCTGGTCTGCTGCAATACTTTTGGGGTCTTGTGGATGTTGCTCCTGGTATCAAACTCTGAAGAGACTTATTCTGCTTCCTTCTTGATACTAAATCAGTTCTGTTCTTTGTGCAAGTTCAAGGCAAGAACTGTGCTGTTTTCTCTTTTAAAAAAGGCTGTCATTTGCTATTTTTCTGTGCACATGTTGCTGTACTTTGTCGTATGTACATTCCCCTCTACATATATGCAGTCACTTTAGATGTCTATACAAACATGCCAAAAGTTGCACATTAAAGAAATGCACGTACTTAAAACATCATGCTGTATCCTGACTATTTTGCCAATAGCCATCTGGGAGAGGGAAGGAAGCCTAGAGAAATACCTCATGTAACCAAACTAGATTTTGTACACTTCTCCAGAAAGAAAATGTTCTGGCTACTCTTTCTTTTGCAAGTTAACCATTACTGCAACAGCTTTACCCAGATAAAGACAAGCAAGCTATGCCAGATGGCAACCAACTCCAGCAGGCCACTACTTTTATTTTCAGTGTATTGTTAAATGCCACAGAAGACAGGACAGGCACATTTTCATAAGCCTTACAAAAGACATACCCCTGCAAATCTCAGTGTCTCAATTTTTTTCATTTTCCTGTGTGGTTAACACATTTTTGTACGATTTTGTTATAGTTAAGCCCTCCCATGGACCACCAACAACTGATGATGGCTCCTCTCACAGCACAAGGATTTCAAAATTACCCAGTGTTTACTTCAGGGCCTCATACTCACAGCTAAGCCCTTCAGCCATTCCTGTAGCCAATGCTAAACATAACTTTAAATTAGCACCACAGGCACTGCAGCTTTGTTTCTCTTCTTGCTGAGCAACACTGGACTGTGACCAATCTGTCCTACAGATTTCCTACTTCCTGTAAGGCCCCTAATAAAATTTCTGATATTCAAAAAGTGGTATGATCTTGATTTCACATTCCTCTTTCACAGCTGCATTATTCCTGCTGAAACAGTGGAATGAAATTATGCATGGAAACTCTGCTGAGAGTTTTCCTCTTCATGGAAGAAGAAAAAAATGCTCAACATGCTCAGAATTCAAATCAGAACCAGAAGGGCTCGGATTCCATGTACATGTTATCAATATGGTGCACATTTGGAAATCACACACTATTTGCCAAACTTGAGGGTGTCCCCCTGGGAGGAAGGGGATTAATATCTAACCTTGGGTTAAAAGAGGTCACACAATCAGGATTTCCCATACCAACACAGAGGAAAGTAAATTCATGGTGGAGATACTTCGCTGCTGAAATGCAAGGAAACACTGGAAAAAAATAACATGATTAAAATACATGAATTAATTATTTTATGCAGAAGAGCCTCAAAACACAGATTTGGCAGGTATACTCTTTAAACTTGCTTATTTATTCATTAATTTTAGTGGCCCTGCTGTACTCTGTGAATTATTCTCCATAATTCACGCAGATGTGTCAGAGAGTTCCCACATATTTTAATACATATTGTGGTGTCTCAAAAAAAAAAAAAAATTGAACTATGTATCCATTTCTATGGCTGCATATTTGTGTACATTTCCAAAGATGACAGCTGAAAAAGGGAATATTGGGTTTTAATCTCTTAATTATGCTTTTTTCCCCCTTCCCCTCTAAGTGCATTAATTTGGCAGTAAAGGTTTCTGCTCTCAGCAAAGGCTGAGATAACAAAGCCTCTCGGAGCCCTGATTTTTGGCACCACCTTGCTCCTACTTTATGCTTGAGGCTACTTCCCCTCTGACTGATTCTTAATTTGAATAAGCTTTCACTGAAGACTGTATCAGAACTGCAGCAAGTTAATCTTATTAAACCATATGAGTTTAAAAACTCATAGCTTGATGTCAGGCAGGCTGTTTCCAAATTGGTATACTTAAGATCCAAATTAGATCATGAGCAAAATATTAAAAGGCACTAGAGCAATTTAAGAGTGAACTTCCATTTTGAAAAGAAAGTTCTGGACACTGAGATCTCAGGACTCATGCCAGTTCAGTGGGAGTCAGGCTCCTGGCTGCAATAGGTGCATTTAAGTCTTTTTAAACCTTTAAAGAAAGGAATAAAGGAATTTATTTCATTTATTGTCAGTACTAGCACGAATACATGGGTCATTCTGAAGGATACTTTATGTATAGGAGGTTTCTACACCAAACCAACGTTTCCTGATTAAAAACATCTTTGGGGCACACTGCATCAGCTGGCATCAAATCTGTTAGCTGATGCCACAGAGTGCCTTTTAAGCACTATGCAACAAAACCTCCATCCTCTTTCTCTCCCTTCACTCTATTTTAGGGAGTACTTTTGGTTTTTAGATAATTGTCAGGTGTTTACACCTTCAGTATCCCTTCAGCTACCTCTGGGCATGGAAGGGTTCCCCTCCACAATGAACAGCCATGGGGGAAGTGATGGGTGATGACAATGCTTGGCTCACCAGCCCACTGCTTTGCAGCAGAGTAGGTGTTGGGTGAGCTGCCCTTAGGTCCCCTTGACTCCCAGTGATCTGGGGAGGTGAACCACTGGGTGCTTTTACCACCTGGATGCCACCCAGGCCACAAAAAGGAGGAGAGACCTCTCTCTCTCTCTCTGCAGAGATTTCCCGGAAGGCTTCTACCTCCATGCTGCCTTCAGACAGCTCTTGTCACAGGCACGGTGACACAGGCACCAGAGTGTCCTCTGGATTGCAGCCACCACGACAGGCATTGTTTGGTGCCTGGCTTTAACTCTTTCCATCTAGCTACAAGTGCAGCTAATCAAACAAAATTGATTTTTCAGAGCTCCAACTAATCCACTGCATTGAAGGTGACCTATATTCTTTGTGTATATGTATCATTAAGGGGTTTGGGGCTTTTTTTAAGGTGTCTTGGATATTAGATGCCTGTCTTCAGCTGTCAGCAACATTGCCAATAACTAAAAAGGGTGTTGAGGTGCACTTCTGACAGTGGCAGGCTTGGGTTTTTTTAAAGACGTCTTCTTTGCTCCCTGAAATATCAATGATGATGATGACTCACCTGCATTTGTACGTGACATTTTCCATGATCCATGGGAAATTCACTTGAGAGACCAACCTGAGCACACTTCCAGTCCACCAACATCTGTGACAAGGTTACAGTGCTCCACTATGTGTGACTAAGACCCTGGATGCCTGGAACAAGTATTATCCTTTTTCCAGAACTAACCCTGCTCCCTCCAACCTAATGGACACTGGTATTTTACTCCACACAATTGCTAGTATCAAGGACCAGACTCTCCTTCCCATCGGTACTAGCTGTAATCAATTCAGTGGAACGATCTGTTCCAAGCAACCAGGAGAACTAGTAATTTATCAGGAGCAGAGCAGGCCTTTCTGGGAAGGACACAATTGTATTTGTGTGGGTGTAATACTGGAGTCAAAAGGGACATTCTGTGTAATTCAAAGCCGCTTGGGAAAAGGAAGAGCGGAAGCACGCTTTCAAATTCATCACAATTTTTTTTTTTCTCCCTCTTCTGTCCTTTTGGGTTTTCTTAAAAATGAAGGGTATTCAGGGAGAACAACAAGAACCTTCACACACTTGTAACAAAAATCCATAACAAATCCCGTAAGAAGAAATATTTGAAAGATCGTCACGTTCTCCCTTGGAGAACAGAAAGGTTAGAAGCCATATGACAAATGAAGACAAGCTAAGGAATAGAAATGGCAAAGGTAGCTTGGATGCCTTTGTCTCCACAGCCAGGAAGGATGGCAAAGAAATTAAGACCTAACATTAATTTCTGACACAGTAAGCTATTATCCTGCTGGAATTTAAGCTCCTAGAAGTCACCATGACCAGGGACTTAATGAGACTCAGAAAGGATTTGACCATTTATATAGACAGCAAAAATACACAATTACCATTATGGCTGAAAATCTAGAAAGGATACTAAAAATCTTGGGCTTTAGGGTGAAGGGCCATCTCTAACTCTGAGGGATCAAAAACAAAAAAAGGCATGGGAGTAGCAGCGATAGTCCCTGCCCACTATGGGTGCCAGATTCTGCCCTGAGGAAGGCAGGACTGGACACAGGTGCAAACAAGTGACTGCATGGGGAAACTCTATTCCTGTCCTGGCATCTTTCCTTCTGGCCAGCTCGAAATCCTCCCTTCTTCTCTTGCATTAGTTTCATAGTTCTCTATTGTTGTCTTGCCCATAACTCAGCCTTCCATTTCTCAGAGTGTCTCAGTGATAAAGTTTTTCCCTTCCTTGTCACCAGCCCTACTCTGGGGTAAAAGCATGTAATATACTGCCTGCTACCAACTGCAACTCTCAGTAACAGACTGAATGCTGAGGCCATAATTCAGTCTGGAGACTCCACTACTGCCCATAAACCACTCCCTGTCTCCCAGTTTACGATGTCAGCAGGACTCAAGCTGAATTAAGGCTTCTACTCAATATAACTGATACCAATGTATTATCTTATACATAATGCATAGAAGACGGCTCTAATCAAATTCCATATCCTGCCCTTTCTTTACATCACAAATGTGGCCTGGCATTTCTTATGCACTCCACTTACTGATACATAAAATCCTTCTCCTGAATTACAATGGGCAGCAAAACCTGTTCTTGGGTCACTGCTTCTAGTAACTGTCATTCCTTCCCTCTTTTTCCCAAAGAGGTTGAAATAAACTTCAGTTTACCCCTCTATGAAAACACACACCTAAATTTAAGGACCACATTGAACTGTTCCATCCAGGAAGATTGCCTGTGTCAGCCCATATTTTTGATGCTGGAAAGCCAATGGTTTGTGTCTAATGGACATATTTTGCCTGTTTGCATTTGGTACCAGCAGAGTGATCATACAAAATGCAAAGCCACGCTGTGGATGCCAAATTGCAAGCGTGCACAGGTCATGGAGGTCTGCAGGAAGCACTTCCAGCCCTGCAGAGAGGCACAGAAATCCCAGGCATACACACACCGAGGGTGTGGTATAAGCCAGCGCTGGTTTTACACATCTTGGAACGGAATACGGAGTTCAAGCTCCAAAGATTCCACAAACGACGCAGTCAAAAATGTGCTGAATGAAAGCTTTGAAACGTCCTAGAAAATAGACAATCCCCTGTGTATAAACCCAATTTCGACCTCAGGCACGGACTAACTGAGCTCTTTTGTACATGAAGAAAGAAAGAAGCAAAAGAAAATTATATAGATGCATTTCTTCAAAACCATCTTACCTCACAGCCCTTCAGACATTACTCCTAACCAGAAAACCAACCAGAGAAGGAGTGTGCACGCATCTTTCTAATCAAATTTGTTATCTTAAGGTAGTGTAAGTCCACTTAGCCTGAACAAACCTTATAGACCATCTTGCAATGCTCTGTGTAGATTTAAGCCTCATGACAAGATGACCAAACATCTGAAGGCTAATTCCTGAGACAGCCTCACATGACTGCCACACTCAGGTGGATGGAAGATGCAGGAAGACTGAGCAAAAGCACCTTTGATGTTTGTCACTTCAGCTATTTAGGTAATGGACAGGAGGTGCCACAGGAAACATGCAGATGCCTGGCTTTAAACTTTGCTCTTTGGGCACTTCAGATAATGCTTGCATGGTGCAAAACCCATTCAGCCAAAGCAGAGGACAACATCCAAGAGCCCGAAGCTGCATTTTCCCTGAGCGCCCTTCTTGTGCTTCCAGGACTCTGCTGCCAGCAACACATCCATCCTTGCTCAAACCCTTCCTCCCACGTTAACAATTGAGCTGCTGCTCTCAACAAGCCTCAAACACTCAGAAGAAAAACAGATGACAGGATTATGTTTCAGAAAGGTCTTCTCCCACTGGCAAAACCTACATGTGAAAGGCTGCCAAGGGCTGGCCAGTTCATTCCTTCTGACAGGCTGGAGGTGACCACTTTCACGCTAGTGAAGTAATGGATAAATCTGGATTTTTCCTGCATGGTTTTCAGCACATCATGTGTTCAGAGATTCTGAGGCCACTTCAAGATATGATTTACCCAAGAGATTATCCTGTGTCTTCCCTTTGTCAGTTAAGGCCGGGGTTGGGGGGGAGCTGGAAAGAAACAAAACAAAATAGCTGGAAAACCTGAAACTTAGAGAACAGCAAATATTAATTCCTCCAGCATGCCCACATCAAAGAGGCTTTTCCCTTTGGTTGCACATTGCTTTCTCAGCTCAAGTCTGGATTTTCCCACATGGCAATGTGCTGGAATCACATGCTAACAGCAACCAAAACCCAACACCACAGCACAATACAACCATCTATTTATTTATTTATTTTAAGTGTGGTGTTTTATAGCTGGCCACAGCTACCAACTGGTACCCAGGGAGGCCTAAAGCACTATTTTTGATCTACAGAGCCTTCCACAGTTTGGAACCTAATTACCTTCAGAAGCTACTGCCTTCTCCTCATCTGTTACCATAGCAGCTGCAATCATCTGAGAGATTTGAGCTGGCAAAGCCTGATTTCCTAGGGTACCAGGGCAATTCCAAGGGACTGTCACTTTAAGAATTTACTCTGACATCATTTTCAGGAAAGGAAGAGGTAGGATAAATTAAGACTGTGTAGGCTGGGAAGTAGCAACCTATTTGAGAGTGATTCAATCCCAGTGCACAAAACCCCACTACAACTTATGTTGTTGTACGGTTATTTTTGATTTTTTTCCCTGTCTTAGTAATATAGCATATGTGCCCTTGTCCCAGGGTCAAGGTTTGGGTGAGATTAACAGAATTCCCTTCACTTTAAAATCTTCCCACATGGTGAGAAAATAGATGGTTTAACTAAGTGGTGAGGCTTGTTTTCTAACCCTTAAAATCAGAATCTAGGGAATGTAGGTTTCACTATTCATCACTGATTTCTATTGGTTACAAAAACTGTTTAACTGAAACATTAGTATTTTTCCATATTGATGTTTTTCACGTGGAGATCTCAAAGCGCCAGACTCAGGCTTCCCAGAAAGCCTAGCTTCCCACTGCAGCATCTCAGTCCTTCAGAAATGTACTTCTCATGCCATCTGTGTGGTAACAAATTTAGAAAAATGAGTAGTATCTTGGCAGTCTTAGCAAAATGCACTCAGGATGCAGAGGAGGGTGGTGGGGGGTTCCTACCAAAGAGGGCATTCAGAATCTGAGTCAGAGGTGATGACAGCATCTAAGTAGGGGGCTGTTTTCTAAGAAATATGCCATCAATTTTGTAGAGCCTGACACAAGTGTGCTGCAGTTCAGCTGAAGCCATCCCCTTGAGACCTGCTGATGGCCTTGTCAGTAGAGAGCCTCCAGGTCTGCAGCCCTCCTGCCCTCTGCACCTTCCCACATGCACTGCAACCAGCTCCTCAATATAAAAGACTCCACAAGAACACCCAAAACTGGTCTTGTTCAAAACCAGTGGCCATTTTATGAATGAGCAACGTGAATTATCCTATCTGTAAAATACAGGTAATCCTGCCTCTCTATTTCCCAATGCAAGTGCAGATCACTGACATTTGAGAAGTGTCTTGAAAATCACAGGAGATGAGAACATCAATAACAGCACGCCATGAGATGCAATATTATTACAATAATAATGGCACTCATTTCAGACTCCTGCATTTTTCAGGTCATCAACCAAAAACATTAGCAAAATAGCCCTTCAGGAGATGAAAAATCTTTGCAGTGTAATGCAAGCTGCTTCATTCAATTTATTTATCCTCCCCTACGCTGTGCAAAGTGCCTGCTACCATCCCTCCAGCTACCAGGAGAATTGTGAGTGCCCCTTCTCACATAAAAAGATTAAGCCCTCTGACGAAACGAAAGGGAAATCTGAGAGCAGCTGACCACAACCTTACGTTCCTGCAGTCTTGCACTTTTTCTATTTTTTTTTTCCCCTTTAAGTCTTGACCTGCAATCTTCATCAATGATGTCAACACCGAAACCACAGACAAGCCATGCAGATCAGACTCAAACCTAAAGGAAATTAGCTCAGCTAAGCTGCTGCAGGCCCAGCAGGACATCTCGTACCTCTGAGCTGTGCCTCCTCCAGGGGAGAGGCAAGGAGATAGCTGAGCAGCTTTCAGCACCCCTCATCCCCAAGCCAGAAGTGCTAAGAACAGCACACAAGAGCTCTGCTTGGTTCTGCTATGGCAAAAGGAAAATGCTATCTACTGTGCAAACTGAGATCTCTGCTTGTTGAGAGATGAGAATTCCCCAGCAAGAGCCTTCCACATCTTCTAGGGCAGAAAGAATTTTGCTTTGATCTTGAGAACAACTGCTGAGACCTGTGAACATTTCTCCCATCTCTTCTGCTCTGCCTGCTGGTTTTGTCATTTTGCCTCATTATTCCATCCCTCCTTTCCCACCTCCAGATTAAGAGTCACAGACAATGATTGGGATAGACAAGGATCTGAAAAGCAAAAGGAAAGCCTTGCTCTTGCCTTTAGGGCAAAAAAATAAAAGTGCTCTGTGTATGTGTACCTATATGTCAGGTACTTCCTACTGTTCCTACTTGGACTTCCCTCTCCCCCGCTACCCTTTTCAACATTTGAGGTTAAAGTCTATAGAAAACAATGTTCCAAACTTCAAAGTTCAATGCAAAGGTGCTACTGACAGCCCAAAGTTCTGTGAACACAGATGCTGCAAAAACCTGATCCCTCTTCTTCCTTCCCTTGCTTTCAACCCAGGATACTTCCTTGGTGGGAAGCATCAACAGGAAATTCAAAAGAGCACACCAAAAGCTATTTTTTTTCCCTTTTTCCTTTAGGGTGTTTTTAATATACTAGACTGTGTTAACACTACAAAAACAAAGGCAACTGTTACAGGAATAGGAGGGTGCTTTTCCCTATTGTTTGCAGAGAATCCTGGCTGTTGGAATGGATGATATGTTACTTTTGTGGCACAGTCGCTTAAGGGGGGGGACATAGCAAAATCTGCCATGGTACAGCACACAAAATTTACAGTGGGAATGCTTAAAATTTAACTCTTTGTTACAGGCCTTGCAAAGATGCTTCTCCAAAACAAACATGCTATGAAACACATTTTTTTTCTAATCACATCAGAAAAACTTCAGTCCATAAAGCACACTTTCTGAGCTGCTGCTCGGATGTTCAAAGGAGGAGCTGGCAAAACAAAGGAAAAAATAAAACAAAAATCCAAAAATAGCTAAAATAGGCCTCAGAGATTTAATGTTCTATAAAATAGCTCCCTACAAGCTGCTTAAATGTTCTTTACTTCAAGCAATACTCCCAAGACTGTAAAGAGTTTCAGGGCAAAACTTGCAGCAAGAACTCCTTGTGCTCCCTCTGCTTAGGGGGCTCCACAAACACACCGTAAGATTTATGCCTTTCCCTTTCAAAATAACCTCACGTAGTCGTCTGAAAAAATTAATTTATATAAGCGTACAGAAGAAAGGAACATGTTAGCTCAGCCTGTTGGGATTTGGGATTTTTTTTTTTTTTTTCAGGTTCTTTTCAGTGGGGGTGGGCTGGGGGAGCAATCACTAATATCTGCCATAAATCTGCTCACTCACAGCCCCAGCTGACACAGTACCACCACCCCTGTCTCACACACGCTTTCCTTCCCATCCTTCCTGCTCTCCCTCCCCACAGGCACGCTGGAATGCGTCCGAGTTGGCTGTGCCCTGTTGCTGATTAAAATTTGCCAGTAGTGAGACAACTTATTACAGAGCCTCCAAGTGGGCTGTGTATTTATGAATGCAGTAATTAATCAATGCATAGCAAGCACACACTGTGCATACCACTTTTCTTTCCCTGCACAGACAGCTTCAATTATCACGCAGGTTTCACTGTCACGACAATCCTCAGCTCCCAGGGGCTGCTCCCCCACTCTGCAGCATTACCTGCAGACAAGCTCACTGGGTTAGAGCCTGCACTAATCTGCAAACCCACCCAAATACTGCTAAACTGATTCATTTTGAAGGTAGAGGTTTTTAGAAGAAAATGCCATAGTTAGTGCCACAACTACTAGGCTGTCACAATTTTCCTTTTAAATTACTTTTTTCAGAGGCTCAGCTGTAAAGTGTACTCGGAGCTGGGAGCTGACAGACTGGTTTGCATCTTAAGAACATATTTCATTTTAATGGCTTTATTTTTAAATTGTTTCAACTCTTTGAATTAATGGAGACTTAAAAAAGAAATGAGACTGACAAAAATGCAAAGTAGATATTTTCTCCTTTTTTACCTGTCTTTTAACATCAGGCTATATTTATTTTCATGAAACTCAATAGTACCCAATAATAGGACAGCACATCTTTTCCATCCTTCAGTGTCCATCCTCTTCAGCACCACTTTCTTCTGCCCAAATGGAAGAACAGAGATATTTTGCCCCAGAGATGAGCTTCCCTGCTAACTCTCTTGTAAGCCATTTGAGCCTGCACTGATGATACTTGGAGGTAAGTAATCACCACAAGTTTTCATTGCAGTGCCACAGGCACAGGAGACAATTATGTGCCCTCCCTGACCCAAGGGCTAATGTTTACTGCAGACTTGCTACATGTAGGGACTGACCAGAAGCTTGCAGAGCTCTGCATTTGGCTTGGGAGCTGCTGCCAGGAGGACACTAATAAATATATATATAAAAATAGTAATACTTTGTACTCTGTAATGGGCCACAAAGGGGATGACACAGCTTTATTCTGCCAATATGCAGAGGATTAAGGGTTTCTGCTTGAAGCCACTAACAACCTGAACAGGAGAATTACAGTAATTCCACTAAAACCACACCGAATCCAAGGGACCGGCTGATGGCACGTTGTTACCCTTCCCACTTCTCTCGAAAATGTAGCTGGCACAACCCTGTAAACAAGAATTCAACCAGCTACCCAAGGAGGTCCAGCTTAAAGAATGGTCTTAGAGGAGCCACGTGCAGCAGTGGGCACATTTGTCACGAGACTTCTCAACATTTTGAGGCCTGAACACTCAACACGGAGCAGTTTCTAAAGGGAAGTCAAAAATAGCCCTTAGCGTGTGAAACACAGCTGAAACTCCTGTTGCTCACACCAGACCATTTTAGTGCCAAGCATTTCACAGCAACAACAGCAAGATACTCCATTGAAACCCTGCACTGCTTTAAGCCATGAGGTCACTGTTAGGACCCAAACACTGTTGTCATGACATCAATTAGCAACACTTTGCCTATGCCAACGCCATTATTAATACCTTGAAATACTAATCTCTATTACTAATTAACAGTCAAATACCTAAATAATTTTTCATGCATTAGGAATGTATTACTGAATTAAATTACATGCCAAGAGGTGTGACTTATGAATCCTTCACACAACACCACTTGTGCCAGAAAATATCCTTCAAAATTCAGCAAAATTTAAAAGGTTTTTCATAACCAAGATACCTCTATGTTGGAATAAACTGTTAGGCCCTGGCTCTGCAAGGAAGACAGGAATCTGTCCACATGTCTGATTCTATCTCAGTTACCATTTCCAAATGCAGCAGCCACACTTAACAGCTACAGTTACCATACAGAAATCCAGCAATTCATCAATGAGAATACCAATATGCTTGACTAGAAATTCAGATCTTCCCTAAAATTAAGCCTGGCAACACAAGGAAGGATGCAGATACTTCTTTGTGTTTTGAAAACTGTAAATGTTACTCTGAACACAAAATATTGATTGTCTCAAGGAGATTACTGGCCTTCTGTTTGAACAGCACAAAAACTAGTGAATATGCATTTTGAGGAAGATTTCACTTCTACATTCATTAAGAGCCTTGATATTTAGGTATTTCAGAGGGAAAACTGGGACACAGTGAGAACCGAGATGACTGACGAGCAGTACTTACAGGAAATCTTATTTATATTGCGTGATGCCAAACCAACTCGGTTAAACCCACAGTTCAGCCATGATATCTGTAATTCTGTGCACATACATCCAGACTAAGCACCTGCATTTTCCCATGCAAACACACACACAAACCGGTGTGTACGCTTCGGATTAAAACACCGACAGTCAGCAAACAGAGACTATTAAATACTGTACCTTTGAGTCATAATCTTATAGGCATCTGGCAGATAACAGCGGATATTCTCCATCTGAGCGGGATCAGAGTCACAGATTTTGTCGTCGGTGCGGCCGTAGTTGGCGCTTTCGATCATGATGACATCTGTTCCCGGGCAGCGCAGCTCGATGGGGTAACTCTCGCAGGACAGCTCCCTCCGCACCACTGCCATGGGCACCGGGGCACGGCTGAAAGCTGCAAGGATTGACACACACACACAGTCAACACCGACTCCCCACACCGAGGCCAAAATGAAACGCGGAATCACGTTCAGCAGCAGCTTTTACCCATGTGCTGCGCTGAGACAGTTTTGGTACCGTTCAGGTAAGATCTGCAGAAAAGGGGTCTGGTCGCTGGCTGCTCAGAGAAATCACTTCTCCACTCAGTGACTTCATTTTCTCATTTCAAAATGATGCTATCCCTTTTATACAGGACTTTAAAAATCCCTTATTGAAACAGGTAAATAGCAACTATGGCATTGTTATTGTTTCTACTTACCAGGTGAAAAACTAGCTGGCCTTGATATATAAAATTATAGTCTTGTGTTGTACTTGAACAAGCAAAGAAAATTTTATGACAACAAGCAATCCAAGCACCAGGATCCCACCTGCTCAGCAAGATTGCACCTGTCCTACAGCAGATGTAATAACATCTGTATTGCTCCTAGTCCTTTTCCTAGCCCTCAGAAAAAGTGATCCTAATGGCTTTTGCTGTAGCCTGCAGCATGCCAGGGGATGGCCCGCAGGTTCTGGCAACCATCCCAAAGTTTGGGCCCTGCAGTGATACTTTCCACAAAAAGGCCAATTTATGGGACACCAGATGATTTAAGTTCAGTCTTAGCTTTGCACTGGATCTGCCTAGATGGTCAAATAGCTGGCAAATACTTGTGGAATTAAAGAGCTCTCAGAAATCTTACCTGTTTTAAAAGAAATCCAGGCTACAGTTTGCAAAAGAAAAAAAAGAAACACACTTTGAGATGCCTTGAAAACAAAGCCCTAAAGTATTAGTAAACAATGCCACTTGACAACAAGCAATTGTATTTCCCATCTTTACAGCCTCTTTTATCCAAAGATCTTAAACAGCTTGACGAACGTGAATATATTAATCCCCAAATATCCATATGAAGTAGCTACACACTGTCTTTCTCAACTCAGCCACAGAAGGGTTTTGCAGCTTCCAGAAGATCTCATGGGAAATCCATGGCAATGCTAGGAACCAAATACTTGTTTCCCAGCCTAGCACACCTCACAAGCTGAAATAAAAGGCAACTCCTTTCCTCCTTTGTTCCACAAGAATGAAAACTCCCCCACACCATAAAGGTTTCCAGATATAGTGATGATGTGCCCTCCCAGCTACATTTGTACACTTCCAACCACAAAACTCAACATAGAACCCAAGCCTGTCTCTGTGTGATGGTGACAGAGGCTTAAGCCTCCAGCAGATCCATGGCCCATCTGATACCAGGCATCTTTCAACAATTCCCTTTCCTCCTGGCCCCATTATAAAAACACAAAATACCCTCCCCTTAAACCAAAAGTGCCATCCAATGTTCTCCTGGTTTGTTCCATAAAACTTCCCCATGCTATATGCACACCAAGTTTGCATATGGAAAATAAGAGTATATTAGTGTTTCTCAGAATGCCATTTTGACCATATCAAGGCTGCCCTGTCAGGCAGCAATCCAACACATTGGCTTCCATGAATCCTTCTATTATTGTCAGTTGTCTCATTTATGTATCACTGGACAGATTATCAGATTTCAATTTCTGTAAATCTGCAGGGATTACTTTGGTATCAGACTCACTCTGATGTGCCAGAGTTGTGGATTAATTGCCAAACTCCCATGATAGACATGTGCTTATTCTTGAATAATAGCCTGCACAATTAGCACAGCTTTAGGGTTTGGATCACTTGAGATGTCCTCCTTCCCTGAGATTGGAGAAACAGTTTTGCCCTGGGCTCACACTGCACCATATATTTGTGTAATTGCAATAAATTCTCACTGCCACCAACTCCTCCTGTCATGAGAGGAGGAAAATGAGGAGGACAAGCATGAACCTCTAAGGTGCACTGCCTCATTCTTACCCTTGGCTTGATCCCATGAGCCAACAAGGTGAGTGGAGGAAGGATGGGACAATGTTAGAGACAACATTTGACAGAAGAGATAAGCCAGCCAGAAAGGCAGAGTCAGCAGAGCCCAGCAGTTTTAGCCTGCCCTAAAAACAACTTCAAGAGGTATCCCTTGCTTACAGGGATCTGTCCACAGAAGCCTGCAGCAGACCCTGCTCTGTCACACTGGACTCTGTGGCGGAAGGCCAGTGTTCACCAAAAAACTTCTGCTGCCAGGATTCTGATTTTGGAGAAGAGCTGTGGTGAGCTCTCCGCTCAAGCCTGTTCTGTGCTAAACCTCAGCAGATTGGTGACATGAGAGGCAGAAGGTTTCTAGCAGCTTTTGGCAGAATGCTGAGGCCAGGGGCCCTCCCTCCTCCTGCCATGTGCTTAGATGACTCCTGTTAACTGCCAAAAAAATGACAAAATTAGGTTTACAGGCAATATTAGCTGTTTGGAGCTATAGTTTTGCCCAGTGCTTGGGCAATTTGGATCTTTTTCTCTGGAAGGTTAACACAGGCTATACAAAGGGCAAAGAGAGTTGGTAATATTACTTTACTTTTTACAGTTCCCACTACAGAATACAAAACTTCTGAGCCACACAATTCACAAAGTATATTTTTGCTCTTAATTCCTGTGTTTTGCTTTTTTTTTCAGTAACTATGCTACATCAAAGAAAGACATTAAACACGTGAAGGCTGAGAAAACCCTGCTTAAAATCACAAAAAATTAAATGCCTGAGAATTCACCCATACAAACCTAGTGTATTTGTCAAACAGCAATAGTGTACAAATGCAGCTAACCTTAACTCTTGTGTTATGCTGGAAATACAACATTCAAAACTACTAACAACAAGTTACAAAACCATTAAAGATATACCTCTACCTCAAATGAGAACACATTTCTAGTATCATGGGTGTGTCTCCTGTACACGAGGCTTTACAGCATTGATCTACTAAACACCCCAGACCAAAGCTGAACACCCCTTCCCCAAAATAACAGCTCATGTTCTCCTCTCCAGTCAAGAATCTCGGGACAGATGCAAACATTTCTAGATTCAGCTTTAAACTTCCCAGAATTCACCTTTTTTGCCTTTCACTTGACTGCTTGCTGTAAGGACAGCTTTCACTTACAGACACCTCCCTGTGGTATCATGGAGTCAATGTGTTTGCATTTATTTTCTGGATAAAAAGCATAAAAAATTTAACACCCTGGAAAAACCAGAAGCAGCTGAATACTGTAACACAGCCTGATCTCCTATTGTGCTTTCTCCTGAAGCGAAAGGCACATGTTTTCCATCCTGCCATTGACCACCAAATCACTCGTTCTGCATGGATTTCTTTTTCTACTTCACTATCTGCAATAAATACTCCGAAGGGAGATTACAGCCTGGCTGTTTATCTCCTTGTAAACACATTTTTTGTTGTTGTGTCCCTATATGATAATCTTACTTAATCATTTTTACTGATTTTCCTGTAAGGAGCAAAGATGTTTTGCTTTTTGCTGCGAAACAAGATACATCAAAGCCCATCTGAGAAATACACAGCACGATTGTATTAATTCATTAATACACTTCTCTCCTCTTTGAGCAGCTCCCTATCTTCACAGTCTCTCACTGAGTTCCTTATTTCATCTCCTAAATAAGTGACCTAATTGTTGGCTTGAAGTCAAGAGGAGCTGATGGCTGCTCACTACTTTGAAAAACAGGTGTCTTTTTCCAGGATCCTATGTACAGCCAGCCATCTAAATACAGAACTTTAAAAGAGTGTTTTTCAAATTCTTTAACGTTTAAACGTGTGCCAACTTGAGTTTTTTAAGTGCAGCCATTTGGTGGAAAATAATCCTCCTGAGCTTCTGCAGGGCAAAGTGAGAGCAGAGGGTGAAAAGGCAACAGATAATGACGGGATTTTATCTTGGCGATTTAGAACTCCTTTGTCTCTGCTAATTTCAGGAGCTGGAAAATTAAGTAAGTCATCACAATCTTGTGCTTTTTCTCCCCCTCGCTTTTGACCTCAGAACATAATTGCCTCTTGTCATGCCTGCAGGGCACGGGCTTGTAGTTATCACTGTGTGCTTAATCAAATGCCGAAATAGCCTTTAAATTATGTGTTTCCTTGGCTGCTAGAGACTTGTTGAGCTCTGTTACATTCAGAGGCATGATGGTAGTAGATGTACTTTTAAAAGAAAAGTGTGGGTTGATGCTTTTAATTAGTTTTTATATGCAATTTTCCCAGCAAAATCATGTTCTGGCTCAGAATTTTCAGAGCAAAAATTCAGTGCATATTTAAGGGCCGTGAAACAAAAGCTGGAATTGTAGAGATAATTATTTTCACAAGCTCTGGATATGATTTGGTCTGCCCAGCTAAGTATCTGCCTTACTGTTCCCAAGTGCAAACAGAGCGTGCTGGGGGAAGAGGTTTCCTAGTCATTTGGAAGAATGCTCCTGTGTTTGTCATTTTGCAGTATTTAATACTCCCACAGTTCACCTTGGCTCTGTGGGGAAAAAAATCGTAAAGTAATAATAAAAATAGTCCCCCTCCCCTTATTCTCAAGCCTACTCAGGTGTGGGTAGGAGCGGAAATGCCTTTCAGTCATTGGGTTTTGTAGGGCTCACTCCAATTCTGAAGTGCTTTTCTAAACCAGGGCCCCACTTTTCCCTATTAGGATATAAAGTCTCCTTTACTGCATAAATTGTTTGCAGCTTGCAGACATTGCTCAGTATTTCTTCTCTGTCTCTCTTTTCCTTAATCCAAATTATGCCTGGTCTCTGATCTCAAGAACAATATTAGCAGAAAGCAAAACCTTGAGTTGAAGGTGGTGACAACAAACATTTCTCAAGCATCCAATACTCCCACTTCCCAGTATTTTCACAAATATCAACAAAGTTCTGACAAGCTTAAAATAGCTTGGTTGGTCAAAAGTTCTCTGAAATCTTATGATTAATATACAAATATGGAGATACCATTCTTTCTCTACAGATGCTAACAAAAAAAAAATTTAAAAAACACAGACAACTTTGTCTTTTCTAGAGGGACAGGGTAGAAGAGCCTTTTTTCTACTCTCAGCCTGCAGTGGGGTTAAAGAAAGGTGTATCCTACAGACAAAGGCTGGTGCCAAGACATTGCAGCAAACACTTGCAACATCCATATCCAGCTCCCCCAGGGCAGAATTGAAGACTGAAGGCAGACAGTGTGGCCAAGGAGCTGAAACCATCAGTGCAAGGCTGGGCAGTCTCCTGGTCCCCATCCCCAGCTCTCCTTTATGTGCCTCAGCTGACTGCTGTCTCATCTGTCAAAATGGGAACGTTATCTTATCTCTCCCATTAAGCACTCTAAAATCTGCCATGGAAAGGAAGAAGAGAATTAGATGTATCCTCAGAAAGTGAAGCATGTGGCTTGAGCTTTGTTTTCCCCACATGAACCAAATACCCACATCCTCCTAGATCATCTCGGGCTTTCTTATTTTATAGATGATATCAAAAGCAATTGTCAGCTTCCCTTTGGTCACCTTCACCTTGGTCGCCCTTACCAGCAAACAGACAGCTATGAACAGACTTCACAAACTGAAAGAACATCTTTTTACATGGTGGGATGGGGTGTATAAAAAAAGACAGAAGAGAAACAGAAGGCTGAGCAACACCCCAGCCAAAGCAGCCAAAGAAAAGCTAAAAAACAGAAAATCCTCATACACCTCACTGTGCTGTTTATGTGGAGGTTGAGATCAACTATCTTATGGTTCCATAAATTGCTTACTCTATCTCCATTATAACGCACAAAGGGCACCTGCTAGGGATTTGCTCCCAGCTTCTATGAGTGAAAACAGAATAGATGTTCATCTGTAAGTTTATATCTGATTCTCTCCTCCAAAATTAAAAGGAATCACAGAAGGTTGTAGCAAACGTAGAGAAGATTTTCTACAGGGACTGCCAGAATTCACACACAATCAGTGAATTTTCCAAAGTGACAACTATGGATACAAACAGGAGCACAAAACCTCCAAAACCTAGCCAAGTCCTAAACTGAACATCTCAGAAGAAAGCCTCTGCCTCCATGCATAAGCCTCATGGAAAGCACCTTTTATTTCCATGGCAGATCTCTTTCTGCATCTCTAGGCACCCAAGATCTCAAAACAGTGATGGACAAACAACTGGCCCTTCCCACCACCCTCTGGATGCCCAAAAAGCCCAGGGACAGCAGACAGAGGATTAAGCACCAGACAGCTACATCCTGGGGTAATTCTACTGCTCACTCTTCATACCACCAATACTCCTCATCTCTTTACCACACTCAGCTGATAAATATCCTTATTCTCTCCCCTTACATTCCCAAAAATTTACTCCAAGTATGCAGAAGCTTTCCTTACAAGTCAAAAGCATTAGATTTTCTTAAAACCTCTCAGTATCGTGTTAGAGAAGAGAAAAGAAGCTCACAGACAGTGAGCAAAGTGTACTGTGGAAGATCACCAGAAAAAGACAGCCACAGAGAAGTGGATGCATTTGCACCCAGGGACGAGTGCTCACATGGAAATCGGTCACTGCAAGGCCCTAGGAGAGAAGAAAAGGAAGTGATAAAAGAACAAAGCCACAGAATCAAGATGGTAGCTCTGAATGGAGGAGTGTGACAGGAGGTGACTGAGGCACTGTGTGAAGACAGACTGAGCCAGGGAGACCCAAACCAGGCCTGTGGGAGGAAGCACCAGCAACGCTGCGCTGCCTTTCTCGTTCTCCATTCCCACCCTGGGGACTCATGGGCTGCTGTCTCCTTAGGGAGTGATGGGGAACTCTGGGAACTGCAACCAAGCTGCCTTTCAGGAAGGCCTCATCCTCACCTATTTCCCCATGGAGAGGTCAGCCCCTCTGAAGCTGATCTCTACACCAGAGCAAGGTGTCACCAAGGGTCACCACCCCCAAGCTGCTGAAGAGGCAGTGGTCTGGGGTAAGTGCTCCTGAAAGCCAGTGTGCTGCTCAAAGGAAAAGGGATCCTGCTTCCTCCTCAAGCATCAACAAGCCCTCCTCAAGCTCAACAAGCCCTCCTCAAGCTCAACAAGCCCTCCTATCTGCAGCCATGGCTCTGCTGCTGGACGTGCATCCAGCTCTGTGCTTGCTGCACCCCTTCAAGAGGCAGGGCAAGGCAATAATTCACCAAGAAACTCAACCAGAAGGGAAGGCAGGGGTGGGGGCAGGATTCCTGCTGGGCTGATAGAGTTGAATCAGCTCAGAAAAGGTTAGCTCAGGTCACAGGAAGAAAGCAGAAGATTTCTAGAAGGAAGAGAGGCTGAATTTCGAGTGCTTTTCAAAAATACATGACAACCTACCTTCAAATAAGAGGTCAGAAGCACAGTCCCAGCCTGAGCTAAATGTCACTTTAATGAATTTAATTAAAGCAGAAGCAACAAGTTGAGAACAACAGACAAATAAAATGTGGCCTCCAAGGGGATGTTGAATGCAAGTACATTAATATTAAGGCCCCATCACAGGAAAAAAGCTATTCCCAAGTATCTTTTCCTTTGCAGTGGATTATTCTAATTTGTAATGAAAGGCACACATTAGATACTCAGATACAAATGTTCTTTAAATTTACAGGCTTCTTTCATGTGAATTACCTTTCAAGTGTAGGAAAGCTGTGCACAGACAGGGAAAATGTCTGAGTTTAAAGCCCTGCACTGTGGTGCTTAATTTCTATAACCAACCCTTATGGTAAACGTGCCCTCCAGCCTAACAGTGACATTATTAAAACATCTGGCTTTTATATCCTGGTCCATAACATTGAGACATTTGTATTCTCAGTAAAGGAAGCATTAGGTTCTGAGCCACAGGGACTAGTCCTTTATACAAATCTATACACCACAAATTTCAGAGGGGTCCTTAGTAAGGAAAAACATGCCACTCAGTTCTTACCCAACTCAGAGGTACTGTTGTTACAACAGGCACACAACTGTCTCAAAAAAAAAAAAAAAAAAAAAAAAAAAAAAAAAAACAACCCTAAAAACACCAAAAACCTCAAAATCAGAATTGCTGAACAACCTTGGTATCTCAAATTTAATACTGCACAAATTATCGTGGTGAGCAAGTAGGATTTGAGTAATAACAGAATTTGCCCCATTTCAAATTACTCCAGTGTAGGTTTTAATTGTAGCCATTAGTAAGGTTAATCTTGAATCTCATATAAAAACTTTCATAAACCATCATAACAGGTATAATCATAGAGGCAGCTAGATGAATGAGCATCAAGGGTTTAACCTAAGAATATTAAGTAAAAACAATCTGTTCATAATTTTCACATTTCATATTATATAACAAGTTCATTTAAAATTATGGTTTGTTTTTGCTGCCATTTAAAACACTAGCTTAAATTCCTACCCTTTCTAAAATAACACAAAGCTAGAATAGCTTTCCTGTTACCAGCAGAGCTATTTTAGGTTTGCCATTAGAATGGGCTTCAGTGGGATTTAGTGGTGGCCTGGATGGATATTTCCCAAGTGCTCTTCTGCCTCTTGTTCCACTGTGAACTGGGAGAAGGCAGTCCTGGGTTACAGGAAGCTGGATGAGGATAACTGGAGGAGGCCAAGACATGAATGCATTCTCAAAAGTTGGACAAAGTCTGCCACTGAAGATGCAACAGCTCAAATTTGACTTTTATCTCACCATAGGAGAAAAAAAAATGGGGGAGCAAAAAGAGAAGGGGGGAAACCTCAAACATAAAACCACACCAAAGGAAGTAACCAACCCCAGAAAACAAAAAAGTCAGGAAGAGACCTGGTGAACTCAGCAGGTTCAGCAGTTCTTTTAAGGTTGTTGAAAATTAGACAGGTTGGATGTATTTGGAGCTTTGCTGAAGAGCTGCAAATAATAGATTCCTACCAAGTAATACCTTTGCAAAGTTAAAGTTTAATTTTGATTTACAGCTCCCTGAAAAGCCTCTGAAGGGGAACATTAAAGCTCTTGTAGAAATATCTGCATTATTACAGAAATGATGAACAGCAGAGTGGAGATTACTTTGTGCTGTTTACAGACTTGTTTATCAGAGCAGTAAATCTATTTTTAAGTTTGTACTGCCTGGAAAGGAGAACCAGGTGAAATGTGTAGAACTGTCCAGAGAAAAAGACAGGCAGCCAAAAAATAATTTTTACCAAAGTATTAGAGCCTGTCACTCAAATATCTGTAGAAAAGTCTGGGGCCCCAAATATTTACCATTTAAACCAATTCCTTTAAATCAAAGGCCAAAAATTACACCTTTAGTGTTCATTTTACAAGAAGTTACCCAGACCTCAAAGGCTAGCCATCTCAAGGAAGTAATATGGCTAAATCACAGATCATCATTAACTGATTTTTCTTGGTGTTTCAGCCATCACAGCTCCTTTGAGCCTCTGCCATAAACAGCAACAGGGAATTTGTTCTTTCCACTAGCCATAACTGTGAAAGTTTTATAAAGAAGTCTGAGACTACCTTAAGATCTTGACTTCTCAGAACTGCATTCAATTTTATTTTCTATATATGCACTTGTTAAACTTCTAGGAAGGCATGGTGCATACAAAAGAGGCAAAATGACAAGCGTAGTTTTCTACATGGCAAAACGACATTTGGGGTCCCCTACTGAATTTTTAGAAACCAATGGGTGCCTCTTACTGCAGATTACCTGTGAGTAACCTACAAAGACACCCCAGTCCCCAGCTGCTGGATGTGGTTTTCCATAGTGTGCCATACATGAGCTCCATCCCAGGAACAGGGGCATGAGATCCAAGGTCCTTTTTTGCTGATACACTAACAAGAATTACAAGCAGGCTGTGCCAAGCCATTCTTCCCACTCCTCTGAATCATGACTCCCCAAACTCTATGACGTTTACTCCCCCTCCTCCTTTGACCTCAAAATATCAAGGATTTCACCTTGAAGTTACTAGCAGCTTCAAAGAGCTTTTCAGAAGCATTTACATCCATCTGAACAGTGGCCAACTTTATTTACTTCCCCTTAATCTTAAAAATAAAGAACAGTAGGAGAATTAAATTTGGGGAATGAACTGAAACATCAACACCTACTCCAGGTGGAAATATAATACTTGAAATAAAAGCAAATTTTCAAGGAATTCACATATTTTTGCCTGTAGTACCCCTTTCTCCTCAGTAGAAAATAGCAAAACATTAAAACTAATTAATTACCTCCAGAAAATCGGTCACCTTCTAGGAAACACAACAATAATCTTGAGTGATGAAGTTTCCTATTGTGCCCACCTGCTCACAGCAAGCACTGTGCTTAATTATTTTCCCACCCAATATAACTTGTGCAAATATTGCTCCAGAAACACCATATAGCTAGATATGGGTGTGTGTCAATATAACACTTAGATGCACTCAATACTACTCCCATCTCAAGGCCAGTCACAAAAAAATAATTTAAAAATAAAATCTGAAATAAGGCTCAGCTGTAGCTTCCCAGAAATGCCCTGGACATAGAAACTACTCCCAGAAAAGTCCTGTAAACAGCTGAGAGCTTCTGGGCTTTGTAGTAGGGAGGGATGCTACCCTGTAGCACCACAAGGACTGCCACGGCAGATCCAGAGCAGCCAGGGCTGTGCCAGACAACAGTGTGGCCAAACTCGCCTTAGTACATTTTTATCTGCAATGAAACACTCTGAATCCTGCCCTCCCACACCTCACCAGCTGTGCAAGTGCCCAGGATCCAAGTTTCTATTCACTTTCCACTCCAGCTCTCAAAGTGGTTAACAATAGGCTAACAAGCATTTTAAAAAGCAGCAAGAACAAGTGTGTGCAGTCACAGAGACATTGTGCTCAGTAAAAAAAAAAACAAAAACAACAACAAAACAAAAAAAAACCAACCAAAACAAACCACCAACCTGGTAGTGGTTAAAAGGCAGCCCTGCTTTATGGAAGTCCCTAAAGCTCGAACTAGATGACAGTCTGTGCCTCAAAGGACACTTCAAAGAGAAGAAGAAACGTGTGCAGGTTAGGAGCAGGAGCTACAGTGACACACAAATGGAGAGTCATGCAGCATGAGTAACAAACAGGTGCACATGCTACACTTGAGGGCACAATGCTCACCAGTTCAATAAAAATATGGGTGAAAAAAAATTATCTAAGTTGCTTCAGGAGAAAACCACTGCAAACAACTGTGATGGATGGAAGACTTCCTTTTTTCTTTTTTTTTAAACACTATCACTAGGCTTGTTTCAAATTGTCCTCCTTCAAGAGGTAGATGAAAGAAGTAAATCTTTTGCTGATCTCTCTGGCAGCAAAAACCAGGATATATTTGCCCAGTCTAATCAGAGAGAGGTAGTGGGCCCAAAGGCAAAGAAATATTTTTGACAAAATAACCTGATGCAAGAGTCCATTCCTCCTTCCCTTGTAAATAAGGTGTCAGAGAGACCAGGACTTTTTTCAAGCCCCAGCACTGCTGTGACACCAGAGGATGCTCAGGCAGAAGGGCACAGAAAGGGCTCTTGGAGAACCAAGCACTTGGGAAATCTCCTGTGCTGTTTGCCCCTAAAGGGTTTTGAAGGATTCTTTCAAGGTGGGAAAAAAAAAATGCACCAGAGAAAGGTTTCCAGAAAACTTTCTGGGAGATTATTCATTACATTTCTAATGTAATTATGTTGTAGTACATTTAAGTGCACTTTCTAAATAGAAACTGACTTATATCTAACCAAGGATCCATTTCAAGCATTTTTTCTTCTATCTATAATATCCATTTCCTTTTGTACCTGTTTCAAGCATTGTTCTTCTAGAGTTACTTATACCTCACATTTAGAGTTTTCTGCTTTTTCTAAGAATAGAATTGTTACATATTTCCATCATCCTGTGCTCCCTTTTCAAATTTGAGGAAAGAGTTCTGCTACCACTGTCCCTCCAAGGGAATTTTTGGAGCACAAGGAAAAACCTTCATAAAATAAATCAGATTTTTCAACTTACAGTTCTTCAAATGCCCCCCATTATTCTGTAATAAAGCTCCTCAACCTGTCTAGGGTAAAAAAAAAAAACCACAAACCAGTTTCTCAAGGGGTAACAACCTGGGTAAAATACAAAAGTTCATTCAGCAAGTTTATTGTTGAGCCACTCTTTTTGATACACTGTAAAAAATCCCAAACAAACAAAAACCAAAACCGCAAACAAACAAAGAATGACTCCCAAAAAAACCCAACAACAAACAAAACCAAAACCACCACCATCAACAAACACACAGCTGTCTATGAGCAAATAACCACAAACCAATTTCACTTGGTAAGTCAAAAAAAGATCACAGTCCTGACTGGTAACACAAATATTTGAGGGTTTTAGCCAGGATAGCTCCTCATATGTTTAAATATTTAACACAAAATTAAACAGAAAAGAAGATTTAAGATTAAAAATGCAGACAGTAAACTGAGAAGTCTGTCTCCACATGACAAAATCCCTAACTCTGCAATCATGAGAAATGGCTTCTTTTGTTAAATAGTCTACCCGTACTTAAATAAATAAATTAAGAAAAAAAACGCAGCAGTGTAGTTAACAAGTACAAATTACAGTTTGGAAACACAAACATGCAGCGCTAAAAGCTCAAAATACAAACGAAATAACTGTAGACCATGAATCTAAAAAAAAAAATGCTCGCAGAATTTTTAAAGAAGCGTCAGTATCTTTAAATTAGTAAGGTTTGTGGGTCAAAGACAACCAGCTATCAAGCACAAACTGAACTCCCTACAAATATTCAGTAACTCTATCCAATTGGTATTTAGAAAGAGGCAAACAGAATTATTCATCATTCACAGTGATAAAGAGATGCTTTCTGTTCTAGCAGATATTTGGAATTATATTAATAGCAAAATACCCAATATTTTTCAGTCTGAAGAATGGGAGTTTGTAAGAAACCCACAACCCTCTTAGGAACTCCCTTGCTGTTTTTAGCTTGATTTTGGGCACTGGCACATTGGCAATGCTACTAACAAGCTTTAAAAAAAAATTAAAAAGGCAAGACAACAGAACATAAGTCCACTGGCACACAGGAAAAATGCCTGAGCTGTTGCTTCTCAAAAACGAATGTAAATGTGGAACTGCCATCTCAACCAAAGCATTTCTGGAAGTTCAGCCTGAACCTCATCAGTCCAGAATCATTCAACACACTTCTCGATGATCTGAGAGAAAATAAACCCCGAGCCTGCCAAACCTGCAGTCAGCGCAAAAACTGACAAAATGTTCAATAATGACATGGACCTCGTCGGTTCTGCAGATTGATCTACACTGTCTGAGCAGACCATGCTTGGACACAGGCAAATAAAAGTCCGTGTAAGGTACAAGGAGTGCTCATTATGTGGGACCACAGACTTGCAAGCAGTCCCTCTGAACCAAGCCTGTTTCCATAAATGATAACAATTTGAACAATACACGAGGTGAATAATAAGTACAAGTGGGAAGATGAAATTGCTCTGCATATGGTGTTAATGAGACCATTCCTGGAATATACACACATTGTGGTGCCTACACTTCAGAGGGTTTGTCAGAAACTTTGAAAGGGTTTGCAAAAGAACTTAGAAAATAAAGAAAAAAAAAAAAAACAGAAACAAGTGAGCCTGGAAAGCCAGTTTAACAAGTGAGCCATCAAAATTACTTAGTCTGTTTAACTAGTCTAAAAGACTATTCTAATCTGCAGGTAACTACCAAGGGAAGATATTTCTCTTTAATGTAGTAGAAAAAGGCAAGCAAGATTTAAGATCTGGAAGCTCAAGTCTGATATATGGAGACAAGAAAAAAAGGTCGTATTTTTAACCATGTGAGCAATTTACCGTGAACAGTTTACTTTTATATATATATATATATGATTTGGTCCTTATCAGCTGAAGTCCCTAAACAATGACTGAGTGTTTTCCTGGAACACACCAATGCCTGATTCACAAATTACTGGGTGAGATCTCTACTGTGCAAACAGTCTGGCTTGTTGATTGTAGGAGTTTCTTTGCATTTTAAGGCTCTGTGTAGATTTGGGAAAAAGGGAACAGAGAGAGGAAGGGGGCATTTAGCTGCATGGAACCCACTGAATTTATTAACTTAGAGTTTAAAAAAAAAAAAAAATACCCCATGCTAAAAATTTCAATGGCAACAAACCCAAAAACAAAAAACCCAAACCTCAATAAACACAAAAACCTACAATAAGCTTTTATGCAGAGCTGCTGAGCTTATCCACAAAAAGAAGGTCTGTATACTGCCTTTAGTGGTTGTACATAGAAAAAAAAATGTTTCAGGACCGCTTCTTTGAATGCCCAGGAATAAAAAATGGCAAGGAGGAGGAGGGGAATTGCTTAATGCAAACCAACAGATGGGATTTTCAGTCAGAGGCTTGCTTTGTTTTCATAATGAACCGTAATCTGTCTAATCTAAAACATTTTTCATTTGCTGCAGTGAGGCAAAGACTGCAGCTATGGCATGTGAATTGTCTTCTCCACCCTTTATCCTTACAGAAGGTAACCATGCAGATGCACTGGACCTGGACTGATCAGCCAAAGTTTAGAAGGATGGATCAAAGTGTAGGTATGGCACTATGTAGTCTGTCTTGGGTGGTTTTTTTTTCTTTAATTCAGCCTTCCACTATGGCTATCTAATAAATTAGTGTCATTCTGTAAAGGATATTAATTGGCCTCTCAGTATTATTAGCTAGTGTACACCCTACAGTATTAAAACACCATCAGAGACATGTAGGGACCTGGTGTGATGTTACTGGGATGCCAGTCAGGCAAGGCAGGGCCTATACACAGCATATATTCCATCAGTTCCATCACACACTCCAGCACAGCATCCCTACATTCCATCATTTGAATCACACACGCCAGCACAAAATGGGAAGGTAAGCAATTCAATGTTAAGGCAACAAAGCCAAGAAAAACTTAAGCTATCTGGAAGCCTGGAGCTGCAAATAGTGGCTGCCACAGATTTTGCTTATTATTTTGCTGAAGTCCAAGATTTAGGTTTCAGAAACATGAGACATCTACTTGTGGCTTCTCAGCACACTTATATTCCCATAATGTTTTGCAATATAAAATACTGACTTCTATTCATACGTATTTCCCCATGTTATCAAGTCCATCTTCATATTAAAAATAAATGACTTTAAAATGTAGGCAGCTACATATATAAGCACTCTGCTTCCAAGACATACTTCATCTTTAAAAAGCAGCAATCAATACATACACTATATAATCTAAACAAATTTCTATTATGAATTCCTAATGGATGCATGCTTTGGTCATTTTTATTACTAATATATTATTGATTTACAGAATACATTACCACCTTAGGCATTGGGATTTGCTGAAGTCCTTTCATTGTGTTTGTAGTTTTAGTCAAAATATGAGCCAAAAGTCAATACCCCATTTACCACCAGCACAGCCCCAATACAGAGTTAGATATAAATGGTCTGACTCTCACAGTGGAATCACAGATCTTACACTGGCACATATAAGTCATAGTTATTAATGTAAAATTGTCCATCAGGCCTGCCTGTCTTTCACTCTATTGCCGAAACACTTTGGGAGTCACAATTTGGACAAAATTTGCAAAAACACTGGCAGTGTAACCTTGCAGATCCCTCGCAGGGCAGAGCTTCTCCGGAATCAAAGCACCCACTTGGGCTCTTTTGCTGTGAATCAATGAACAGTTTCTCTTTGTTGCCATTCACATCAGGGAGCAGTGATTGACTCCTGCAGTTGCCCAGGAGAAAGGGAACCAAACAGCTTGCTTTGATATGAATACTAATACCAGCAGGCAGGGAGAAGACAGCATGCCAGTCAGCCCCGCCACTACCTCCCTGCAGCGGCTGCAGATAACACTGCTGCTCCAGGAGGCTGCACAGGAAGCCTGCAATAAGATGGGCACATCATAATATTGTCACACCAATCAAATCCAAAGTGTTTGTTTACTGCTACAGGCAGAATTGAGGAGGAAAAAACGGTTTTGGGGTTACGGGTGCTTTGGTGAAGCAACGCCACGTTGTTGGCTTGCAGATCCATGTCACACAGGTGCAACAACACACACATGTCTTGCCAGAATATTGTCACACCTTGGGTAAGTCAGGCTTTCTGTCAAAAGCCAAGCACAGAAATGGCAGAGATGCAGTATCACAAGCATCACTGGTTTTTCAGCTGCTCAATGACACAATTCTCCTGTAATCTCTAAATAAGTTACTTCCAGGGAAAACCCAAAGTAACATATTGCTTTTCTGGTTTTAATTGCTTTTAAGAGATGGATGAGAATCCATCCCTTGAGGAGAACAGTCTACAAGGAGGGAACCCTGCTTCTCTCCATTTACTCTGTCTTTGTTTTGTTTTCAAACTGATGCATGTGAGACCAAGAAATAAAATAGAATATGAGTGCTTTGCACCCTTTTTGCAGAAGAACAAACAACTGCAACAGAGACAACAGTAATCAAAAACATGCCTGAGAAAATAACAGCCACAAAAAGCAAAAGTCATATCAATTGCTTAGGCCTCTCTGCACACAGAAGTCAAGTGAGGTGAAGCGAAAAAGTTTACTTCGCTGACTAGAATTAAACAAATAAGCCATCTAAAAAGTGGAAGATCAGCTCCTAAAAACCTGCCTACAATTCACCCTGTCACACCAACTTTAAACTGTTTTTTCACCCACTGTGCCATCCCTTACCTAAAGGCAAGGTGCTCACCACCTCCTCTTTCATTTCGTTCTCACACAGGGATTCTAGCACATGCCTTGCAGGGGACACCCAATATGAGCCAAATTTAGAAACCAGCTCAGTCTTGGTCTTTGCTCCAAAACCAAAGGGGACAGGAAAGCTTCAGCAGTGTGTTGAGAGTCCCTGAAAACAACACATCCATGAGGGGAAAACATCACATCAGTCTTCCCTGCCTTGTCATCACCCCACCATACCTCTCTCTGCAGTGATAACTTTAAGACCAGCCACAGAACTGTGCAAGAGGCTGTCCTAGCAGACAAAAAGCCTGACAGATTCAGAACACACCCAGCAGAGGCTCTTCCAGACTAGGGTAGGACTCCTAAGAGACAGGATGTTTTGCAAAAAAAGCCCCACTTTTAGAGCAGTACAGGAAAAAGCTTCCAAAGGCTCTGCTGACAGATGAGACATTTTATGAGCAGCCTTTTCTGCTTCCATCCTTATTCACCAGTGGCAACAAGAAAACACGGTCAAATATAAAATTATTCTGACTGATGCCTGTTGATGAATCTGTCACACATGGAGACAATCCTGGAAATTATCCTTGCTTCACCTCCCTCTAGCACGATTTGTGTCCAGGACTCCTAGGTTATAAAGCAATTCCCATTTTTGTGAATGTCTACTGCATCACTGTGCCTGTTCAACACATGGATGCAAAGCATGATGAGGCTGGTAAATGCGGAGAGTTTATTTTATTTCTATGTATCTTGTGCCAGACAAGCACCAACAAAACAATGTTTCTAAAATTAAACTGTATTTATTAGCAGAATTAAACAAAGAGGTGCTGCAATTTTACTGAACTTCAAAGCCACAGGAAGGAGTTTGAGGCAGTTGTTTCAATCAAACGTGTTATTCATCCAGATCCACACTGAACAAAGCAATATGTAAGGCACACCAGAACTGGAAAACAACATTTAAACAGTATCTCCCCTTCTCATTTTTAAACACATAGCCAACACTGTTCCATTGAAACATCTTCCAAACAAAACAAATTCCTTACGAAGATTTTTTTTTTATTTCTCTAAATGCAATTTAAAACAGCTATGCAAAATAAATAAACAAAGAGAACCTACAGGAAACCTTTCATTCCAGCCCAACAAAAAAGCTTAGCTGAATCCAACACAGTGATTGAGGAGGGGGGTTTGGGTTTTGTTTCCTTTCCCCCCACTTAATTGTTTCAGGAGGGGTCCTGGAGCAGAGACAGCAGGCAGGAAATGAGGAGGCTGCAGGCTGTCAGTAGTGGAGAGCTTGGCTCTGCTGGGTAAGCCTGCCCATGCTCTGCATCATCCCACCTCTAGGAGTGCACAGGCCTTGGTACTGCCCTTCTCAGTGATCACTTTTGGCAGCACCTTTGTGCTCCTGCTGTACAAATGCCATCATCTGAAAGCCCTTCCACCATAGGTGAGGACATTGAGACACACCACAAAACTTCCTGACGTCAGGAAGCTGAGGGACTCACCCAGGTCAGCTTGACATAACCCAGAGCCACGGTCGTTTCTGTCACAAGTTAAGCACCTGTATTTTCTCCTTGGCAACAATTACAGCTTCTTTCCTGCATCCTCCTTAATGGCCTTGGAGTGGATCAACTCCTCAGTTTGCTAAAAGGCTCTCCTGATATGCTGTGAGTCACACACCAAGGACGGGGAAGTTTCAAGGGATGTGATGATTCCTCCAGCAGCAGTACTTTATCCTTCAGAAGCCACACAGGCTCCCTCCATGGATGCATCACTCAGTGGATGGAGGGAACAGGAGACAAGAGGTTCCTTTTTATTTTTATCCTTACATTGCCCTGTAGACACTTATATCCTTCAGCTGCATTCTCACATTTCATCCAAATGCTGGACAGGGCCCAGATATCTGCTCTGCCCCCCTGCTCCAGGGCTGTCCTAGGATTACAGCCATGCCCTGCCACAAGTGGTATTGCTGTGTGTCAGCTGCATGAACCTCCAGGCCAAAACCTCTCCACTCGCATGGGCTTGGTATCACAACAGGCTTGCATCTGCCTGCAAGGCACAGAATGATTGCACTGTACCTCACCAAGGCTTGGTCATATTTCCCTAGGCTTGTATCCTCCACTTATCAGCGTGGCTGGGATTATACAGCAGCTGGCCTGGCAATCCACAGCAAACTGGACAGGCTGTTGACTCACAGCATAGCTGTAAAATACAGCAGGGAAATGCTTGGCAAGCTCCTCTAGCACTGCACACCGAGGGAAAGCAGGTCCCTACCTCCTGTGCTCTGGGTTCCTGCAGCCCAGGTCTGCTTCTGCATGAGGTTTTCAGCCCTCCCTTCACTGGGTGTTTCAGTCAGCTTCCTCTCCACCCTCCCTCCTGCTAACCTGCATGCATGATGTGGATTCAGTGCTAAAGCACCTTTAATGTCCCCAGAAGTTACGTGCTGGAGTCAGAATTGTCAGCTCTCTAAAGGAGTTAACCCAGCCTTCTCACAAACTTTGGCTCTGGGCAACAGGGGCAGTACTGCCCTGCCCCGGGCAAGGACACTCCTGAACCCCAGGCAGCCTTGGGCACTGCTTCCAGCAGCAGCTTCCCAGACCTACCTTCAGGGTCACTGTTCTCCCAAAAGCTGGGAAGGAAATTCTACAGATGTTTTCTTATCTTGATCCCTCAGATTGGTCTGTGCACAAACTCATATCCTCCTTTCTCTATCACCCTGCTCCTGCAAGGGAATTTAGTTGAAAATTAAAGAATTTTTTGTGCTTTTGAGATCTTGCATACAGCTCTTTAATTTAGTTAGATAGTGAGAGAGTAGTGTCCTTTTTCTTCTCCTTTTTATCACACTCTCACTTGATGTACAACAGTTCTGCTTTGAGCAAAAGTTGGACTAGAGATTCCAAAGATCTCTTCAAATCAGCATGGATGTAATTTTTGCCCCTTGTAGATCTCCCTGGCACCACCACACCTTATGCTTCTTTTTCTCAATAACAGCCCAAAATGAACAGTTACTTGAGGAACAGAATTAGTAAAGGTAAAGTTACAACTCTGTCACACACCCAGGCTATTTTCACAGGCTGCCTCTCTCTTGCTTCTCTTAGCCTGGCTCTATTCCTCCTCCTAACAGGGAGGTTGCTATGGAGATTTCTTGAGAAACAAAGAGAAAAAGGGATACAGGAAACACAAAGCACGGAGAAGGGAATGGAAGAGAAAATGTATCTTTTGTGTTAATAAATCCATTTCCCCCAAATCTTTACCTGGAAAGGCACTGATGAAGAGACCAGACCCTCAAACACTGCTGCTCTGCAGCACAGCCCCCATGACATGGCACAGGGACTTTGCAGTGGTGGCAGCCCCTGTGAGTGGCACCCCAGCAACGCAGGATGCTGAAGCAGAGTTATACTCGTGTGTGTCACAAAACAAAGCAGTTACAACAACCTGTCAGAAAGGGCCCTAAGACCTTTTTCCTCCCTCTCAGAGTTGTTGAGAGTTCTTTAAGTGATCAGTACAGGCTTTCAACACTTTCTCCAAGATGCCCATATGGCTCTCAAACCAAAAGAGATGGGTAGGCAAGAGAGAGGGAAGCAGACCAGTCGAGGAAAGAGAAGAAATAATAAAGAAAAAAATACAGAAAACGCAGTGGCAAATTACATCAGGTCCATTCATAGCAGTACTCAGGGCTGTTCAATGATCCTGCTGTCATTTGAAGAGATGAAGAGAAGCAAGGTCTAAAAGAGATTAGAAAATAGATATTTGTAACGATACCAATTGCTTCAGTTTTTCCAGATTGTGCTTTGTTTTAGTTTGCTCAAAACAAATGCCAGAGCGTGGTTGTTGTTTGGGGTTTTCAACTTCTCTGGTTATTGACCTTGTTATCTTATTTCCATCATATCTGCTGAAAGGCTATGAAAGGATCTCAACAGGAGCCTGAAGTTAAATGCATTCCCCAGGCAAGGCTATTTTAGACACTTATGCAGGCTCAGTTCCCACAGTGCTGGGGCACATCTCAGGTGGTTCTGCCTTCCTGCAATGAAGATAGCTCAGTGCTCCTGTCCTCACCCTATAAACCACGGTCTGGAGGGATTACGGGCCAGATCCAACAGGAGTTGTCAGAAGAACCAGCGTGACCTTTGGTTCAAGGACTGACGTGGGACTTCAGCCAAAACCCAGTACTCACTCTGGTGCTGCATCTTCCCTACAAGCCTCAGTTTGGCAATGCTGTCAGCACCTCTGGTTGCTTCACTGCTGCTACAAAAGCATGCAGGCACCTTGTTCCCACTTATCTACCACCTCAGGGGGCTTCCTGACACACAGAAACGAGCCCAGGCATTTCATCAGTGGTCATATGGCAAGTCGGTGCAAAAGCAGGATGCCCAGCTTAGCTGTTTTCACTAGCTGAGAGAGCTGGAAATGCTGGGGGAAGAAAAGTGACTGCTGTGTCTCTCCCCCTGCCTCCACGCCAGCCCTCAGGGCTGGTCAGAGTGCACAGGGGCAGCATCCTGCTGCAAGGCATGCAGGTAAAGGAGCCCACAGCCACAAAGCCCCAGGATTAACCAGCAAGTCCAACTTGGAAAATACATCACAGAGAGAGAGAGAGCTTTGACATGCCTAGCATTTGTAAAAGTATGAAGAAGGTAGGAAGGTAATATGAAATAATTATTCAGTACTCCTCCTAATACCACAAATGAGTCAATAAACTCATATACTTGCAGATACAAGGGTCAAAAACGAGCACAGTGATGTATTTTTGCACACAACTTAATAGTGTCTTTGGGAACTTGCTGCAGCAGGATGGTGTAGAAGCCAGAGACATTCAAAAAGAACTAGAAAAATTCCCATAGCAGAAGGTCCATTGGTAGCCTTAACCTGACAGTCCAGATGTTGTCTCCAGATTAGAAAGTCTTTACATCAGAAGATCACAGATGTGCCATTGTTCTCACACTACCTTTCTCTTCACAGTATCTGTTGCTAATTACTGCTGGAGACAAGACACAGGGTCAGCAAGTCTTCAGCCTGACCCAGTAATAATTTCCCTAGGGATGTTCTCACTGATTGGAAGAGAAGAAAGAGTAAGATGTCTCCTATCATCTCCTGAACAAAAATGAATGATTGTGAGAAAGAAGGGGAAATTAGAGCTAATTAACCTAAGCTGACTTTTACCCATCTATTGTGCAGGGAAAAGAAATGGAGAAGTACATTTGCTGCTGTTTTCTCTCCTGCACCCTGTTGCTCTATTAAGCAAGATATCATTATATCAGTGTAAAAAGTTATTTCCTAAAAACATAGATTTTCAAAGATTCCACTGGCCTACCACACTTTCCCTGAACTCTGTGCTAAAACTCCTGTTGAGTTCAATGATAGCCCTGAAGGGAGGTAGTAATGACAGCAGAGATGTGTAAACACATCTCACATGCCAATGCCCCAGCTAAAGCTAAAAATCACTAAGGGAAATATTCAACAGGAACCCTACACACATTATCTGCCTCTATCACTAATACCTAATGATCCAGCCAGAACAAGCAGCTCTTCAATGCCAAGTACGACCACAGGAGCACAGCCTGGTTTGTCATCCACCCAAAATCACTGGGAACAGGGGCAGGCTGAAGACCTCAGCTCCAAGATATCCTGAGACTCTGCTGTAGCATAGCTACTCTTGTTACATACAGGAGCATGACTTGTACAATATTGTTATGTACAGGTCTGCATTTCTGCATCCCACCAAATCACTGCCCTTCAAGTCATGGAAAAGAGACTTGGCTAACGATTAACTTCCTAATTGTTTAGTAAGAATAGTAACAGGGCAAAAGAGAGAAACCCTGTCAGCACAGAAGAAGCTGCAGTTCCAGCTCAGCCCAGACTAGACACCACAGGAATCCAGTATACTCAATATATTACACTTTGCTAAGCCACCATCATTCAACTCCCACAGGAGGGTGCACATGGCAATGAACAACACCCAGTTAATCCAAAATCTGTATTCAGATCTCAAGATATCCCACCACAACAGAAGAAGAGCCAATCCCTACGAAAGTGGGCTCTTGCTCTGCTTCCCAGTCACCAAAATATCCTTCCAACGCCACACCCTGCTTCCAACCCTGCAGTAACCAACAACCTCTAAACCCCTTCCCTTCCTCCTGTATGTGGACCAGCACTGTAGGGGTTGATTATAAAATAAACATTGATGAAATCCCATCTTTCCCACACCCAGCCAGATGGTCCAGCTGCCAAGCAGCTCTGTCACTACACAAGAAGAATAAATTGTGCTACGGGCCCTACTGCAAGCTCTCAGCAAAGTTACACTGTAACAGTCACAATAATTTTCAGACTTCATTTTCTTCTTGCCATTTCAAATTACCATTTAAAAATATACAATATTTCTGGAGTATAATAAAACACCTTGCCATGATCTTTAGCACAGTTCTATTGATACACATCATTTAGCTTTTACAACTTCTCCCAGCAATCCTCATGTGAGATCCACACAATGATTCAGGAAAGGTTTGCCCTCACTTCCTCATATGTACCACAGGCACTTTTCCACCACATTTTTATCAAATCTGTAGGCTGCATAAAACTAACAAATATTACTTTACACTGCCATTCAAGATTTGTCTATTGAAAAAGGGGAAAGAAGCTTACAAAGTGGCACAGATGTGTAATGCCATTTTGTAAGTGTTTCAAATATTTATAAATATATATATACACACATTGAAAATAAAGACCTGCAGTGAAATACAAGGGCAGCCTAGACAGTCACAATAACAATCAATTTCAGAAAGTAGCTAAAGAAGTCCTCAAATGACAAAGTCAATTCAGAACTGTCAGAGGAAGAAAATCACTGAAACAATTATTTTCACTCACAATAAACAAGTCAGCCAAAGAAACCTCAGAAGAGTCACTTTACTTAGCAGAAGTTGCTGAAATCAAGTGATGTACATCAGTATCCAGCTGAAAATAATACCTAGGCCTAAATAACTGGTTACTTCATTACTCTTTCTTCCTATATCCTGTCATAAAGAAAAGGGGAATTGCAGGTTCCAGGCTGCTTGAAGTTTCTGCATAATTATATTTTAGGGCACGGAAAAATATGTGCTTTCTAAAAAACAGCAAATATTATCTCTGGAATTTAGTGCAAGGAGTGGAAATACAGACACTAAAAAAATCACAAAAGATGAAACAAAAAGCGCAGAACTGCTACCCTCTCCAGCTTGGTCCAGGACAGCATTTCCTAGTCCAGGCATCCCAAGTGATCAGCCTACTTCTGCCCATATCTCCATTCAGGCAGTGAAGTTTATTTTACACGAACGCCACCTCGGTGATTCTCTGCAGGACACGCACTCAGAAGCTGTGTGAGGGTGAGGACAAAAGGACGCATTCAGTGGCTAAAACTGGATCTGAGAAGAAGCCAACCAAAGCTTTAGCAGCTATCCCCCAGATGTTTCAGGCCAGCGAGCTGCTGATCCACTGCTTGAGACCAGCAAGATCTGGAGGGTGCACAAGACCTTGCGGAACAAAACTGTGCAGATTTACAGAAGAGGGTTACTGTGTGCCGAGGCGAAGAGAACTAACGGTGCCTGAAAAAAACAGAGGTTTCTTCCTTCTGTCACTGCATGCTCACCATTTTACAGTGAGATTCAAAAGAGGTAGAAATGATGATAAAAGCCTGTCACATGGCTACTGAAGTGAGAAGTGAACATCTGTATGTGTGCTGCTGTTGCCAGCCCCGGTGGCACCCAGGGGTAGCCCCAAGGCTGACGAGAAGCCTCAGGTGGCTGCCGGGGACCACCTTGAACAGCTGGAGAGCCCAGCAGGAGCTGGAAGCACCCTCAGCTGCAGGAGCCACTCTGCTTAGGACAGCCACTGCTGCCCAGCTTTGAAATCCCCACCCTTGGTCCATCTTTGCACACAGCCACACTCCACTGATTTCCATCAGGATTGGGATTTTATGGAACAAACCATCCCTAATGAATGTTAAAGATGAGAAATAGGAGATGGTGTACGAAAAACAGCCATGTCTGTCATAAATTTAAATGTCTTAGAGAACATCAGGAAAAAAAAAGAGGACCAAGGGCTGGAGGAAATCAGCCTTCCATTATATTTTTACCTGCAAATGAGAGACCATGGCTGAGACCGAGCCCTGGTTCCAGCAGTCAGCCAGAGATTTGTGGGTTACTGCAACTGGATGTGTTTCTCCTATCCTCACCTGTAAGAGCTCTAGACCCACTTAACAAGTGGTGTCTTTATAATGTGTTATACTCCTTTCTGGATGGGGGAAAGAAAGGCAGAAAAAAAAGGCAGCTTTTCTGAAAGAAGCATGAGTGTGCATCCTCCAAGGCGGGCCATGTGCACAAATGCTTCCCTCACAAAATAATTTGTTAATTATGCATATAGCATGTGTCTTCCATACCAGACAACACAATACACAAAAAAAAAAAGGTGTGCTACTGTTCAACCAGATTTCATCATTTATCTCACTCCAAAAAAAGCGCAGGAAACTACCTGCTTTACATTTAATTTAAACCCAAAGCTCTGTGGTTTAAGTCACACTGTTACTTAGTAATACCAAAAAACTATAAAACCCCCAGTGAATCTAGAATTTTATTCTAGCATAACATGCACCTGTTTTTATGCTTTACTTGACACACACGTGGATTAAGAAATTATGCTTGTCAGGTTGGTGTTGTTCACTATGTACAGCCCCCAGAAGCACTGGCTGAGAATGTTCTGAAAAAAACTTGTTCTTTCATCAGAAAATGGTGATATGTCAAAACTAAATCTGTTCATGAGAAGAAGGGAAATTCTGAGAAGTCTTTTCGGAAAAAGAAAAACGCATGCAAAAAAAACCCCTTCAAATTGTCAGAATGCCTGATTTAAACATCTTTTCAAAAAAGAGGTTAAACTAATCCTGAATGCTTTTTCATTTTCAAGTGCTTATTTTTTTTATCAACTTTGAAAAAAAGTTAAAATTAAAATACAGTGCTTCCAAATACTGGAAATCCAATATTTTCACTGAGGAGTTCTCATGCCCTTTCCCCACTCCCAAATTATACACTGATAATCTTGGAGACACTAACATTCCAGTCAGGATGGGAAAATTTTCCTCTGTTTTCCCCTCAAACTTATTTTGGCATGATCAAAAAAACCTCTGGCTTTTCTTAGCAGATAGGGAATCTGTACTGTCACAGTGATGCACACAGCCACACTCTACTGAGTTCCATCAGGATTAGGATTTTATGGAACAAACCATCCCTAATGAACGTTAAAGATGAGAAATAGGAGATGGTGTAAGAAAAACAGCCATGTCTGTCATAAATTTCAATTTCTTAGAGAACATCAGGAAAAAAAAAAAAATCCCAGTGCCTACGGCAAAATCTTGCCACAGATCATAGAACTCAGCTGAGGCACAGGAAGACAGAATCCAATTTCTGTTTCTGGTGAGCGTAATCTCTGACAACAACTGCAACAAAACAAAAATCTGGTCTCAGGTGAAGCCATTACAGCTACAAAACCATCAAAACCTTTTTCCTCTGAGCTAAAATTACCACTGCCATTTTTACCCCAGGCTCATGACGTTCGAGACATCTGAAAAAAAACCAACTTCCTTTCCAGCTCCTGTCAAACACTGACTCAACAGGGAAAATCTGAAATGCAAGCCTCTACCTGGTTGCTCTCCATCAGAACCATATGGAGAAAAGACAGCATTACCAGGACGTCTTGCAGAACTTTATTCTCTTACCTGAATGGGTTTTTTTTGGTTTCTTTCCATGTCAAACAGTTGAATATTATTCTGGGGCCTCGCCTAGTCGGAGAGTTGTGAGATAGGGTACACCATAAAACCCACCATTCAAAGGGCTGCCAATTTGGGGAGTTATCAGAACCATGGTGATCATCCCAACCTTTTAGAGCCTGGCAAGAGCTGGATTTATGACAGCCATAGTAACAACCTACTGCTGTTTTTAAAATAAGAAGGTGAGATGTGGCAAGAGCAGAGCTGACAGAGTACCTGAAGACCCATTTCTGCAGGTGACCTTTGGGGTCACAGTGGGCTGTAACATGGGAGTTGGCCCCTGAGAGTGACAGCAGTGGGCAACTCCAGCAGGTCACAGCTGCTGAGCACCCAACTGTGCCTGGAAAACCTGAGTTATTATTATATTATTATTGTTACCACTGACCAACTCCCCCCACAGCCATTATTGCTTTTATGATGGTTTTGAAGATACAGTCAAGTGCTATTCATGTGATGAGCATCACGTTAAAGATGTGGTTAATAAATGCATGGCTTGATATTCCTGCTGGTTACCTCCCTTTTGGCTCAGCCACATCCCCTCCAGCTCTGAGACTCGTGTGAATCTCCAACACCAGCTGTGCTAAAGCATTCAGTCTGAGCTGACTCCCCTGCAGAGTCTCCCACCTTCTGCAGGGAGAAAGTTTCCACCTCATCTGGGAAATGAGATCACCCACTGCTCAAGCTTTGCCTCATACTTCTGCAGTGCCCTCACTGCTTTGCACTTGGCCTGGGGCTAAGTCCAGACTGCCAGCTGAGCATAGGGCAGAAAACTGAAAACTCCTGTTTTTATCAACAGCAACCTCTTAACTAACCAACACCACGAAATAAAGAAGCAAAGGGATTTCAAACTCTATTCAAGACCTTCTTGGCATGTAAAATTATCCGAAGCACAAACATTAGTTAACATGAGTATAGCCTTGCTGCCACTGGTGGAAAGGTAGATAAGCCATAAAGGTCCCCTTAATGTCATTATCTCCAAAACCTGCATGTCTCCAGAGCCAGCTGCAATTTCAATTCTTTAATCAATATCATGCAATGGCTGCAGCAGAAGCCTGCAAGTGTGATTCAACTCTGACAAGAAGCTTGGGTTTGTTTGTTTAAAAAAATGAAGAAAAAGAAAAGGTATGTCAGGGCTCCAATTTTATTGTCTCTGTAATTTCCTTATTAAATGTGCATGGCATATATACACAAAGACTGCAGGTTTCCAGGGTTCTTTCACAAAATGAAAACAGAAAACAATGCCAGTCCCCCACAAAAAAATGAGCCTGTAATGTGAAGAATCAGCCCAGGATGAATCTTGTTGGTTTTTTTTTTTCATATTATTTTAAGTAATAGTTCTTCGGGCAAATAAAACTCAGATGTTGCTGTGCAATTTGTTTTCTCAAATACAAAAGATAAATAGCTACCTTTCTTAATTCTCATTTGCCAACAGGTATTTTTGAGGCATAAATATAGCAATATTTTTATCACCAGAAAGGTAATATTACAGCAGGTAAACCATCAAAAAGAGGATTTCTGTGCCACAGATTCCTGAGCAACCAAATTCTGCAGTCTGTTTAAAGCTGGGCAATGGATGCAAAGGATGCATTTTCTTCCCTGCTACCTCTGGAGGCAGAGCCCACCACCTCTGTCACTGACAGACTACTGAGCTTGAAGTAAACATCTGCATGTACCTCTGCTACAACACTGGCATCACAGCAAAACCCAAACCCATGCACAGTTTAGAGATGGTATTTTTGAAAGTTTATGCTCTGCTGAACAACAAACACAGATATCCACAAATCTACCCAAGTTCTAACATCTTACTTCCCATCTTCCCACAGATTTCCATGTCAGCTGAAGTGCCTGATTGCTTTTGTGGCTCCCTAAAACGCCCGCCTGGGCAGGAGCTGTGTGCCTCATCAGTAGGCAGCGTGTACTGCTGTGTACAGCTCCCCTTGTGCTAAGGGACTGCAGCTGAAAAACCTGAGCTATGCAGAGTCTGCCTCCTTGCAGGCAGTGTGCCCAGCATCCCTAAACACTCTCTCCAGCACTGCAAGCTCCACAGACAGAGCAGTGCTGGCGCTCACATCAACGTGCCCAGCAGTAAATATCCGAGCCCAGGAACTTTTCAACAGCTAGCCCTTCTGTTGCCCCAAGCACACCTACAAAATGTTACATTCCCAAGTTATGCCCACCCAATTAACGGAGCTGCCATTTATCTCAATGCTTCTGACATTAGTATGGCACTCCAGCATCCTGTCAATGATATAATGCCAATAGGATCAGATCTTGTTAGGCAGGGATGCAAGGAACACTGTTTCATGAATTTTTTTCATGACCTTCAGTATTCCCCCCAGTCCCAGCTGTTTCATCAAAACTATGAAAAAGACAAAGTTTCAGCAAAGGCAGAGCTGTTCTTTTCACATTACTGTCACTACAGCTGCATTGCCATAAACATCCACGGCACCTTCCCAAGCAAATAAAGGTGACACAGATGGATGTCCCAGAGAACTTAATTCCTGACATATCTCGAGACAAAGAGCCACAGTTCAAGCATTCGAGGGCAAGGGGTCACCTGGAGACAAGGCAAAGAACTGACAGAAAAGGTGGAGAGGAGAACAAGAAGCTATCCAGGGTTTTTTTGCACAAAAGGCAGCTGGAAAGAGGAGAGGAGTAGGTAACGAAGAAGAAAGAAATGTTTCAGTGCCATCTAAAGCAGGAGGAAATAAGAATCTCTACCAAAACGCAGGAAGAAAGAGAAAGCCAGCAAAGAGACTTATGAGAAGAAGGAACTGTTGTGAATGTGGAGAGCATCCTCATGTGTCTTGCTCAAAATGTCAAGACAACCTCAGTGCATCCACGGCACATTTAACTCCTGGCACAGAGAGTTTGCGGTGACCTTGAGTGGGGAGATCTGCTTAAAGGACTCTGAGCTCCCAACGTTTAAAAAAGTCTTCTGGAAACAATACAGCCCACCAAGTCCACTGAATTTCCCTTCTGGTTGTTAACTCCAAGCCTCATTCCTGCAGCTCTTTCTTTACCAAATTATTTACTAAGTGCATTAACATAAATGGAACCGGAAGATTTATTTTTAATTAAAAAAAAGGGGGAAAGAGACCTAAGCACACTGTTAATATTGCAAATGCTTTTCGTGACACCATTAAAAAATAAATTTTAAGGTTCACCTTTAGTAGCTATTGTAATAGAGGTATTTTTCATTGACTCAGTGAAATTCCTTTCACATTCCTTTTACTAGGAAAATTAAATGTAAAAGCACATCTGATTTTTTTCTAAAGCAGATACTTCCTCCAAGAAGGAAGCAAAACAACTAAATTATTTATCTGCCACGTAAAGAAAGAGTGAAAAGAAAATTAAATCATTAGCTTTCTCCAGAACAGGAAAAGAAAGAAATCTCTCACGCAATAGCTGCCTCTTCAGTTATGAACGCTGCATCAATTGTAGTCCACAGTACACAGCAAGTTTTTAGGAGAATAGGAGGCATTTTCTGCACTTTCAGAATTGAATTTCGCTGTCTCTCAGGTCTTCTTGCCCTGCCTGAGACATCCCAACAACTAACATCTCTCCAACTCTTGGATCCTTAGTCCTGAGGGATGAGGTCAGAGACTAGCTACAGGTGAGCTGCCCCCAGGGATCTCACCCAGGTATTAAAGTCAAAAGATCCACACAGCATGTTAAGGAAGGCAAGCCAGAGAGCACCAAAGAGATGCATTTTAACTCTCCTTCCATTATCTCCCTTCATTCCTTGTGGCAGTCAAGAGAAGAGCAGCCAAGGTGGATGCACCGCAAAGCTGAAATAAATTGCAAGTTTCTGAAGCTGCTTCCCAACATTCACCATGCATATAAACTGCTCTTTACACCTATTCAGAGTGCCTCCATGTCCCAAAGTGCCAAACAATGAAGCCTAGCTAATCCAATATTTGCTGTACAAGGGAGTACTAAACTGTAAGCAACTGCAGAAACCTAGGCAGAATAAACACCTACTTTCTCCCTGAAGGAAGACCTGAGTAGCAGAAACAAAAGGCTATTACACTTTCAGATAAATGTACAAGGGATTATGTTTTTCTTACAAATATAAAACAGAGCGAAAACATAATTTGTTTCAAGGACAATAATTCAAATAAGCAAATTTAGAAATTCTGTTTCATTTGATACCCACATCTACATTTCATTGTAACCTATTAAACATAAAGGCTAAACCCTTCTATTTTTCAAGGAAGTGAAGTGTGAAAACGTTCAGGTTACATCTCTTAGAAAAAAAACCACTCTCACATTAATGTCTGCATTCTTTAGTGGTATAACCTACTCTGTCCTCCTCACAGAACAGCACCAGCAATTCAAACAATGACCCAAGACCTTCTAAGAGCCCATTAGCAGGTGTGCCAACAGAGAAGACAGCAGGAGCTGTGCCCCAGGGAGAGAGAGAGGGTTTTGCTGGCAAACCCAAAGGGTGACAGGTCCCCCCCTTGTCACAGAGACTCCCTTGGTTGGAGGGCTGCCAGCAAACCCAAGGGACACGACCCAGGCGACCAGCTGGTCTCCAGATCATCTTTCCTCATCTCCTTTGGGGGTTTGGGTTCAGTGCCACTCGATGCAGTGTCACTTGTCACACCGAGGTCTCAGAACAGCTGTCAATCAACAGCTGCAGGGCACAGCAGAGCAGGGCTGCTCCAGACACCACTGGTCATGCACAGGGTTGGAGTAAAACCCAAGTACCTCCAGCCCTTAAACTGCAGTTCTGCTAGTAAACTGAGCAAGGCCAGGACACTGCCACAAACACTGGCACATCCTATCCACATACCAACTGATATCCTCACATGGGCTTCAGCAACAAATTCATGCCAACATCTGGGTAAGGCAAAGGGCTTAGGACAAACCAAGGACTGTATCCTGTAGGTTAACTGGGGACAGCCAGCCTGTTTTGGGGGGTTACCTTCCTAAGAACAGCCTGGCCACACCATCCACCTGAGAGCTAGAGAAAGCACTAGTACAATCAAACAGGAGTAAGGGCTCCTGTCATCACATTCACCTCCTGAGCAAAGTGTGCATCTGACTCCCACTGCAGTCCCTGAAACATTGCCAGGCAATTGGACACCACCATGGCAAAGGCAGTGTAAGACCCTGATGTACACAGAATTTTGCTGTTCTCAGAAGAGGGGTGATCTGATTACTCCTGCCCAAGAATGAAAAAGTAAGCAATTTCTACAAGTAAAGGATATAAGAAGCTGAAGGCAGTTCTCAGAGCAGGCAGACAAGCTAAAGCAGCCTTAAACACTATACCAGCCATGCACTCAGAGCATTTATATTCTGTTTATACAAGGGAACTATTTTCAGCAGGACTCATTATTTAAAATCCTTCACACACCCCCATGCAATGCAGCAAGAAAGGTTAAGGTTTCAGTCCCCTGGTGAATTCTCAACGTAATTTGACAAGGGTAAAGCACTGTTCTTGTTCATCAGGTTAAATACAGACCCTGTCACATCACTGGAGGTGCTGTGGACATCAGGCTCTCCTACAGTCCAGCACACACAGCTTTGACATTATGTCTCTGTGTGCTCATGTTTCTTGCAAGTGATGGTTTGCAACAGCTTTTATAAAATGACAACAGAGCTAATATTTGTCTCTGCTTCCCCAAGCACAAACTATACCCACTTCCCTCATCACATGTAGATAATGCGACCCAGAGCAATACCACAAAAATTTGAAATAATGGCTGTAATCCTCAGAGTTTGAGGAGGACTGTGAGACTTGAGCTGCCCAGAGCTCCCATAAAAGTAATCTAGCAATGAGAGTACTTTGCTTCTGGCAAAGGAAGCTTTATAGCACCTCAAAGGATTGAGGTATACAAGGTTTCTTGTATCCATAAGTCATGTGATCTGTCTTGTCTAAATCAGTAAGCAAAATCAAATCAGACCAAGTCATGCACTGTGAGAGCCAAACAGAGCCCTTCCTCTCACATAACACAACAGCAGTGCGTACAAAGCAGGAGTGCTAGTGCAGCACTTTAAAATACATTTTCACCGGGTACAGAAGCCACAGGTTGGGAGCACATGGCCATGGGCTCATTTCTGCAGATTTCTGCAGCATGCCATGATCCCAGCCAGGAGATAAGTGTGTGTGATGGCCTGCTTGCTCCCTGCCACCCCAGGAACATACACCCATGGGTGCCACACGTGTGGTAAGCCTCCTGTGCAGCCCCAAGAAAAAAACGCCATCAGGGAGATCAAAGATCAGCACACAGTCAGATCCCTTCATCCCAAAATTTCAGCTTCTCCTGACTGTCCTTTGCTCTTCTGAGTGGCCTGGTTACACAGCAAAGCCTCTGTGAGTGTGCAGAAGAGAAGGCAAACCCTGCTCAGGCAGGGTAAACCCCTCTGTACCTAAAGTGGGAGCAGCAGAAACAATAAACACAGACATAAACAAGGCTGCATCTTCATACAGCAGCAGCAAATCTGAGATTTCCAAAATGAGAGGTGGAAAATAATTCTCACCAAGCATACATCAAGACCCAAATCAGCGTGTAAGGGCAGTGTCAGCCTGGCAATTACCCTGGAAGAGCACCATGTCCAGCCACCAAAACCACAAGATGTCACATGAGATGTCTGCTGTCAGAGCTCCTTTGCTCCCATCACTAGCTGATCCAAACCCAACAGAGACAAAGCTCAGTTCCACACACACAGGGACTGCACCTCCCCAACACTGCAGGCACAGTCAGGCCTGATGAGATCCTGGGAAAACACACAGTGAGACAAGGGCTGCCACGGTGTTACTTGGTTTGGGGAGATGCAAGCTAGGTGTGCTTCTCAACAGTCATTCATATGTGATTTCAGTCACTGTGTATGACCTTCCATAAAAATAACCACAATCAATGGTGCTGTTGATGTTAATTACTTAAGTTTAAATACAAAACATAATGAGATGCTCTAATTCTATTTTCAGACACTTTTACGCTAAGCATTAAACATTATTCAGCTTATTTTAAAAAAAATCAGTTTAGCACAGTCATCTTAAGGGACTTGCACGTTTTAATCATCAGTTTTAATTAGGCTAAAAAGTAAAGTATAAATCAAGGTCCTTTTTGAGGTACTCTCAAAAGGCAGCAAAAAGGTTCCATTCTTTATTTGACTGAAGTGCACATTATGTTAAAGTGTTAATGAGAACAAACAAGAGTAACTGAAATCAGTCTCCTACTCATTTTCATAATTTGTAGTAGAACACTTTTACTAATTAATAATAGACTTCTAGAGACATCTATGTTGACAAATACACACAGGCTGCACTCTTTTACCTTTCTGAGATCTTTCCTTTGATGCTGATGTACAAGATGCTTCCACACCTTTTTTTCCTACAAGCTGGTTAGCATTAAAAACCTGAATTTTTCCACCAGTCTCGTGACAGCATCCAACTGTCCCATTGTTTGTGAGCTACAACAAATACTGGTACTTCAAGACAGAGCAAGTTACCAACACCAACACAATTCCACATTCAGATGCACGCTGAAACAAACGTACTTTGCAGCCAGCTGTACAATAGAATTTGGGTGAAATAACACATTAAAGAAAATGGAGATAGTTATTCAGATTTGAATTTTCTTCTGTCTCTTAAGTCTACAGCTTCGATGTGCTGCTTACGTGCCAGGGGCTGTCACCTGGCACAGCAGTCTGAGCCACCCAAAGCCACATCTCTTGTATCATGGGGAAGAATGAATTTTGTGTCCAGGGACAGCAGAGAATATTGACCATACACTGCAGACCATGAAAGCCTTTGGGGCCTTCTCCTGCACCCCATACATTCTTCTGGCTGACTCACTCTGGCCAAGCTTGTCTTACAACAGATGTAGAAGAACATTTAAAATGAAATCTGGGTAAATCACCACATAAAATGTGAAACCCACAAAGATGAGGGGTCTGCATGCTTGCTGCCTCTTTGCAAGATACAAGTTGTTCTTGAGCTTGTAAAACCTGTCCTCCAGCACACACCAGCCTAAGCAGTCAAGACTGAAAAATAATCTGCCTAGCAAGCAAAAAACAAAACAAACAAACAAAAAACCACAAACAAACAAACCCAAACAAACAAAAACCCCACAAAACCAAAACCAAACATTCCCATCTGCTCCTGAGGTATACTCAGGTATATTTGATTCTAGCTACTACCCAGTCATAATCTATTTATGGTCTTCTACTGTGTAACTAGAGCTGATGAAAGAGTTGCCCCACAATCACTACAATCATATGTTCTGCTTGCCTTTGCTCCAGCTCCCCAAAACCTGCTATACACTGACAACAACAATGGCATCAAACACTAATATGTGGAGGTGTTCATCTACTGAACTGCACCAGGATGTCAAATCAACTGAATGGATTCCTTGAGTGCTGCTGCCCACAACAGCACAGATCTAAATTTGAAAGCATTTGCCTCACCCTCCTTTGACAGGCAATTTCATGTCATTTTAATTTCTTTCAAAATCTTGTCATCTCCTTCAAAGCTCATCACTTGTCCTGCTTGATTCAGCCCCTGGAACCCGCTCACGTTTCTGCCAGCAGCCCCTCAAGGAGCAGCAAGAGGGAAAGGGACTCTCTGAAGAAGAATAAGAAGACAGCAACGCAGGAAAAGGCAAGGAGCATGAGAAGTGACTGAAGGCTTAGCTGTGCACACAACAGCCCAGTCAAACCAGCTCTGTAAGGAAGATTTTCCTACTACTTAACTGCATTCACTATCAACCTCACTTGTCCTTCGTAGCCTAAATCATTACTCAACATAACTCAGGTTAAAAAAGATGCAGGCAGTGCCTCCAAGAAGTCTCTCTCCAGGGACCACAACCCTTCCCATGCAACCCTCACTGTTGTTCAGTTAATGAGATGTGTGAATCTCACAAGAAGCAAACAGGAAACCAAAACAACTGTGAGAGACAACTTCATAGAACACACATGTTTGTAATCAAAGTCAAATTCTTATTTGTTTTAGAGAGGCAGTAACTTTAAACCACATCATCAAAAGGCCCCCTGCACTAAATTTGAGGGCAATACAGATTTTTTTTTTTTAACATAAGTTGACAGTCTAAGGTAATCACTTATTTCTACAAAGTGGGTCTTTTAAGAAAAACACCACTATCACAAAGCATGCCAAAAAACATCTCAAGATGTAACTCAAATGCCAAATTCAGTGATGCAGGAGATGGCTTTTCCTGTCTAACACAGTAATTTATTGTTGGGTTTTTTTGTTTGTTTGTTTTTTTCATTTAAATACTCCAGTCACCCAAAAGCAGTCCTGAAGTCATTTAGTACTTTCTGGAAGCTTATTTTGAAATAATCCAGAAAAAATATAGGCTAGAACATAGTTAAAAACAAACAAACAAACAACACCAACCCTAGAAGGCAAAAATAAAACATTTCATTCATTTCATTCGGACGCACAATGAAATACAATTTAATCCAAGCTGGTTTTAGTCAAGAGTTTTCCTCTGGTTAGAAGTGTCCTATTAGTTAGAAAATTGATCTCCCATCCCAAAATGACTGAGAAGAAATCACATTTTCTTCTTATATTGCTCAAAATCTGGCCTGGCCATCAAACAGTAAAATTCCATTTTTCATGTGCCTTTGCTTTTTTCCATCCACCAAGGGCAAATGAAAGGTAAGAGGTTTCCAGGAGCCCTCACAATGACAAAGAGTTTTCTTAACAAGCACATATTGAATGTCTCCACCAAAACTCACACAACAGCTGGCTCTGATGGGAAAAATCACACTGCAGCAGAAAAAATGTCAAACGGGGTTTTAAATTGCCTTTTTTTTTTATTAAAATCATGAGTAAAGTGAATTATTCCTTGTGTGGAAGTACCAGGGTTTTCATAGTCTCTAAAACCAAGAGTTGTGGTAACTATTTGCATCTTTAACAGGGATATGTGAGGGTACACTGTTGCTGATAGCAACCCCGCCTACTATTAAATTATCTGATCCAAAACTAGGGAAATACTTAATAAAAGCCTTTAAGAGAAGGATTTCCTTAAATATTTTTCCTGGACATACCCAAAGAACATTTTCCACAGAAGTGGAAAAGGAGCAAGGAATAGTTCAGACCCTTAGCAAGCACTAGGATGCTGTGAACAAGGTCAGGTTCAGCAGATTTTCTCTCAGTTCCTTGGGAAAGGGTATCTCCTGTACCATATGCCTCTCCCATCTCTAGTGATGCACACAGAGACCAGCTGTTGATCCTATTTAGACACCACTCTATTCACCAGGCAAAAAAAGCAGCACCTAGAGCAAGGAATGACGCCAGTAGAATGTTATTTTGAAATGACTGCCTCCTCTATTTATCATCATCTAAGACCAGCCAGAACAAGTAGGCAGTCCATTTTGAAAATAAATGGATTAATCAATGAAAAAATAAATCCTCTGAGGCCAGGTGAAAAGGGAGAGGAATTGCCAGGCATCAGAGTTTTACAGCTGCTGTTCTTTGCCTTCTCCACCAGCTGGAGACTGGCCCGGGAGAAAGCACCTGGTGACCAAGAAGGGTCCCACATGAAGCACACCCTGATGGGCTCAGAAATCACAGGGCAGTGCCATTCCTGCTGATGCTGTGCAGCATCCCCAGCAGAGCTGTGACAATTCTTTCCTTCCCTCTTGCAGCTAAGTAACCTTTGGGAGACACTGTAGACGTAACCACAATTCTGGAGGTTGAACCACCACAAAGCAAATGGAAGAGCAACACCTGACTGATTGGCACGAGGAAGATAAAATAAAATGAAAAATGAAACGAAAAATGAAACATACTACAAACCACCCAGCCTGCCAAGATGTTGTGCTACATATTCCACAATTACCCAGCAAGCTGCCTCTGGCTCTTAAAAAACTTCAGAGTACAACTGTGATAAAGTTAGAGCACCTCAGCACTGTGGGATATCTAGTCAGACTCATCACGCCAAAGACACTTGCATTTTAATATTTCCCATTTTTTTCATTATGGCCTTTGCAGATTTAACCTTGTACCAGCAGCAGAGTTAAAGGTGGAAGAAAATAAAAATAACACAGGATACAAACACTCATAGTACCTAGCATATCCACAAGGTACAGAGCAGACCACACGTCTGCATTGCAAATCAGCACTGATACATTCTACATATGTGAAATTTAAGGCACTCAAGTTATGATCCAAAAGAACACAAAGGCAGTCTCAAGGAAAACACGAGAACTAAAGTATCAGCTTACTGCTAATTCACTGTGCTGCAAACTCCTGCCTAAGTGCAAATAAATGCTATGTCCTTTAGGTCAGGTAGATGAAAAGCCTTCTACCAATAAAAGGCATCTGTCAAATTTGCAGTGTACAGATTAAAAGCATTTGAAAGGTAAATCTGAAACCCCAGACTGAAACAACACTGTGCTTTCATTTAAAGCAGGTTACTCTGCGTGGTTACTATAAAGCTCTTCATTTACACTGTAATTTAAGGACCATTTGGATATTCTGTCTGGAAAAAAGGTGTCAAATTAAGGAAAGCGGTGTTGAGTCCAGAAACTTTGTGAAAATGAAGCCCCATCTGTAATAGCACCCAATAGGGTTTTATTTCAGCAGCATTATTATATAATTGTAATGGTGCCATAGCATTTGCCTCAGATTCCCACCTCTGTGAAGACCCCTACAGTTCTCCCCAACCTCAATAATGCAAAGAAAGTTGGGCCAGCAGATGCCATCCACACAAGGAAGCAGTAGGCAGTGACAAACCAACTGTGTACCAGAACAGATGATTTTTGTTCTGTTTTGTTTTGTTCTCCAAGGGTATTGGACCTAATATGAGATCATGTAGATCAGTCTTGTAGATTGTGCCTGCTGCACAGTATCCACCTAAGGACTTTTAGCCTGTTCTTCCATTTGGGATCCCACCTGGCATAAAAGGACAGAGAGCATAAATAATTCAATTTATGCAAGTTTCATGAAAGTGAGGAGCCTGTCAGTTGAGGAGACACCCCACACTACCTTCTACAATGACAGAAAGAAACCAAAATATAAATCTGTCTCTCTTACTGTTTTTGCCCATGAAACAAGCTGTCTTTTTGGAATGATAAAGTTTATTTAACAACTAATTTACTCAAAGGCCACAACAGAAATCTCTACTATTTTCTGCAAGTACAGGCACTGATAAGTTTTTTGACTTATCAGGTCTTTGTGCCTTGGACATAGGTATGCCAGACATCCTGATGTCAGTGTGTGATGTACCCTGAAGTTGCAGGAAAAGAGTTAAGATTCTTTCTTACATCCCTTTCTTCCTGCTAAAGGGATAGATTCGAAGTGCCACACCAACAGTCCCAGCCATCACACAACCTCCAAGTCAAGTGATAAATTATTTACTACAGTCCCCTATTTGAAAGGGACTCAATTAGTTAACAGCCCATCAATTAATACTCAGCAAGGAACAACACCAAGAGAGGAACTGGTCTGAGCAGCACAGCTCTTTAAACAAAGAGTGCTTTTAAACCAGATACCTCTGTGTTCAAACCAGCCTCTTGCTTCACTGAACATCCATTTTAATACACGAGCAGCTACATTTGCTAGCAAGACATCCTGTTGACACCTACTCAGTCCTGCCCTGCTTTGGCACGACAGTCCCCTGCCTTCTGCAGGGTTCAGGCCAGTGCTCAGATACATCCCAAGGATTATAATTCCATGTATTGGAGGGCATGAGGCCAAAGCTTTGTTTCCCAGAACAACATCTGAAGGGCAGCATCCCCTGGAGGACGTTGCAAACAAAGTTACCCTGGAGACAGTCTCTGAGGAACAGTGACAATTCTCCCCAGACATGATCTGGTGGGTTGGTATTTTAAGTGGGGGGATGGGGTGGTGAGTTCTCCACTCCTTGTTTGGGAAGCAGGAAGGGAAACAAAGGTGAGGGAAGGAAAAAAATGTTAGGATAATGTTATAACAAGAAAATGTTATAGTAATAAGAAATGTTACAATAAGAAAAGCCCATCACTCCCTCTACTATACAATAGCATCATTTTACTGTCAGGAAGTAAATAGCTTTCTCAGTTCCTTGGCATGATTTTCTCTTAGACTTTGCTTTCAGCCCTGCAACCCAATAAAAGCAGAGCTCAATCAACCTCTCTGCTCAAGAACTGAGCCCCCTGCATTTATGGTCTTCATTTTGCTGAGCCTGGCACCTCCACTCTTCAGACAAGGAGCCCAACCAGGAGAAAGCACCACACACATGAAGCCATGAGAACCCACCAGAGGCATCACTGCAAACTGTGTCAAAATAGATATTTTTTTTAAATATTGTCAAATCCAGGTATTCTGCTTTAGGAACAAACACTCACCCAGGCTTCCCCAGGAAAAATACCTTTCGTTACTATTAATTTTCAGCTCTACTTAGCTCCTTCCCACAGCTCTAGCTGCTATTTCTATTGCTTTCTAGGTAGCATATCTGGTTAATAACCATTTAATATGTGTATTTGACTTCACACATAATGCTCTAGAGGTGTAAGCATTATTACTCCATAACCACCAATGGAGGTATCTATAAAAACTAAGGAACATTTGACAGTTCTGCAGCTCAGATTGCCATATCCCAATGCAAACGACCAAAACCAAAAATTATAAATAAATATAACAAAAATAAAAATCACATACTGCAGTGAAACCTATTAAAATGGACTTGGACCTAAACTGGTTGTGAGTCCAACTCTCGGAGAGGTTCATACTCCACACCTCCATTTGACTTCTGAGTTTATCCTTTTTCATTCACTGCATTTTCATGAGTGCTAGAGAGACCGATCTCACCTCCTTATATGAACTTTTCTGTGGCCTAAGCTTCCCACCATAATAGTGTTCCAGGGTGATATTGGATACACCAGCCCTCCTCAAAAGTTTTTCTTGATTGCATTTTGCCAACTGGCCAACAAGGGATAATGAAATTCAACATGCAAGCACTCCCCCAAGAGCTGGAGAATTTCACATCTGTCATATATTTACTATCCAAAAAAGAAAAGCACTGTATATGTGCAAGGGCTAGGGCTCTGAGAAACAGGGCTGTCACCAGATGTTCCACAGCTGAGGGTCTGTGTAGCCTCAAGATGTGAGGCTAATCAGCACAGGCCCTAAATAATTAAGTTACTATGCTTTGCAAGAACTGCTGGCTGTTTAGAGGAGAAAGATCACAATTCAACATCCTAGTGAGAGAGAGGCAGAAAGAGCTCATATGTTGTGTATGTGAATGGGGGACAGGCAGCATTACCAGGGCAGAATGCACAGGACAAAGTGGGAATCCACATCAAGCCAGACATCAAAACAGAGCAGTCCCACCTTCTGGGGCCTGCTAGGAAGATTTTGGCACCAGTGCCACAAATCAGAGCAGAGAGCAAACAGCCTAAGCATTTGGGTTTCTACTAAACAGCATCCCCTATCCTGTTTTCAATTAAGATCCCCAAGGACACTGCACAGAGACTATAGGTTCATCCATTTTGTGCCTCATCTCCTCCATCTTATTGTCTTCTAGCTCTTTAATCTGAGGCTCCTGTGAATTCAGGTATGCAATCTGCAACAAGGACTGCAGCTGTCAGGATGCAGGGATGTGCCTGCAGTGCCTCGCAATGACTGCTCTGTGCCTGGAGAGCTGGCACTGCTCAAGACACACCAAAACAGCTTCTGACTAGAAAGAGCTCTCAAAATTTAAGCCCAGACTTGTTTTGTTATAAGGTAAGCAAGTTAGAGTTTTTTAATTTTTTTTTTTTTATGGCTCTCTGATACTGTAACACATTACTTCCAAGCACTTGCGTGACCAGGGCTCACAAACCCTAAGGTGTCTACTAGTGATACGAATTCATTATGTATTTGGCATCTGGCCAAGCGGCAATTTTTTTCCCCCAATCAAATTAAGGAAAACAACTAAACATTATTAGACTTCTTTTTTTAATCCTCAGAATTCCCCCGGAGCAATATCTAATGGTAAGATTTTTAATTTGCACATGCCTATAAGATTACAAATTGCGATGACAGTGGATTTCAAGTCATGACAGACATAAAGGCATGTCAAATGTTCCTTGCATTATTCCAAGTTAAGACAGACCAGATCTTTATGGGTTTATTTATATATACAGTACGAAAATTACATTTAAAGCACATGTACATCCTCATATGTATATAAACACACAAAAATAAAATCAAGTTATCTGGATCTTCCTACAACTCTTACAAAGTAGGCATTCTTCCTTGAAAACATACTACCAACTGCAAGTACACAGAATTGAGCAGCAATGCTGGCAAAATGCAGTTCGAGGTGATGAACAGGACTTGGCCATGAGTCTGCCTTCCAGAGTGGAGGAATAAAGGGGATACCTGTTCCCAGGAACACCTGCTAGCCCCAGGGCCGACTGCCCTGCTCCAGCAGAGGACAGGACACATGAAAGGGAGGAAGAGGATGCCTCTGGAGAAGCGCACAGCAAGCAGCAGTTGGCAGGGTTAGCACCAGCCCCTGGCTTTGTGCAGCACCACCGTGGATTTCCCTGCCCACATGGGTCTGCTCATCCTCACCCTGGGCTGGAAGGGGGCTAAGCCCCAGCTCTGCTCCAGCCTGACAGAAGCAGCACAGCCAGCCACACTGCCTTGCTCATAATCCAACAGGCACATCTCCCCAGCACTGCAGAGAGAAGTGCTGCACATGCCAAAGCCACTTTCCTTTTTGTCATCTACTCCCTGATACTACACCAGCCCTTACTGCAGCCTGCAGCATCTCAGTAATAGAAACAAGACACTGTGAATTAAAAGCTGGAGACAGATCTCCAGCAACAAGAGCTGTAGAGAGGAGAAAAAACTAAAACAAATTCTCATTTAAATCAGCAGCACTGATGGACTTCTAATTGTTCCTAGAAGAGCATGAAGAGGATCAGTCTACAAAGAGAACAAGGACCAAGCACAGTGCTGTGACTCTCAGGGCAGGGGGGCAGCCCACAATCTAGTGAATCCACTGCAAAAGCACTAAGATTTGAGCTATCAGCCCAGGGTACCTTCTCCTCCATGTACCTCCTACAGCTTTTCCCAGAGGAACCCCTCTGGGCTGAGCAAACCAGATTCTGAGTGCATTTACATGGAATCACCAACTTGCTGTGGGATTTGGGTCAGACCCCAAAAACATTTAGGGCAGGGGTTGGACTCAATCATCTTGAAAGTCTCTTCCAACCTATTGATTCTGTGATTCTGTGATGAAATGAACTCAGTATTAAAATGCTATATTTATTTATGTCTGCACATTCTGGAGACTTAAGAACAGGTGACAATTTGACTGAGCTTCTAAAATCCAGCAGGCATCTCAGTTTCCACAGATTATGGCATAGGAGGGAGTGACAGTAACAAAATTACATATTTCTAGTCCTTACCTCTTCCTCTGCCCATTCTAAGGCACAGGCTATCTCGAGAAGGATTTTTAGCACCTGTGAGTCTTACAGGAAACAAAATTACACCTCAGGATGTGTAACAAGGCACCCACCACTATCAAGCCCTGCAGAAAGCAGCCCAACACAGCAAAGCACAAGGGAATATATAGAAGTATATGCTGCTGTGATTGTAATTCCTTCAGTTTATGGGATGCATTCAGTACTGCAGTGTAACTAAAAACCCACCAGCCCAGGCCCACGCTTGCTACACTGGGCAGATTGCAGCATCTGTGTGGTGTTGGCTAAAAACCCATTGCACATCCCACAGCTTGGAGCAGAACCATGACAGAACAGGGATCATCCTGCCAGGCCCTGGAAGGGATATTCCAGGGAGGCTGCCCAGCAGAAAACTGTTTGATAAAATCGGGGAAACTCCAAATGAGGAAAACCTCCTGAATATGCTTATAATTTTTTCCCATACCACAGCATCTTTCCCAGATGAGCTGCTCATTGAGCAGCAGTAAATGTCTTCCAAATTAAAAAAAAAAAAAAACCACATCACCAAACATATCCAATTCAAAAAAATCATGATCAATAAAGGAAACAACTGAAAACCAGTGACTATGCCATGGGGTAATAAACATCAAATGGTTCTAAGATTCATTTAACGTGGTGGAGTTGATAAAACGGATATTAGAGATCTCTTCTGGGGAATCAGCAGTTTCATTTGCAATAAAGAGCTGCTTCTTGCTGGTTTTTGCTGGGCAGAGGGTGCTCTCTCCCTAACAGGAGAGCAGCAGGTCTGCCCAGATCTCACAAGAGCAGGTTAGCAGCAGCTGAGGAGGAAGAGCAAGAATGCAGGTGGCCATAATTAATTCCCTCACTGTCATTCTTTTCTCATTTTATCTTAGGGTACTTCAACATGCCCAGCTTCAATGTAAGAGAGAACTAGGGCCAGAAAACTCTCAGAAGTATTTTTTTTTCTATCCAACTCCAACGGTTTAAGCTTAGCTGATGTTATTAGAAAAAGGAGAGAGAAATGACAACCCACCTCTGGGCAGCCCCACAGATTTTCACATAGAGAAGAGAGGTGTTCCAGCTGCATGGAAAGGATGGGCACAGCAAGCTTTTGCACTTAGAAAACCTGGCCATGGCTCCCACCTGCACTGCTGGGAAGGACGTCTCTGCCCTCGCATTCTGCAGCTGCTTTGCCTGTCCTTTGGTCCTGCACATCTCCATTCACTGTGGAAATGGATGCTCAGCTTCACCCACCAAACCCCTTTGAGCAGCCCAGAACACCAGAATCTCTCCCATCCCGGGCAGCTTCCTGTCCTTTTCAGGAAAAAGAGCTTTATCTGGAAGCTCAGCGTTAACAAAGTAGGCAGCAATCAGCAATTAGCCCAATTAAGGTAATGATGCAATAGGTGAAAACAAACAGGGAATGGGTGGGCAGTTATCTGCCCTATTCATGAGGATAAAGAAAGGGAAATTGCTCACTTCTGCTGCTCTTTTTTTACTGCACCAGCCTTACTTGTCCCAAAAACCAGTCCTTTTGGAGTGCCTTGCATGTCCAGGAAGAGCCAGGACAAAGTGTCTTCTCATGTGTAGAAAGCTGCAGATGTGAAAATATTCCTGGTGCTCCATGGTACCCCTGGGTATTGGCCAAGGGATGCTTGTACTTACATTAGTCAGCTTTGACACACCATGCTTTTCAGTCCTGGCTGCTTAGGACTATTAACTCCAAAAGGATGTACACAGGGAGCATTCTCATGTTTAATTGGAAAAGTCAGGCAAGCTTTTTTGCCCTTTTTTTTGTTTTGTTTTTTTTTCAAGCATTTGCATCTTATGCCAAACCACAGTAATTGCATCACTTACATGGAAAACTACTGTGGTTTTTCATTGGGATGCTATTCTTAATGCCCATATATCCATCAGAAGTGAAACAGCTTTGGCCTCATCTATATCCTGATGTGACTGAGAACACGAGTAAAATTTATTTAGTGAATAACTGCCTTGAAAGTACCCACTTTTAACAGCAATCCCATATTTATTCTGTGCTTAGCTATGACAAGGACTAGTGAGGAACAGGGCTGTCTAACACTGCTTGCTAGCCAGGAACCACTACAAAAGAGACAGACCTGGATCAGGATGGTTAGGTTCCAAGAGAAAGCCAGGCAGTACCCCAGAGATCCTGTCATTTCAGCACATGGTTGCTCGTAATTCTTTAAAAACAATTCATTGGGAAGAACATTTTAGCCTGGTAACCTTTAAGCCTCCTTAAATGTATGAGCTTTGACTTTTCTCTTCAATTAAAAAAAAAAAAAGAATGTTAAAGGTTTGTAGTAAGACAACGGAGAAGGAAAATTAATAAAGACTTTTAAGGTATTCATGGCCCTTTTGTTTTTCCTCTCCAGTACCACCCAAGCTGTTTTCAGGTTGGCTTATTTTCCCCCAACATATCAGCCTGATCCCTTTCTGATGCTCCTCCAACCTGCTGCCACCAACCACCTTGTCTATTTGCTCAGCACATGCTCAACATGACCAAAACCCAAATGAGCAAAGGCACCAGACATTACATTTGGGTAGCCTGAACTGGGAGAAGATTGGAAGGCCCAAGAGACTGGCTGCAAGCTAAGGTTTCCAGATCAAATCAAGACTAGGTCAGAAACAAAGAAACCTAATCATCCTACTTAGCAACTGCCTGGCAGCTGATACAAAATGAATACTTAGAGTTAGGTCAGCTTTTTTAGACAGCAGATGTCTGCACCATGACACCTATTCATTACCAAGGGTTATTAACTACACAAATGTAATTTCAGGATTTCACAAAACTCGTTATTGCACAAACCTATTTACACCTCTTTGTGAGAAGCTCAGTGTTGCACTTTTCAATTCTGTTTTTTAAAAACTCACTTTTCTAAAAGGAGTTCACTAATAAAAACATTTTTACAATCACAGTAAAATATAATAGGAATTAAATTATGGCACAATAATTCACATTTGACTGCACAGAGGCCATTTGGCCTTCATCTTTGTGTCTGAATGTGCTGGGTGGGAATTACTGCACTGTAATTCACATGCTGTCACATCTTATGGCTTGGCTAACATTTGAAAAAATCAGAGCTCAGAGTTGGTCACTAGAGAACTGAAATCAGTCCTGTCAGGAAATTGTTCCAAATGACAGAAGCATCAGATATTTCAGGTCTGAAAGGTGACACAGCTTACCCCCTCCTGCTGCTGTGAGAGCAAGCACATTTTCTGTTGCTGCAGTTCAGAAAGAAACCCACATAACCCTGCTACCATACACCACACATGTTAAAAATCAAATATTTAGGATGGGAAGGGACTAAAGACCATCCAGTTCCACACCCCCTGGGCAGGGACAGCTCCCACTAGGATCAGGCTGCTCAGAGTCCCACCCAGCTTGGTCTTGAACACTCCCAAGGATGAGAGACAGCTTCTCTGGGCAACCTGTTCCAGCACCTCACCACCCTCACACTGAAGGCTTTCTTTGACTTGGTGGAACAACACAGTCTTCCTGTGGCCCCTCCTCTCAGGTTTGTTCAGATCCTTCTGGATGTCATTCCAGCCTTCAGGCATCTCATCACACCATCACACACCTCAGTGTCAACAAAAAACTTGCTGAGGATGCACTTGATCCCTCTGTCCATGCCACTGATGAAGACATTAAGCCCTAGTCCTGACATGGAACTGGGGGGAAAGGTCCTGTTTCCTCCCTTTAGCAGGAAGATTCTATGAGCAGACACACTTGCCAAAAACTGAAGAAAAAACCCCACATTATGGGAAAACCTGCTTAAAATCTCCCTCCTTATTTAGTGTTAAATTTAGACATGAAAGAAGTGGGTCCGCACACAGACGTCTGCACTGCATAATGGCTTAAACAAGAACTAAATACTGGATAGTCTTAAAAAGGCTGAATTTCACCCTCTATCAGTTTATAGATTGATCTGTCATCAGATGGGGAACTTAATACTCTCAATTTTAGTGTAATGCTGCTAATGAAAGTGCTGTAGTTTATAGAGAGAATAGCCATCCCCTTTCATCAGGAAAAGCCTCCCTCGATCACTTGTTCCACTATGGAAAAGGTGGCATGTCTGCAGGTAATACAAATTGCCAAGAATAGCAAACATTATAAATATTTCAAGGATGATTAATCTTTAAAACACTGAAGTTAGGCAGAAGCCTGGAAGTCAACTTGGCTATTTCACAACTAATAAAACATGTATCTTGTATTTCATTGTGACTGTATAAAGAGTATCGTAGTAAAAGGCAATTATCCACCATTCACTAGCTAACATAACACTTGTACAAGTATAAAAGAAACAGTATGTATTTTAAGCAGTGACAGTATTTTCACTGCATTAAAATAGTAGAGAGGCAAATGTTCAGCTCACATTAAACAGCACTCTGTCACCAAAGACCAGCCTGCTAGCATCACATATTCCCCCAAGATAGATAATGCTGCTTGCTTTAACAGAATCATTGTCACCAGGCAACTACCAGTGCTGCTCAGTAATAAATATTTCCACTGTTCCCACAGAGACTGGCTTGGCATCTGGACCTGCTAAGGCCTGGAGAGATCAGCCTGACCTTGGAGTGCCATCCCTTCACAAGGATGCAGCCCCCACCACGCCTGGCTCCCAGCAGCACTGCAGAGAGGGAGCAGAAGCTCAGAGGGCAGGAACAGGACAGCAGACAAGGCTCTCTTCCTTGCAGCTGCAATGACTTGAAAGGACTTCAAATTTCATTTCCTACTCTGCAAATGATAAATTGGTTCAGCCCCATCTTGAACTAATTCTCGTATGGAGAGACAAAATGGCATCTGTCCCTAAATGCAGGAAGGTCACTTTACAGCTATGCCACAAGACTGCATAAATGAATTCTTGGAGTCAACCAGGTTTTTTAAGCTTAGAACTGGGCCAGCAGCATTTGTAGTCCTGCCAGTTTGGTGCTGTCAAATACCAGTATCAGGCCTTAAGCTTCATAACAACACCAGGCTCCAGGACTTGACAGGCTTTGACTGAACTACAACCTATTTTAGCTTAAATTTAGCTCTAATCTCCGAGGTTATCTGAGAGAAACTTTGCTGCACTTGCAACTTCTGCTGGGATCACATAACTTTTGCCTAGTCTGTCCTAGCTGCAATGTCAGATTATCCTAGTTTTGGCTGGGATAAAGTCCATTTTTTCTTAGTAGTTGGTACAGTGCTGTGTTTTGGATTCAGTATGGAAATACAGAATCACATTCATATACGAGGCTGGAGGGAAGAAAGCAAGCATCTGTGTGGTGCTTCGTTGCTAGCTGGGCTTAAATCATGACAGAGATACCTATTGTTTTTTCTGTAATTTCAGCCAGGTTTTGGTTACATTATTGTTTAACTTGTTCTGACTTCAGTTTTGCTTAGTTTTGGCCAAGTGTGTGGTTCTAGCCCAAAAATCATGTTGTATATCAAGGAAAATTTTAAGGATTTTAAGCAATCACAGCAATGACTGTTGCCCATCCCATGGATCATCAGGAGAGAAGAGTGTGCAACCCATTAATAAATGCAGGGTTAAAATATATACAAAAAAAAAAAAAAAATAAAACAACCCCAAGTAGCCGCAAGACCAGGAGGAACCCAACCCCAGAATTTTGCCCAAGCAGGATCCAGGATGCTGACAGTTCACTCTCATGTCACACACACAAGGCAAGAGCTTAGCAGCAGAAGAAACAGGTAGATTGTTACAAATGGAATAAAATCAACAGGTCTGACTATCTCCAGCAGAAACTGGGTAATTTGGATTATTATTTAATTGGAAAAATAAGCGGTTGTCCCTTTTTGGATTATTAAAAGAAGCAGAGTAACAACAATTAACTCATTCTTTGTTGCCCATCATATAATTAGATGTGCAGTACAATCCTTAAATAATTTGCAAATAAATAATAATAAACCAATCTGATGTGATGATAAAGATCTTTGTATACAACAGGCTCTCTTCTCTCTTTATAGCTCTCTTCCAGAGCCTAAAATAAGTTATTTGCTTGGAGACATGCAAAATTTCACCCAACAGCAATCACTGTGGGATCCTTCCTATCCTGTTCCTAATAGGAACAGCTCTGAATCCCTTTATTATTATTTTTGTCCAGCAGCCTGGAGTCTTAAATCTCATCTCTGAGCCACACAGGAGCAGGACAGCAATGTGACAGAGCAGGTGTACATCTCTCCAGGCTGGCAAACTGAGCTGCTGCCTGTCACGTCCATCTCACTGCCAGTGAACTTTTGACAGAGTTCATTTGTGGATGAAGAGAAATCTGCTCTGTTTGGGGTCAAGGGGAGGAAGGCTGAGGAAGAGAACAGCTGCTCATTCCAGCAAACGCCTCTTGGAAATCCACCTGCTACAGGGAAAGAGGATCCGTTTGCTCAGGTATATGTGGGGGGAAACACAAACCAAGGAGCACTTTCCCAGGGTCCAGACCTTCAGATGCTTTGGGTAAAGCTTCCAAAGAGAGGCAAAAAGAAGGCAGGGTTGCAAAAGTCCTGTCCTCTTAGCAGAGCCCTTGTAAAGGATGAAAAAGGCTTTGCTTTTATTGTTATTGCTGATGGTTTTATTTTATTCCGTGGTATTATTTCAGTCTATCTTGTGTAATTCTCTGATTTTGTATAACAGGTTTAGTTTTAGGCAACAAATGGATTTACAGGCTTTGCTGTAGCTTAGGAGTGGGGATAGCTTTTGGGGGGCTTCCACACTGCTCCAGGTTGTGGCGTAAGTTGTAAGCTATTTTCCATTCAAGTCAAGAGTAACAGTAAAGAGATCAGCCACTACACAAATCTATTATTATCTTAAGTATTTCACGTGGCTCAATTTTTTGGTGAGCCATGATTCATAGTAGTCTGAGCAAAACTAGACAGTGCTGTGCCTGTGCATTTTGGATACAGCAGATTAAATCATCACTGAGGAAATGCAAGAACTCATAACCTTTTCCCCTTTTATGATTTCTACAGCTTATCAACAAGATGACACTGTACCAGGGCACTATTCTGGAAGATTACTTTTCATCTTGCAGATCACTGAAGTACACACCCTTTGGCTCCATACCTGTAATCACTGCCCAAGACACACAATCTACTCCAAGAGAAACTATATAGCTAAAAAAAAAAACCTAAGCCCCCTCAAAAAAAACACCAAAACACCACCACCACCCCTTCAATTTATGAGATCACTGGTCTAAGAAATCTGTCTGTAATGCAGCTACCACTATGGATGAAGAGGCTGTGTCAGGGAACCCAAACAGGGAATGAGATGTAGCAGGGTCAATCTGGAAAAGTAGTTCATATCATCTCCAGCAATCACTACAGGACAGGAGTCATTCTAGACCAAGAAAGAGGAACTCAAATACTTGATTCCTGTTAAGCATAAATTCTGGATGCTTTCTGCATGCAGTGAAGAGGGATTAATAAAAGGGAAAATTAACAAAAAAAACCATAAAAATCAGGGCTTAACAAGGCTATTTTTGTAAGGAAGGTGCGGTTGTGGCACATATTTAAACAGAATGCCACAGTGCTGAGATGGAAGCTGCATTCTGGCCACTCGGAGATCAGAACAGGGAAAACCCAAGGAAGTTCTTTGGCTCAGACCAAGGATGTTGTCCCTCCCTTGTTCATAGATAGCTATCACACTTTCACTAGCAACTGATCAGATAATGTGGCTGTTGGGTCAAATTTACCACCACAGCAAACACCTTGTACATTTAGTCTGGAGAGCAGCATAAAGGGTAGAAATATTTCCAGACATAGTTCCTGCACCTCTGGCATTTGCTCATGTGTAGTATAACATGACCCCTAGGATGCTTGTGACATTTTCATTTACTGGGACTGTGAGGCAGAACTTTCCAGCTAGAGTGGCACTGCGAATCTTAAAACAAAACTGCCAGAGGCATATTTAAACTAATAATTGCTTTCACTGTTGATACTGCCTGATTATAAAGATTTACAAAACATTTAGCATTTAATTTTCCTGGAGAGGACTGGAGAGCACCTCTCTGAATAGCTCTTCCATTCCACCCTAATTGGTCAACTCAGTTTAAACACATTCTGATTTTCAGGTCAGTGAGGAGGAGTCTTGCTTCAAGAACAGTAATAGAGAGCCTTTGTCCCCAGAGGTGTTATATAAGAAGACAGGTTGTGCTCTATAGATATGTTCAGTCAATCACTTTTTTTTTTTTTGAATCACCTTTTTCGTAAAATTTTGCTCCAGTGTCTTAGCACATACACAAAGGATCAGTTGGTAAAGCTCAAAAAGCCTGATGAATATTTTAAAAGCAGAGACCCACAGCTCACATACAGGGAGTCATGTCATTTACAGACATGCTTCCACTGGCCTTTAATTAAAATGAGATCCCTGGTAGAGTTCACCTTCCATTTAAACATCACAAAAATCAGGCAGATTTTCCAAAGTTCTGCCCTGAGCACTTAGTAACCATCACTGCTAACACTTCAGCACTTGTGAAACCTGGCAGCTTACTTCTAGAGCATACTCTTGGGTTTCTCATATCAAAAGAACCCAACAGGCCCCAAAATCTTATTTCAAAGAATTACATGTGTCACATTTCACTTAAGAGTTTCCTGGCTAATAAAAGAGATCAAATTTTTCTGCTACAGCTCTGTACTGGATTTGCATGGCCAGGTTTTGGGGAGGGAGAGGCTGGTTAAAGGGGTGGCTTCTATGAGAAGCTTCTTGATGCTTTTCCCATGTCTGACAGAGCCAATGTACTGCTGCAAGGGAGGAGGTAGAGACAACTGGGAATAAAAGTTCATGAAGAAGGGAGGTGGGGGGACGGCGTTTTTAAGTTTTGCCTTTATTTCTCATTACCCTACTCTGATTTGATTGGTAATAAATCCATTTTTCCCCCAAGGAAGAAAAAGTCTGTCTAATGTAGCAGCTAAACTCAGAAAAAGAAACCTTTATTTGTCACCAGAGTTCTTTGTTTCAGTAGTTAATTCATAATGTAACCTGGGAATCTCAAAGACCTGAGGTGCAAGCAAGGAGAGAAATCAACATCCTGTAAAAAAACCCCACACCATTAGGAAAAGACAGACAAAATCCTTGCTATTTTCTCTTCTCTTCCCTTCCCACAGGCACATTTCCACCATCTCTCACTCACCATGGGCAAACGGTGTTAAGAGCATTGTGAGGAACAGCAGCTGTGATGACCACATGACTGTGAAGGAGAGCTTGAAAGTATCCCAGCAAACAAGGGTTCAAACAAAAAGGTGAGCGTCCTCCTGCACTTGCTTCCAACACTTCAACTGTTCTTGGCCTTCAATTCACATCCAAAAAAGGGGAAAAAACCCAATCAAAAATAATAATAATAAAAAAAAATCCAACAGCCAGTATCCAGAGTCTGAGACCTACAAATGAGAAAGGAAAAAAACTGCAGTTAGTAAAACAGTAAGATAGGTGTTTTCAATCAAGTCTTGCTGTGTTTCTTTGCTGCCAGCAGCTGTAAAGGCAAATGTGTCTTCCCCACTCCCTGGCCCTTCAGATGCATGCACATTGCTACATAAAACAGGAATTAAAACTTCTGCCTGTGCAGAGAACCAGTTACCAGTTGGCAGATAACCACTGCTCTGCTTCCCCTCTCACAAGAGCGCCCCAGACAGCAGTTTTGAATCAAAAAGCAAAGACTTTTCCCTCCCTTGTGCATTTCTGTCATGCCTCTGATGGGGATGCTAACAGCAAGATACCAGGCCAGGCAGTGGGATTAGAAACATAGCTTGGGAGTATTTCCACTGATGAGATGCCAAAAAGCCTCTCTTTGTTTGAGGCGACCTGTATGGCTTTTAATCACTGAGTCTGGACCAGGCTTTGAACCCAAGCAGAGCCCAAAGTCACCCTTATCCTATAACCAGCTACTTTCTGGTCACCGCCAGCTGCTCACTGCTAGTCGAGCTCCGCAGTTATTTATTGTGGAATAAAAATAATAGTCTTGTCCATCCCACATGCTTTCAGGAAAGCGCGGGGAGATCTGAATCCATGCTTGAATAGAAACATTCCCTCATTTAAGCAGAGAACGTATTCCAGCTTTCCATCATTTTAATCTCTCCAGAAGGGGCTAGATGGCCACGGTGACTCAAACTTGGCAGGAAAAAAACAACTATACAGAGCTAAACTACGGCAGCAGTTTGAAACTTAGCTCCCCGCTGACTTGGAAATGATGAGGAAATATGAGGAATTGCAAAGTACTTTACATATCTGTTTTGAACTCCTTAGACTCTGCAGTCTTCACAGTACTGGTCTAATTAAAAATCTCTCCAAAAATCTCTGATCAACAGAAGTTATTCTTCTCTGAGCACAGAAGCTGTTTTTGCCAACTTTTGTTCTTACCCAAAACCAAGTCTGAGCCAAAAAGCTGTATGAAAAAACTGTGCTGCATGCCATTGTGATGCGGGTATATTTCTGAAAGTCTGGCATGACAAAGTGGCCTTTGTTTTGCTTCCTGTCTTTACCGATCAACTAAATAAAACCCCATATTGTTCAGAACCAAAGTCTATAAAGAAGCTGCATTTTTCTTAATAAATATATCTGGCACTGCCAAGATTTTATTTTCTCACTTGACTCTCCTCCCCAGTCTGTCCCTGCAATTTGTTCACTCAGATGTAGCATTTAGCTTCCATAGTTTTTGGTTTTTTTCATGTCTCTGTATGTGGGGTTACTAAAAAATCCAAGGTTAATCTACAGTCAAGTGGCTTCTTTACGGACATCTGTGAAATTAAAACTTCGAACAAGCTGGGAATCAAAATGGTCATTGATAATATTAGAAGTCTGTTTTTCAAACAGGGAAGAGCCTCATGAATATTTTAAATTGTACACTCTAAATACTGATCAAGTTTTCCATTTATATTTTAGTAGGCTACCAGTATACATCAAACTACAGCACTGCCACTATTTATGCATGCTTTTTCTATAGCATCCTCTGTGAAGTTCCAAAAGTGAGAAGCTTTTTGTGCTATAAAATTTGAAAAGGCATATAGAGATGGGTGAAAGCTATCCAAGCACAGGTACACTTCCCTGAAGCAAAAGCTCAGTCAGACAGTGAAGGAGCCAAGATTTGTTTTCGATTTTTATTTGTTTAAACTGAATAATCTATGCCTGTTACAAAGAGATAACATTATGGTGCAGTAAAAGGGTTTTGGGTATAACTGAAAAAGCCACAAATTAATTAGGCTCTCTATCCCAGAGAAGGGATAATTGTCAGCAAAATACTTACACAGAGCCCTTTAAATTTTTTTTATCTCCCTATATATTCCTGCATGATAGGATTCTAGGAATTTTTTCCCCTATCATCTCACAGGCTGAGGCTGAATGAGCAAAGCATTCACATGCCCTCTGCAAAGTCCAAACACTAATTTTTGAGAACTAATGTCTTGGAACCACCACAGCCAGAAAGAAACATTTTATCCTCCTGGAAAGTACATTATTGAGTCACAAAGCTCCTGTGCAAAAGAGACAGCAGGACTAGCTCATCATTATGCACCATTTACTCCAGCTGTAAATCTGACCAAATATCCTCTGCCCTACTGTCCTTCCTGCCAGAGGAGAACACTCCAGAGCTGTGGCCTTCAGGCGGTGTCTGCACACCCTGGCTGGCACAACCTTGCCCTTCAACTTGCTTCTGCAAAGCCTTCTACTCCTTCAGCTTAAGCTCACACACAAATATTACCAAATACACAATGGGTCTGGAAGCATGCCAGCTGTGCTTAACAACACAGGGCACCACTAGATTAACCAAATACATTGGAACGCCGCAAAATTCTGGGTGGGTTTGGATTTCACATAATCAAATAATCAGAGTGTGTTTGAGAATGGGGTATCTGCAGGGAAACAGCTACATAGGAAATGAGCAGAACAAGCCTTTTTCTTCATGGTCACAACTCCCACAAGCAGCATTGTAAGACATAAAAAGAGGCCTGCAAAACAAAATTCACTTCATCACTGGATTACCTCCAGGTAAAGTACAGCCAAGGAGAGAAACTAGAGAAAACAGTTCACTATCTATGAACTGTAATGCAGAGTGTTACATTTATTGATGCAAGAAAGGGATATACTATCACAGTGAAAAATTTAAGGGCTTGACTTACGGGGTTTGGACTTTAACCACAAAGATGATGCAGCCTGCATTCATTTAAGAGAAAGTTCTTCTGCTCACTGACCTTTCTGCCCAAAGGGCTGTCCCTGACACCTTCACAGTCTGATCTGCTGCATCACCCAAACCAGAACTACATGCTGGCAGCTCCCAAAAATCCAGCTCAAAGTGCTACCAACAGAATAGGAGAAAGCTAAATAAAAGAAACTAAAGCCTCGTAGTGAAGAGATGAGCAGTGAAGTATTCATCAAGGCGTTGTTCATAAAAGAGCATTATAGATACACTGACAAACTCAACATCTACCCAAGTCTGTTCTTCAGCAGTTGATGTCAAGCAGCACATGGAGCATTTTCTGAGCTCATCTGTCGACAGTCTACAGGGAGGGTGAAAAAGAAAAGGAAACCAGTTCATGTGGTGAGTGAACAGATAGGCTGAATTCAAAGCAGAATTCAGAGCAGCGCAAGCCAAACCTGTCAGAACTCCATTTAATTACTGCCTTCTTCCAAAAACAAGCATTTGCACCTGCACAAAGCTGTTCCCTACCCTTCTCACACGGCAAAAGCTGCTTCAGGTATCCAGCATTTTCTAGGCAGCAAGGAAAGAGGAGAGTGTCTTACAAAAGGGCCCATTAGCAAAAGCCAGAGAGAAATGCTGGGGTTTCCTTATCCAGTTTTACTTGCAGCAATTTCCTCCCCACCCCTGACAACGTGCATAGCCAAACTAGCTTGAACAAATCAAGGATACAAGGATTGCTTTGTATTTCTTAATAGAAAAGATTCCAGCACTTATTCTCGTCCTTTGGCAAAAGTCACCTACTAAGTAGGAAATAAGAGTCATGTTTCAAACAAATATGTATAAATTCACTATTTACGAGGGGAAAATTTTGGAAGTAATTAGACTCATTGACGCTGATGGTCCAAGCTGGAACCATGGGTGTAATTCCCCATTCTCAGCATCTGCTACTTGAGATAATTTATTTCAGGCAACATATTCAGAATTTTGCTAAGAGAGGGAAGAGAAATAACCCATCAAGAAAAAATAAAACATGCAATATCTGCAAAATTAAATTAACTGCAATGTAATGTTAGAAAATTTCTTTAAGAGAATGAGCTGGTTTTCCACTTCCATTATGAATGGCTAAACAAAAGAATTTCTGCAATACATTTGGCCATACGTTGTTTGCAAAATACTTTTTTTTTTATTTTTTGCAACATTACTAAAAAGGAAAGGTTTTGCTCCTCCAGTCTCTTTCCACCTTTATCCTCTTTCAATTCATTTTCCCTGTCAGGTACTCAGCATCTGGCTCCCTGGTCACTTGGTGGTGGCAGCAGCACAACCTGCCATGTAAAAGGTCAGACATGACCAACTGTGTAGCACAGGGGCAGCAGGGCAGGAGCAAACTGCACTCCTGGCATTTCCACACGCACCTTCACTCATAGCCATCCACTGAAGTCACTGCTACATGGTCACTGATGAACACATTTTCCTGTGTGCGTTTTAAAGAAGTCAGGAACGTGTTTCTGAGACAAACGAAATGGTCTGTAGACTTTTATCTCTATCTGCATTCAGTCCAGGAGAATGTTCATCCTATACCACAAACACTCATGAAGTCAAGAGTTCTCATTGAGTTCAGAAAAAAACAGCTTTGTTTCTCAAAATAATGAGAGCTGTGCACGGCTTTTAGCCCTTCATTTCCAGCTTTAAGTTTGCCAGAGGTGAGGAAGCTGTGAGAGAGCCAGGGAGCCTTCTCAGGGTGACAGGACACACCAGTTGTGGCTCAGACTGCTCACATCTCCACGTCCTCTGTCTGTACTGCAGACCCTGCTCCTGCTCTCAGGAGGTTGGGGACTCTGAAGGAAACACCTCCACCCTCTCACCCAGTGTGTGTAAAATGACACGGTATTTCTAAGTCACTTCTTCCAAGAAAGATTTAAAATGAGCACTTGCGCCTCTATTGCACTTAATTGCCACTCCTGTACATTAATATTAATTTCATCAATACTGTTTGAGAACCGAAGATCATTCTGCTTGTTATTTCCTCCCTTATGGCACTCTGGAAAGTAATTTTAAAAACCTGAAAAACACACAACAATGCCAACGAGGTCTAATAGGTTTGTGTTTATCCTGGATTCTCGGGTACCACTGCAGAGCTACTTAATGCTTCCCTGAGGGGAGCAGCCAGGGCAGCAAGGAGCCACTCTCAGCTCAAACCAGGCTCATCAACCACCTGTTCAGGCTGTAACTCCAAGTGACAAAGAGCTCTTTAGATGTTCTGCAGGATTTGCTGCAAAATAAACTCTCAAGTGTTAACTGAGTTAATTCATTTCAGATTAATCAAGCCTTTGATGAAAGCACAGCCCAATACAGACCAGCTGAATATAGTAGTTCTTGGGGTTTTTTTCCTGTGTAGGTGAAATAGAGGCTTTTGTGCTGTTCCTGAGGTCAAAAGGGGAACTTGAGCTATCAGCTGCTTTTTGGTTTTCCCATTCAATCCAGAATCAAAGCAATTTCAGCAGAAAATGATAATTATACTAACAGTGAAGCCATTCACACATCTTGTGACTACACATGGAAGGATGGGGGGAAGTAACAGAGAGAGAAAAGTTAAGAGCCTTGAAAATATGGTCTAGAAGCTTAGAAAGAATGTACTGAATTGTACATCTGAATATCACAGCTACTGAATGTTCCAGACTTTCTTTAAGTGCCTGCTGGTTATCCTTGGCAATATAATTCATCACAGATTTAAGATGAAAGTACACCATTCACAAGGTCCCTGGGTGTGTGCAAATATATGATAACACATGCAAAATTTCCAAAGGTGCAGAGTATCATGTGAGGATGTGGTAAAATATGCAAATGTTTGTATTGCATTACCACCCTAGATCAACGGGCTTTCTGAAAACTGATTACAAAAAACTTGGTACTCTCACTGGTTAAGCACCACCTGCTAAAGCAGATCACAGCTGGCAAGAAACATGTCAGTCCCTCTACTCCAAACCCATCCATCAGGGCAAAAAAAAAAGCCTCTAAGTATTGGGAAAAGCTATTCAGCTCTTCAGACAGGTTGCATAGCACCATAAACTTCTGACCACCTGATACAGTCCTATGTCATCACCACACACAGCAATCATTGCAACAATCCCCTGAAAAATTTCAGGGAGGTGTTAGAGCTTCCTCAAAAATTTATTATACCTACATAATACACCCTTCTTCCTCAAAATGTTTCAGTTGATAGCATGTCTTTATTGAGGGAAAATAATGCATAAGCAAGCTCTCTTCACAGTATTGCCAACAGTTATGATTTCATTGCAAAACTCAATATGTGGCAGCTCCTTGCAATAATAAAAATTTCAGCTTTCTTTTCAAGTAAATTTCTCCTTGCACAGAGAAGCTTAAAAATAGGACCCAAGTACAACTGAGAGGCTCCATAAACCGGTGGTAAATAAACATAATTCAATACATTTGAAATTCGCACGACTTTCAATCAAATCTCGGTTTTCTGGGTGTTTTTTCCCTGTGAATGATACAGGATGTTGAAAGTCTGGGTTTAACAATACTCTTGCAACGCTTATTTGCATTCCACAGAGCCTTCGGCATTCTTCTGTGACAAATAAAACATGTGGTGAGCGCACTGAAAATGCAGGCAAGCTTATCACCAGGGTCAGCATCATTTTAATTTCCCTTTGCTACCATAAACTCAGCTTATATTCTGAGGCATCACCTCTCCCACACAGCCTGGCCCCATTTTTTCAAGAGCCTCAGCATGACCGTAATTGTGATGGCCCAGATCCCGCACCGGGTCCTGCTTTAATGTGAGGTAGTGACAGCCTCCAAAGAGAAAATCAGCCAAGAAGCCACAGAAAATTCCATGAGAGTTCAAAGAGGGGAAGCAAAGTCTGATATTGGGACCAGAGGACTGCTCCTAAATGCCTCTGGATGCAGCCTTTAAAATACTTTTCAGTATTCATTTATCCTCCCTATCTCTCCCTTCCTGCTGTCTCCTTCACAGCACCTTTAATTTTCTTCCTTTGCTCTCCCTGGCAGGAAAGGACCCTTTAACTCACATTGCTCCAGACTGACGGGCAGCTGCAGATATACACAGAGAAAGAGTTTAGTGACATTTTCCTTCACTCCAAGGATGGGATTCCTTGCTGAGGTGTGCAGGGGGATGCAGGGAGGAGCCATTTCTCTTTTGCCTGGATCCATCAGCCCAGAGCCCGTATTAGTGGCCTCCTTCCCCCTAAGGAACAGCAAACAGGCAGGAGCAGCTGCTCGCTCCCCCAAAAGCAGCATTACATCAGAGAAGTGCCTTACTCAAAGATGACAGTGGACCGCTTTTTGTGAAGAAAAAATTCAGAAAATTCAATTCAGAAAAGGAGGAAAGGGCTGACCTGTGCCCACCCTGGGGCACACTCCTTCACAGCCCAGCTGGCCCCACAGTTCTTTGGCTAGGAAGGTTAAAGAGCCCAGCTAAAGACATGAACAGCTACAGAGAATTGAGCACTGCTGGGCTGAAGCACAAAGCTTTGCCCCCCCCAACCTTTGACGGCTTGTTTCATGGGACCTGACAGATAGCAACACCAGGAACCAAAAACACCAGGATCATGACTGCATTTCTTGTAGGAAGCAGTATTTTTGACAGTGCTGGGTTTCCTCAGCATTTGACTCGCTCCAGCTCCAGCCACTGCTCGCAAAGATGAATATATGCAGTAACAGAACAAGGAAAAGGCACCACTTGATGAGGAATTGCAATGAAAACAGCAAGAAAACTGTAAAATATTTCCTATGTAAAATGCACATCCAGTGCATTTTTTATCCTGCTCTTGCTTAGTATTCTCTTCTCAAATGGACTGTAGCAGATATTATTTGTTTTGCTCTAAGAAAGTGTAAATTGCCTTCACTTTTTGTGCTGATTAGGAAGTTAACAAGCAGTACAAGGAGGGATGATAACTTTTCCCATTGAAAATGTACTGCTCTTGAAAGACTTAGAATAACAACAAGAAACCACCTTACAACTCCATGGACACATGCACAATATCAAGTGGAACAAAAATCTCTAGTAAATGAGATTAATGCCAAAATCCAGGTGAATAACACATTTTTAAAGGAGAGTTATCTAGGAAAAAGATAAGTTTAATTGTCTTTCAGATCTGTTATGATGTAATAAATGTCTATTAATGTTTAGCAGCAAATTGGCTTTTAATGATCATTGCTATTTTTAGCCGGTGGGTGACACGTAGTTTAAATATAAACTAGATTTATGTTTTGCACACCAGGATGACTTTCTCAGATGACTCTCCTTGATTTAACCTCTTCACACCCCACAAGACATTTAATATAATTTTATTTCTAATAGACTGCGAGCCAATAGGATTGTATTTGCTAGTACTGATGTTTTCAATGAGAAATAAAATCAATGAGGTTTATGCTGAAGATAAGTGTAAGTGATTAGTTAAGTGTAAGTGGCTTGGAAAATATGAGGAGGGCTACATTATAAAAGCAAATTATGCAAAAATTAAAGAAAGACTCTGGATTGAAGTAAAATCTATGAAAAACTCCTGACCTTGCTGTATTGGAAAATATCTTAGCTAGAATTTGTTCTTTGGGGCTACCTAAAAAATGAGCATTAGTAGGTGAGAAATTCTGTCACATTTTTCAACACAAGCAGTCAACCTTAAACATTCATACCTACAAGGAAAAAAAAAATAGAAAAAAAAAAATCTTTTTAGACCTAGAGACAAAGAGCAGCCCAGTAGGTTGCTAGGAGAAAAATAAACAGCACTTGATGTCATATAAAAAGAGCGGGCAAGCGAAGCAAAGCCCTGCATACACTGCCTGGGAAAGTAAGACAGGAACACAGAAGCAGCATTCTGAATACCTCAAAAAAAAAAAAAAGAAAATAAAAAAAGCATAGAGAAGAATAAAGGTTGCATCTAAGTTTCTAGTTGTGGTATTCTCGAGTGAGTTGCATACACAGAAACAACAGCAAAAGCAATAGGCCAAATTACTGAACAAAAAGTATTTATAGTTCCCTAAAGCAAATGTCTGTGTAGTAATAACCAATAGCCTGTTTTTCCACATTTTACTATGGTAATGAATTCTGTTGTGCATTAATCAAGAGTTGAACTGCTTTGATCTTTGGAGGGGAAAATAAAAAGAAAGGTATTTAATTACTGCACTCATTTGCTGCATAGATACTTTTGTTATTAGTTATATTCTACTAACAGAGGTCACCATCTCACCCAAAACCTAGTTATGAAAGGTCTTGGGCATTCTCACAGTAAAAAACAGCTTTCTTCCTCTTTACCCCTTTCCTCCCTCACATTATCCAAACCACATTATCCAAACCACAAAGAATGCCATGAAAACACTCACTTGTAGAGAATAGAGCTGTAAAGAGAGAGGGGCTGGGGATTTCTATGTGTGCCCTTCAACCCTGAAACCAACCTTAAGCCAGTTAGTGCAACATTTTCACTTCATTTGATAACCAGTCCTAAACACTCAGCATTCTCCTTAACCCCTGCAGAAGCAGCTCTTCACAACTGCACCCAGCCCAATCCCTAAGGAAAATACCCCTCAAACACAAGTTGAAAGACTGCAACTTTTTTTTTTTTATATCTCCTTCCTAACGAGGAGCATCGCATCACTACACACAACAGTGACTACAAATCTGAAAGGGCCACTGCATTACAGCTGAGATTCAACACTTCCCTGGATACTACAAAGAAAACATTTTATATGAGAAGCTCTGCATGGATAAAATATTTATATAACAGATCACACACACTCTCTTCCCATCTGAAGTGAAACAAAGGCCAGATATTTCCAGCTGAAACTACAAGAGGGATCTTAACTAAACAGAACATTTAAACCTGGATGGAATTCCACCAGGAGCTTCCAGCTGAAGCTTCTGCTCTCACATCCCAACTTGGCATCATCATAATATATATGGTAACCAGCTCTTCTCCAAAGTGACTAGCACCTTAACTCTTGTAAAAAGTATTTTTAAAAGCCAAATGCTTGCTTTTTGCAAAAGAAAGGCAAGTTTTGCAGAAGAAAATCTTACTCCAGTAAGCATGTGTGCTTTTTTTAATGGGTACTATCAAGTTTTTAAACAGTAAAATACTTGGATGAGTGAAAGGCTAAAATTAATTAATTCCTTGAGTGCTTTTCTAGCAGAAATTAATTGTGAGGACAATCAGGACAAATGTGCTTTTTAAGAGAATTGTCTTGGGTGCTGAGTAAGGACTACAAGACACTTGTCCTCCTTTCATGCCTCATGGCTGAGGCTCAGCAGTAGCCACCTGAAGAGAAAATGCACTTGCTGTGGAATTTGCCAGTATAACATGCACCTGCCTCTGTAATCCTCAAACACATTTCTTAATGACCTATTACATAGTAATAACCACTGGGAGGTCCACCAGAAAACTGAAAGCAGGCTTTGCCACAGAAAGTTATCCAAGTCCCAGAAAATGATGCAGTGTCAGGTAAAGAATGGGAAAGGGAAACCCCAAATTAAACCCAGAAAATCCTTCTATATCTCTTCCTCCCAGTTAAACTTGGGAGTCCTACTTGACACTCCCCCTGAAATCATGGGACTGCAACTTATCTTTTAGCTGAAATACTGCAGGATGAGGGTGACTGCATTCAGTAACAATGCTCTCATTTGTAGTTTGCCCAACTGAAGCAATAAACTTCTCTAACATTTTACATTTTAAAGGATGCATTGAATTTAGAATAATCAAAAAAGGATTCTAGACATTTAACTCAGTCACAGCTATCTGGCAAAATCAAAAACCATCAAATACAGTCAGACTGGCTGTGCCACTAGAAACTTGCAATTAACTTAATTATTCACCTTCCATTATTTATAAGGAAACAGCAAATAACCTAATTTCCATGTATCTGAGTAAAACAGCTGTAAAATTTACAGTAACACCTTTATTTGTGGTATGCAAATCCACTTCTGATTTTGCTCTTAATGCCTTGCTTCCACCTAGATAAAAAGTGAGATGTCTCAGTAGTCAAGGAGTAACGTTTAATTGCAGGAGTCATATTAAATTCCGAAGAAGAAATTAGACACTTCTGGCAACTAGAAGGCAAGATAATTAATCTGGTGTATGGGCCTGTCTCTTGTGATATTTTGCAGGGGACTCTGTAAACACCAAAATATAGCTATGTTTGATAGGCAACATGAATTTGGGGAGAAGAGAGAGAATTTTGCTAACTCCTGAAACGTTCCTTGTGAGACAAAGACCCCATTTCTCATTCAGGAGAAGGTTTCAAAGGCACTGCTGCTCTAATGCCAGCTCATCTGAGATCCCTGGGAAAACCCTGCTGACTGTTGAAGGAAGAGGTACAACGAAGAGAGAGCTTTTGAAAACATCACCCTAAGCCCAGCAAGCAGCAAGTAAAACCTCTGTTATTTAAGGTCATAGCTGGAAGTGAAACTGCAATAAAGTACTTTATTTGATTATCTGAAAGGCAATTCACTGTAAACAACAAACAACAACTCTTTACGACATCTTTACTTGACTTATTTTACTGTAAGTGGACTAAGCACTGTAGCTTATAAAACAAGGGGATAAATAACAGAGACATCAACCCTAAATATTTTGCTAAAGAAATCACTCTTCTGTTCATTTTGTTCTCCATATAAGGGAGATTCACAAGGCTAAAGCAGAAAAACTGAGCTTCAAAAGTAACCAAAATTGGCAAATTGTGCAGAAAGATAGATAGTGTCATTGTTTAGCACTTGGCATCAGCATGGATCTGAGCAAGCAAGAACACAGATTGCCTGTGATGGGAAAATCTATCAAATGTAAGAGAGCAAACTGATGGCTAAAATTCTAACATTAAGATCCTTTCATTCATTGCTTACCTTCCATTTACATCAGTTTCATTTCCAAAGCAAAGGGACCCAAAGAGGCAGTGCCTGAACTGAAAGAGAACTATATTTCAGCTAAGAGCAAGACCTTCTTACCAAGATCCAAACTTACCATCGAGGAAAGAGCTCAACATCTGAAATTAACTTTGGGGAAAGTTACATTTTTCCATTTGAGCTTTGCCTATACTGGTTACAGAAACATGGAGAGAAGACTCAAATCTGTTTTCTGAGAGCAAGAAGGGGCAGGTTGCTCCCTGGCATGGGTGTCCCTGCTGACCACACAATGCAGCAGTGCCTTTGCCCAAGCTCACTTGCAGTGCAAACACAGGCAGTGCACTTCAGCAGAGCATCATACACAAGCCCACAGACCCAGGGCCCAGCCAGGGCTGTCTCATTATGGAAGAAAACAGAAATAGCATTCCTAAATTGGATGCGATCACCAGGAACAATTTAGCATCAAATGCTTCAGAATCTGCATGTAAAAAGCCAAAGCACTGCATGCCAGATTTCAGGCTGCAGATAGCCCTAGGATGAGAGAGCAGACGAGGCCAAACAGGGCAGTTTGCAATCAGAGATTTATCAGAGTTCATGCATTATTTATTCCTCCTGCAGTAGGAATTAAACCCACTGATGTGGGGCTCAGATTGGCAGGGCAAAAGGGGGGACAGATGACCCAAACAAGCACCTTGTCACAGCCAGAAGGAGAAAGCAATGTTTGGCAAAGAACTCCACTGTTGTCAGAGGTTGAGCCTTCATCCATGAGGGTCTTGCTGAGTGCAACAGTCAGATGTTGACAGCAGGAAACAAAAATGCCTTTTTCATGTTAATGAGGCTGGGAAACTTCTAAGAGTTTACTCCCTTCAACAACTGCCCTTGTTTTTAAAAAACTCCAATATTGAGACTAACACGGTCCACTCTAAACACAAGGAAATCAGGTGGTTTTACAAGCCTGAGGTCTTTACAAGTCCCATCACCTGAAAAGGAAGGAGTTAATCAACTCAGAGATAAGAAAATCATGCTGGGTTATCCAGCAGCAGAGCTGAATTTCACTTTGAGGCACCAGAGGTCTCTGGCTCACATGACTGGATATGTCAGAACTTCTCAACCAACCTGCACATATCAAGGAAATCCTGACAAAGTTACCTTTATCTCCTCCTTGAGAATTAAAATTATGTAAGCTCTCCCTTCAGAACACAAAAGATAGAGATTTGCTCTTACCCAAGCATTTCTGAGCCAAATGACTTTTTCTGAAATTTACATTTTCCTGAAAATAATTATCAATTTCAATATTTTATAAAAATTAGGTTTTCCTATTACCCAGTTCCAAATTACTTTTTCTGATAACGTTTCAATCCACGGCACTTCATTTTAAGAAACTAAGGTGATCTTAACAGAAGATTTTAGTTGTGTTGAAACATTCTGGCTGATACATGATTTTGATTAAGAAAGTCAATTTGCTGGAGAAAATAGTATCCCTGGAATTTTTTCCCCTCCTCAAAATTGCCAATAACTTAAAGCAATTTTCCCTCTACTCAGAGAAGAGATGTGCAATGTGATGACTCAGATCACTGTTGCATAAAATGGTCAGACCACTGGGCAGTCTTCTGTGAGCTGAGAGGAGAACCAGAAGAACCACCACACTGCTGAAAATGGGGGCTGCTGCTGGAAAAGCTCTCCATGTCCCTGATTTCCCCACCACTTCTGCTGTGCTTCCCTCAGAAAGAGGGCAATTCCCTTTTCCCCCATCCTCCCTCCACTGCAAAATCCACAACATCTTTAGGTCAACTTTTTCCTGCTACCAAATGTGCTTCAGCCTGCATATGTTCCACCTTTTAAATACCCAGAACCTCTACCCCACAGGGCTCAGCCCCAAACCCACTGACTTCTCCCTCAGAAGCACTGCTGTGAGTTCAAGCCTTTCATTACTGTAAGGCAGGACTGAGAATGGAGGTGGAGAATAGCTAAGGACACAGACCTCCCTAGAATTCCCTTTAAAATTAATTAGAAGTTAGCCACAATTAAACCAGAATAGCTAGTCAGACAGTGGGGCTGCTTCCTGGTGGCAAACTCACAGGTACCAGCAATAAGGATGAATGCAATAGCCTCTTTGGTCTTCCCCAAAGAAGGGAGTAAAGCTCAGGATTGTCTTTCAAAAGAGTCAATTGTGACATGTTTAGCATAGTACTTTTGATCCACAGCACTTCCTTGTGCCTCCTTCTCCCACAACATCAATGCTACCTTTCCTTGCAAAAACAGCCAGCACCTTTGATTCATTTTTGACTACTAATCCTCCAGTCAGCAGCAGGGTTTTATCCAGTTTAAGTGAAAGTGTCAGTCAGGCTGGTTCACCCTACCTAATGAGATCATTGTCACGTACATAGTTTCAGAGAATACCTGCAGACCACACTTAAGGCTAAACCAGGACTTAGCAGTTCTCATAGCCCTTCAGTGGCTCTACATTCTCACTGTAATTTAAACCAGCAAAGTTCTTGTGAAATGGAGCAAGCTCCAACCCTTAAAACACATTCCTTTATCTTCTTAACCACTGAGTGTCTGGAAAGGTTTCCCCATATTAAGAAAAGGGACAAAGAGAAATGCTCAGGAACACCACCACATGGTTATCCCAGGCAGGACAGAAACAACTGCAGGGATAAGCAGCAAAGCCAGAGCTCATCTTGACAAAGCCAGTAATTGTGTCCACAAGGCCAGCCATTTCAAAGGCAGCCTGCATGAAAACCACTACAAAATGAAAACATGAAACTTGTGTCTCTGTGGTATAAAGCAAAGCTGTGCTGTATCCACAGTGAGAAAATTAAATCAATACTGTTTCAGGGGCAATATTGGGAAGCCACTAACAAAATGAGCAGCAATGTGAACCTATTGATTCTGTACAGCTATACTTCCATGCTTCTTTCTTCACCTTCTGAAACATTTCTATTACCTTGCCTTGCATAATGTAAAACTGGAGACTGCAGCTCCTAATTAATACTTCCCAAAAACCTGAAGTCAAAATCAGACAATTACAAGGATCCTTGGTAGCATTACATGTTTGCCAAAACACATTAAGAACAAAGGGTTTTTTTCTAAATTATTCTGCTTTCTTTAAATTATCAGGCTGAACACTTGGGACAACCTCAGGCAACTCAGTAAGGCTGCCTGGCTGGGTTTGTGACACACACTGCCTGACTGAAAGCTGTTCCTGCTGAGCACACAGGAGTGCAGACAAAGCACACTGCTAAGTGGAGACAAAACCAGGCACAATTAATGCCTGGGTGTATTTTATTGTGCATCCAGAGATGGATAAGCTTGTCAGCCACTGGAGACTCTCATGTCTCCATCCTCCTTTCCAGCCAGGTGAAAGGCTTCTGGGGACACACCTTCCTGTCCCTCCCCCCACTGCTCCCTGGTCTCAGGGTGAAAACCAGGGCAGGATTAGAAAAGAACTGGAGGATAAACACATCGGTAAAACAATAAATACCAGCTAGACAGCTTGGAGGGTCAGGAGATGTTTAGGAAGATTACAAGTTCAAAGACCACAGCAGCAGCAAGTACTGACAGACAAAATGCACTGCTCCTTCTTAAAAGTATATGCAAGTTGTACACATGTATGTTGTGTGTAGATACAGGTTTTCATACAAAACTCTAAATTTTAACCTTTTTTTGTATTTTTTTTCAAAAGTCATGGAACAGGAAAGCACCTTACTACTGCTTTCCTACGGCAGAGTCCATCCCCACAGAGTACTGATGAGGAGATCGGGTGTCAGATGCCTCCAAAGGGATTTCCTTAGCAAGTCAGGGGGTAGTAAGGGGCTGCACAGGAACCCCCCCACAGCTTCCCAGCAGCATCTCAGGGGAAGCCCTGTGTGGTCACTGTGGTCACTGCCCAGCCTTGCTCACTCCCCTCCTGGTGGAAAGCAGCAGCCCCTCTGGACACCAGGACCTTGTCTTTGGGGCTGCACATCACCCCCAGGAGGTGTGGGTCCTACCCCACAGCCTCCACACCAGGGTCCCTTGCCCCTGCAGCCACTCCTGACCCCAAGGCTTTCCTCTGCTGACCCTCAAGGAGCCATTCTCCTCCCCCACACCTTGCTGCTCGGCCCCCATGGTCAGGCTCAGGGTCTCAGACCCAGCAGGGCACACACAGGTCCCTCATGCTGCTTTCAGACCCCAGCCCAGGGCCTATTACCTTCACCAAGAGGCCATTACATTGCTAACACAGCTTTTAGGGCAGGCAAAAAAGAACACTGGTTTGCAGAAGATTCTTTATCTTAGACTGATTTCCTTGAAGCCATCACAGAGCCTCAAAGTGTACCAGCAGGCCAAAAAGTGTGGGAGAACTGAGCTGCTGTCCTTCAGCAAGTGAAAGGGACAAACTGCATTTAAATAGTCAAGCAGCACCTAGAGAGGTACTCTTAAAACAACACAGCCTTAGCAGAAGCTGGCCCAAGGTCTACAAGGCTTCCCCCTCTCCTCCAGAATAATCAGATTTTAAACATACCCTTCAGAGAAATGGTCCAGTCATTAACAGTAACTGTTTCTTATGTGCATCAGTAAAAGATGTAGTGCTACAGAGACTAAATGGGACTTACAGAAAAGAAGCCATAAATCTTTGTCAGCCTCTCAGAAATGAACACTTAATACAACTAGCTTGGAGTACTTCACTTCTCACTCAGCTGAGGTACCAATTATGGCACCACTGTGATATATTTTAATCACTGTTGTGTTAATGGCTCCCACGATTTATTTTATCCCCTCTCTGCACTAATGACCTGTGCTCAAAGTCTCATGATTCAAATACTTCCCCCTTCCAGCTGAATAAAGCGATCTTTTGGATTTCAACCTATCATACTGCTGACCTATTCAAAGATGTATGAAAGGACTTCAGACACTTGGAACTACAGAAAGTTTGGGTCAAAATACAGTCACAGTGCAGCCAGCAGTCACTTGTTTCCCTTTTCTTGCCCCTAATTCAAATCTTGTGTTTCCTTGCTTTTCTTCCATCCCAGCATCCAGAGCTTTAATTTCCTTATCAGCATTTCAAGCCCTTCTTTTCATGTTGTAAAAGTCAATGTAAAACCAAAACACTGCTTAGGGCCACAGATAGAGAGCTGCCCACTAAGTCTCCCTCAGCACCCCTTGAGTTACTAGTTGGGATTAATTTAACAAGCAGTTTTACAGTCTCAAAGGGGGACACACTTGCCATGGTAGCAAGAAGCCTCCTCGCTTCTACAAAACTTGGCTCACCAAAACCAGACCAACTAGAGATATCCTGCATCCCTACATCCTGCCTGTGACAGAAACACACCACTTGGATAATTCTCCTAAAGCAAGAGGATCAGTCACAGTGTGCAAAGTGATTTGGGTAGCCTGAGTTCCTGCAGATGGGATCAAGGGTCACCCAGCAGCGTTAAAAGGCAGTAAATCAAAATATCTTGAAGAAATTTCCCGTCCTACCTAAGCCAGGGAACTTGCTGCCACAAGAGGGTGATGAAGCCAATTCACAAAAGCAGCAGATGTTTATATCCCAGTCCCAATCCTTGGGAGCTCACAAAATCCCTCTGACCAGGTTCTCCTGGAAGTATTTATCAGACAATCTGGCAATCTCTGCTGTTCAGGATCTAAGGAAATGAGAGAAGAAAGTCACACACACAAGAACTCTCACATTTGTTGCAACAGCAAGTGGGCAACATGGAAGCAAAAGGATTCTAACGAGTTTTTGCCATCATCATGAGAAACTTATGACAGAAGCCTTCCAAGCAAGAGCACAGAGACGACTTCTATGTTAATAACTAAAAATAAACAAGCAAGCTTTTATTTATCTCTTCTTCCTCAACTTCCATCCCATCATCTACCTACATTCTTTCTGAATTACTTCTAGTTGTTTTTTTTTTAAACATCCTTCCTGCTACCTAAAACAAACGCAACTTTCAAAACCTTTTTTCTTCACAAAGAATGCAGTGGGTTCAAGGCACAGCACATCCCGTATCAGCTTCTGGAACGCCAGGCTAAACTCAAAAGCTTCAAGGAAAACTCCTTAATAAACACCCTCAATGCCCTGTCTACATGAGAGCAGGTGTCATGGTTTTATCCCAGACAAGAACCAAGCCCCACATAGCTGCTCATTCATGTTCTCCCAAGCGGGAAGGGGGAGAGAACTGGAAGGGTAAAAAGTGAGAAAACTCACGAGTTGAGATAAAGACACTTTAATAGGCAAAACAAAAGCTGTGCACGTAAGTAAAGCAAAATAAGGAGTTCATTCCCTGCTTTCCATGGGTGGACAACTGTTCAGCCATGCCCAGGTAAGCAGGACACCATCATGCACAGTGGTTACCTGGGAAGAGAAACACTCTCACTCTAAAAGTGTCTCCCCCTTCCTTCTCCTCCCAGCTCAAAATGCTGGGCAAGATGCCATATGGGATGAAATGTCCCTTGGGTCAGCTGGGATCAGCTGTGCTGGCTGTGTCCCCTCCCAGCTCCTCATGCACCCTCAGCCTCCTCGCTGGTGGGGTGGGGTGAGAGGCAGAAGAGGCCTCGGTGCTGTGCAAGAGCTGCTCAGCAGTGACCAAAACACCCCTGAATTATCTACACTGGCTCCAGCACAAATCCATACCAGCTACTGTGAAGAAAACTAACTCTACCCCAGTCAAAATCAGCACACATAGACCCTAATTATCAGAACAATTATTAATTATTAGCACAAAAGACCCTAATTATCCTCCAAGAGTGGCAAAATCTCCCTCGGAACTGATTTTATCCTTCAAGAGCATTAGACACTGCTGTGACAGCAGGTACCTCTGGACTCTGAAGCCCTGCAGTGCTTTGTTTATGAAGCACCCCCATATTGCACAGGAACAGGGGCCAGTTTCAGGGCTGGATCATGGCAGCGGCTGAGCAGGGAATGGTCCCATGAAACACAAATGCATTTCATGGGGGATTGCCTTTTTACTCTCTGCCTACAAACCCTGTGCCATATGGAGAGCTGGCAAAAGGGAGAGGACAGATGTCTGGAGACATTATAGTTACTATGTTAACTGCCTGCGAGTTTATTCATCAGAAGGTGAGCACCCTTTGTTCTGGTAACAATTTACCTTTCTTTACAGCTTTGAGAGGTTGACAGCAAATCACTATTACACAGTTCTCCAGAAGTACCAGGTGATTTGCAGCTTTGATTAAAAGGCATGGTTCTTGACCTGAAATACCAAACATCAGGCAAAACCTACAAAAGCAGAAGAACTAAGAGGTCAGAGCAGAAAAAAGGAGATTAATTGAAGACCCCCTAAGCAGCCATGTAGGCTTTGTGCATGTTTGCACACTCAGGTAGAACACTGGACCAAACTGGATGCTACAGTGGAGCTACATGAGCAAAAAAGTGCTGCTAGAACAAGGGAAGCTTATTTTTCTGCATTCAAACAAAGGGGAAGCTTGGAGCACTTGAATAGACACCACAAAAACACACCCTTTTTTTAAAACAGGGATTTGGATAGGCACTCTATAACAAGAAAGAAAAAAAAAAACACACCAGAGAAACTATTTACTTTTCATCAGTGTTTCACAGAGACTGAGCTCCCATGAGATGCCCTTTGAGTTAACCTGGTGTTCATTTCCTGTGGACTAGGAAGAGCATTAAATGCCCATGTGGTTCTTGGCAATAAGAGAACAAAATCATTTAGAAAATCCTTTCCAGCATTAAATCTGCTTCTGGAGTTTGCATCCTGTAAGCAACACTTCCTGTGAAGGAGTAGCCATAGGCACTACAAATCTCCAGTCTCGCAAGCTGAAGGTGGAAGTTCAAGAGAGAATTCAGCTCACAGATGGGCACAAAGCCCAAAACTTATCACACTGTTTGGAAGCACAGAGAGAGAAAAAATTAAGTCACCTTCACCCAACATGAAGCTGAGGGGAAGCTACCCTGGCATCATCTTCACCTGAGCATTGCATGGACTGCAATGGTGAAATCACAGACATTTGGTCCAAGGGAGGAGGGAGAACTCAACTATTCCTTTTCCCTGGAAGGCAGGTTCCAAACAGAAGTTAGTAACAGCACTTAACAACAAAGGAATGTCAGAAAATAGAGTAGGTTGGCAAAAGGAGAAAGAGCCGGTGGCATTTCCCTCAGCTTGGCTACCAACACACGGACAATTCAGAGCAGCTGAACTGATGGGGCAAGGCCAGCTGCAAGGTGCCCAACAAGAGCACGTGCCAGGTACTGCACCCGAGCCACAACAACCCACTGCAGCCCTACAGGCTGGGGGAGAGAGGCTGGAAAGCTGCCCAGTGCAAAAGGACCCATGGGGCACTGGCTTACAGCAGCTGAGCATGAGCCAGCTGTGCCCAGGTGGCCAAGAAGGCCAATGGCATCCTGGCCTAAATCAGCAACAGTGCAGCCAGCAGGGCCAGGGCAGTGACTGTCCCTCTGCACTGGGCACTGCTGAGGCCACACTTCCAATCCTGTGCTCAGTTCTGGGCCACTCAGCACAAGAAACACATGGAGGTGCTGGAGCGAGTCCAGAGCAGGGCAACAGAGCTGGGGAAGGGTCTGGAGATGAGTTCTGTGAGTAGCAGCTGAGGTTGTTCATCCTAGGGAAAAGGAGGCTGAGGAGAGACCCTACTACTCTCTACAACTCCCTGAAAGGAGCCTGTAGCCAGGTGGGTCTCCCCTCCCAGGTAAGAAATGACAGGAGGATAAGGAAATGGACTCAAGTTGCATCAGGGGAGTTTTAGGCTGGATATTTGGAAACATTTCTTCACTGAAATGGTTGTCGAGCATTAGAACAGACTGCCCAAGGAAGTGAATGACTCCTTGAGGTGTTTAAAAATATGTGTAGATGTGGCTCTTCAGGACATGGTTTAGTGGTGGACTTGGAAGTGCTCGGCTTATGGCTGAACTCCATCTCATACGTATTTTCCAACCTGATTCCATGACTTTATGCAAAGAGGCTTCCCTTCAGCATAGCACACCTACCCACTGCTTTTCTCCAGCTGCTGCTAAAGAGTTATCAACTTTTACCCAGTCCATGGCTTGTAGAAGACAGTGCAACAAAAAGACTGCCTCTGTAGAAACAGCCTTCATTAAGTCAGACAGGTAGGAGGATGCCAAAAAAAGATAAGTCAGACAGACAGGAAGACATACAAACACAAAAAGAAAGATAAAAGATGAAGCAGCCATTCTTTATCTAAGTACCAATGTGTCCTGGCACTTAGTACAACATAGAAATGATTGCTCCCTTCCTTAGAAGAGTTTATCATTTACAGTGGAAGGAGAAAATAACTTTAAACCATGTTCAGGGAAATGAGAGCTGTACAGTTTAAAACACTTTAAAAAACATCATTTGCCAGTATATCATCTACTTCTGGCATTTGATGAAATCTCACCTGCCTGCCTGTTTTGTTTGAGCTTTTTTTTTACCAAAATTTAGGTCAGTTGCTGTCCCTTATTCATAGTCCCAGAGCCATTCTGAATATACATATCACAGCATCAGCTGAAACAGTGAGCTGCCAGACACCCCTGCAACACAGGGCAGGCACACAAACATTTTTCTCCTTTTTCTTTGCCTGTGTCAAAGGCCATGCTTATTCCCCCCAGAGCCCAAACCCCAGCCACCTGCGAGGTGGCAGAGAGAGCAGGCCACCAGAAGGTGCCATTCCATGGTGTCACCAGGGCTGTTCCCAACACAGAGGTGGGGAACAACAGGTCACCTCCCATAGGGGCTCCCTCCAACAGGTGGCAAGGATGGCCAGCAATGCTGGCACACACACCCTGCTCCCCATTCCTAAGGGACTGCCAGCCCACAGAGCCCAAAACACACCCCATCTTGCCAAGGCCCTTCCCAAGAGGTTTGTTAAATAGGTGATTCTCTGAAGGAAAGAGCATGGGAGCAAAACAGAGACTGTGATAATGAACTAACTGCTCACAAGGGCTTTATCTCCGCAGGGGAGGGATTTGTTGGTTTGAAATGCTCAGCCAGTAGATGATGAAACATCTCCCTGGGGTCTGCTGGTCGGCAGTAAACAGCGTGCGTGTACGCCTGCATCTTCTAAGTTCCTCTCACTTGAACACAGTTTTAGAGGAAGCCAACATAGACTGCCTTTAATGCAGAAACACCAGAGTAACAAATGCAAGGCCAAACTTCATGGTTTTTCTAGCTTGCTGCAATGCCACCACTCACCTGCTTATAATATATGCACGGAGAAGCATGAACATGGGACAGGAACACAAAAAAACTGCAGTATCAGAAGGCAGGTTCCAAGAGCTGCAGCCTCCACGTTTGGCATTGAGCCAAAATAAAAAATTAAAAAATAAAACTAGAGCAAATGCTGCCTATGTTACCTTGATTCTCTGTGCTTTCTCCACAGTGCTGTCATCCCCTAATGCACTTGAATTGCTTGTTTTGCATACCATTGCTCTCTAATATTAGTGTTCTTTGCCTGAAAAATTGGGATTTATATTTTTTAAGGGAAAAAAACACACACATACTAAGGACTGACTGGATTGGGTTTTTATCCTTTAGGTTTTTCAAGTGTGGAGAAGAGTAGAAGCCTCCTCTTACCAGAATGCTGATTTTTTTCCCCCCCTCATTAAACTGTGCTTAAGGCCAAAACAGTCAGTACACCCAAGCAGCACAAAACTGCCTTAGACAGACAAGGATTTAGCCTTAGCAGACATTCTTTCATAATTTTCAAGTGCTGTGTTATGGTCTCATCCAAACTGCACTCAGCCACAACAGAGACGTACTCTTGGATATTAATAAATGAGGAACTGAGCCACAAACACAAAATATTATCTTGGACATCATAAGTTTCCTTAATTAGAATAATAAACTTTAACATAAAAAACTCTATTTATGGAGACCAAATTGCTTCTACTGTGATTGAAGGAAAACTGTGGAAATCAGGCCAAACCAGAAATGGCCTGCAAGCAGAACAGCAATGCTGCTTGTGACAGCAACTTGCTCACAAATCCAGCGTTAGAGCTTCACCTGTCCCAAATACCCTGTTCTGAAACAAGACATCATATTTCTTGGTGAATCTGTGCACAGCTAATTCCACAGTAAGCAGGAGGTCACTTGTTCCCTGGTGAGATCTCTCTCAGCCTGCTCCTGCAGGACAACAGCAAAGGTGTGCCACAACCCCCAGCGTGCCAGCACAGGCTCTCACAGTCACCTGCCCACGAATGAGGCACCCAGCTAGCTGCAGGGGCAGCCTTTGTGAGAAAGCACACTTCACATTTCTGATCAACTTTATACTTTGTGAAAAAAAAACCCTAACAAACAAACCCACCTAAAAACAAACAGTATAATATCACATTTCAAAGTCATTTGGGAGAAAAGATGAACATTCAAAGCAGGCACACACTGCTGCCCTATGTCCTAAGCATCCAAAAGGTTTGCATTTTGCTTCAAGTAACCACAGGACCAAAAGCAGCCCTGGGCAAACAGTGGACAAAGCACCTTCATTACAGCAGTTTCAACACCAAAGATGAGGGGAGAAAAAAAAAAAACCAAACAAACAAGCAGCCAACCAAGAAACCTCCAGAAAACACAGGATTATCTGTAGAAAGTACAGGGGTAAGAGCCAGAGAAGCAAGACCCCAGCACTGCCCAACCTCAGACATGATCCTGGCACAGGGACTGTTGTAAGCCTAATGATAATGGGAGAAGGAGGAAAGGATTCCTTGGCAGGTTCTGTCCAAATATATGTAACAGTTATAACAACATATTCTTGAGTACAAGGAAGGGTAGGAATAACAGCAATTCTTACAGACTGCCTAAAGCCCAGGCTACAGGAATCCAGAGAGAAGCAGCTTGGAAAAATAAAAGAACTATGATGTTCTAGAGGCTAAAACAAAAAAGCTGTAAAAACCAGTAATAGCCAAATCCAATGTGTCAGGCAAATAATTCTCCATTAATTACATATTATAGAACAAAGCACACAATAGTTTTGGAGATGGAAACACAGAAAAAGTTAAGGGAGTGGTGGCAGACAACAGAGGAAATCACTGGCTATCAACTAATCCACTAGATTACAGCTTCTCTTACTCCACAGACATCTCTCTTGGAGTTTATTCCTCGTTCAGATTACTTTCCAATATTTCTGCTCCATTTTTAAGCCCCTCAAGACACACTGCCAAGAACCTATTGATTTCAGCAAAACGGTATGTAGAGCAAGAGGGGAAGGTCAATGCTGCCAGAGCCTCAGCTTTGGGAACCTTCCAGGTGGAAGCACAACTACACCAAATTTCTTCCTGCTTGTGCTGGTCAGGTTGTTAAAAGCACTGTGTTTGTACCATGTTATAAGGCCCCTCTGAAAGGGGGAAAGACAGGTCAACAGGATTGTTTAATGTGGACTCAATAGCTACAGAAGAGAGCAACCCTGCTGGAAATGGGCCATTGCTGGGAGCTGAGTTAGAGTCACCATTATTTCAGTCCCCAGAGAGCTCAGCAGGCCAGAATACAAATGAAAAGATTATAAATAGCACCAAGCAAGGGGTTTTGTTACCATGTCTGAGGCAGCACTGTGCTGACCTGCATTTAGGTTTGATCACAAATCTGAAATTTGGTTCAAGTCCCCAAGAAAAGTTCAGGGAAGTGTCAGCACCACCCTAACAATGGTAGTGACTTGGGATACTCTGCTTGTTTTTTCTCTCACAGTGCCAGCAGAGTATTTATAACTTCAACTTGAAGCCAAATGTAAATGGATGATTTTGAATAGTCTTAACTCAAGTCCTGATGTTCACAGAAAGCATTCAGAGCAGCAAATCAGAGGTCTCCAAGGAAGAGTGAGGGCACAAAATCCCAAATCCATAAGCATGTTCAAGCTCTCTAAGTTAAGCATCACATCCAACTGAAGTGCTTGATATCCCACCAGAAGTAGAGCTTTCTTCCTACCCTGCTTGGTGATGAGAAGTTGCATGGAATGGGAGGGGCATGGCAAGGAGCAGGGATTTTGGAGCCTCTGTTCTTTTTATGCCTCTGCAACTCATCTGTGACATATCCTTGTCCAGCCTCCCTGATATACTGGTGCTAAAGCTTGTATTTTGATTAATGAATGTCACTTTTCCAAAGAAGAGGATGTTCTAGTTTACTTATAAGCCTCAAATTGACTTCCTGAACCTTCAGAAAAGTACTTGGGATCATCAGGAGAGACCTTGTTGACTGTGACTAAAAGAATTTACTTTTATTTTTGGATTTTCCAGTTGCATGCCAAAACTTTTTCCCTGGAATAATTTTAGCTGAATGAAGAATTCAATCCTGGCTCTGCGCCCCACTGCCCTAGGTGGTATAACATTAAGTAGCCAGAATCTTCAACCTCAAAGACCTCACAATTTCTATATAAAACAGCTGATGGCAGGACACCAAATAAATTCCAGTGACTAATCCTGCCTTCACACAAGCACAGGTCATCAGAATAATGGATCACTTTCATGACTGGGCTCTTCACAGTCCTGACTCACTTTAAGTATGACAAGCATCAGAATAGCAGCTTTGAATTGATGGTCATGAACCCACCAGTTTCCAGCAAGAGCAAGATGTCTCAAGCCTTATCAGTTTTAAGCTGAGACAAATGCTAAAATCAGACCTCTTAATGCAATGCTTTCCAGATCAGAGTGGAAAGTTTCTGCTTTTGATATTCGCCTCCAGAGTTTTTTTCAGAGGATCTGTGAAAAGTGACTGGTCTGAACAAAAGAATCCTTCACAATTATCTAGAAGCCTTTAGAAAAGGCTGATGTTAAATGTCACATTTTATGCTGCTATCTCACAGGCCTCAAGGAAGAACAGAGCTTATGTCAGTCGGTATTTGTTTTTCCTTCTGCAGAGATGCACACTTCAGTGGGAAAGCTTCTCCCACAAAGATACATTTCTTAGGCAAGATAGTGACATGAAAAGCAGGATGCTTTGAAGATCCCTCTCTCCCTTTTAATTACAGAGTTTCAATATACCACTTGGGGTAATAAAACCAGATTATTCCACCAATATTCAAATTGATCTGGGTTTAGCATTCAATAGCTCTCCCCAAAACCCCCAGGATTCAGCAAATCAAGCTGCTGAATGCAAGCAAAGGCTGCAGAATCTGGCTCAAAGGGAATCAGTAGAAACAGCAGCCTCTCACCTCCACAGAGTTCATTTGATGATAACACCACCATCACCACTGCTGCCCTACTCAAAAAGGGCCAATCTCTGCTTAATGACCCTGATGCTCTGGGGGACACCTCTACTGATTCAGAACTTCCCAGACCTTCTCTGGTGCTGCCACCTCTGCTTCCCCACAGCTCCAGGGAGCCTGCCCTACCTCCCACACCTGGCTGTGCACCTGCCCTCTGTGCCTGCTGCCTGTCCCCCCGGGCTGCTGCTGGCTGCCCGAGCTTGCCGACAGGATGCATGACTAATGCACTGGTTTGCAAACACAACCAGACTTGCAGCTCTTCCCACAGGCACTTACCAGCGTATTTCAGGGAACGGTTTGCACAGATGGCAGCAGGTTGCTGGAAAACCGTTTAATCCTCCTCCACGGGCTTTAGAGACAGCATTATTCTTAGAGCTGGCAGCATTGCCTTGATCTGTTGTACCAAACTACAGATGTATCAGCCTTGGTATTATTAGACAGTGGCAGTTTGCTCCAAGAGGGAAAAAAAACCCAAACCAAAAACCCTACAACAAACCAGTGCCAAGGCACTTTCACACTAAGCATTGGTCAGTACAAGCATGCACCTCCCAGCAGGAATGCCAGAAAAGCCCTGGGATGAGCAGAGCTGGGATTACACCACAGTGACAAGGGCTGGTCTGCAGTGATTCCTTCCAGACACACTTCCACAGAAAGCAAGGAACAGAAATGATGCTCAAGGAACAGTGGTCATATGGCTGCAGCCCATGAGTGCTCCTGCAGCAAACTGTCACTGCTCTAGGGACAAACCCCTCCTGCCATCAAGCCCAGCTGGCCTGGGGACAAGGTAAGCCTCCTCTGCTCCCCAAATCACCCAAAACCCACACGAAGGCCATCAGCTGGATATCTGTGAGGGCCTGGGCCCAAGCCTGCAGCACAAGCATGCACAGATTTCCAAAGCCCAGTTATTTTCTTTGGCTCATACAACATGCCACAGCATGGCTTTTGATATTCTTCCTCCCTAGGGATGTGTCTCAGCACTCCAAACCAGAAGGAGCTAATAGCAAAGTATTGATGCCCATTCAAAACTACACCGCAGCTCTTCCCTCCCCTGGGGATTCACTACCCATGTCCAAATCTATGCAACAGATCACCAAATCCAGAACCAAACAAAAAAAAAACCAAAAACAATAGATCTCCTTCCAAGGAGGACCTTCACCTGCAAAGCCTCCTCCATCAATCTGAATTCAGAGACAGTGTTGGAGATATTTCAAATTATCTTAACTCACTTTTAAGAAGTACAGCCTGTTCAACACTGCAAAAAACATCTTTCAAGAGGATCCTCAAGTCATCTGTCTGAGATGCTACACCTGGGCCAAGCCACCGGCAGCAGAGTGCCAGGAAAAGATGAGAGGATCAGAAAGCAACAGCATAAGGAAGCAGTTATGACAGAACAAAATGTCACAGCACAAACCCTGGACATGTCTTAATTGCCATCTGGAAACAGATTTTTTTTTTGATTTAACCAAAAAGCCTTCCTGCCCTAAAAGCCAGAGGGCTCAGCCTAGACAAAGACATGCACTTGGCACTCAGATGACTCCACACCCTATAGCTGGACAAGTACCTGTGTATGAGAGCACATCTGGCTGAGCTTCTTTCTTATGGATTGCAGCCACAAAAAATTTGCAGATTTCAATGAAATTACAGAAAAAAATATTCCAAAGAGAAGAGGGGGGAAAATGGAGCAAAACCTACATTGAAAGCATCTTATTAGAAGACAGGCTTTTTGTCTCCAGTCAGGCCTGTCCTATTCACTCCTCATATCTGGTGGAGGAGCATCCAGTGATGGCAGAGGATTTAGAATAGGGCCTATATATTAGAGTGATTTTGTCAGCTTTTGAAGTGAAAAAAAAAAAACGCATATAACTTGTTTCAATTTCTAGGCTTCAAGTAAGATAAACCCCATACTTGCAAAAATGCAGGAGCCTCAAGGCACAGACATATTTCTGTCAGAGGTGCAACTAACACGCCTGCATACCTGCAGGATGCTTAATCAACCTGACTCAAGTGCCAGAAATTGTGACAAGGGAGTCTTGTCCTGCCACAGCTTCACTGCTATTGCTGCTGTGATAGACTTGATGAAAAGCAGGTCTCACACTACAATTATAATTACAGTTCTCAGTACTCAGTATGTTTGTACTTCAGACTTGCAATATGCTTTAAACTGACACAGAATAAGTCTTCCTAACTAATCCCACCTTTAAAGGTGTTTAAGTGATGGAGAAACCTCATTTTCAACTACTTTTAGCAGAGCTACCAGTCCTGACAGGCACACAGCCACAAACTGAAGGTGTGAGGGTTTAACCCACCAAAACTCACGTTAAAAAAAGAGAAGAAAAAACCTCAAGATGGTTCCTAGATTACATAGGCAACATCCAGCAAGCTACAGGTACCTTAGCTTATTATCTCCTGCAATTTCCCACCTTCTTAGCATCAGAAAGCATTCCACTTTGGGCTAAAAATGTGACTGGGCTAAAAATTGAACTGTTGCTGTCAATCTCCTTGCTGTATAGTTAGTGGTGACAAATCTTACAGTACCAACTTGTACCCCTGCTCTCACACAGTACCTCAGGCTCATTTCTTCTGCTGCACCACCTATTTTTTAATGGAGGATTCTTGCATTTTTCTGTTGTCAATATTTGATAACCAGCCAGGTCACAAAGAATAATTTGATAATTTGATTTTCATTATTAATTATCTCCCGATAAGCAGCTTTTTCCTCCACTTTTCATGAGAGCAGTTATTGCCCAGCCCTGCCCTTAATTCATTACATCAAATTTGATCTCTTTTGTCAAACTTTGACAAGTTGAGAGTAAAGTCAGAAATGAGCAGTGCCTTGCTGCACTTCAGCTAAGCTCAGGGACAGCAGAGATGGAGAACTGACAGCCTGTCCTGAAATTAGCTCCAGAGTCACCCCATGGCCACAGGAAGGCATCTTGTGTACGAGGAGAGAAGCTCACATCAGCTGGTTGTCCTGAGTCCGTTCCCGTGGCACTGGTGGAAGGGTGATGACAAGAAACAAATGCAACCACCTGCTCTCTAAGAAGACAAAGTCCTTTCTGCTTCCACCTCCCTGTTTCAGAGACTGAAGGGATGCTGTTTCCCATATCACCTCGCTGTGCTGTGCCTTCAAAGCGCCACTGAACCCTCGCTCTGGTGACAAAAGGAGAAACTGCCAGCAGGGATTATAGCGCAGACAGCAGTGGCCACAAACAACCTAATTTTCCCCAGAGGCAGGCTGTGTATGCTTTTTTGTTGTTCAGAGCCATCTGCAAGAAACTGGATATTTGCAAATAAAAGGAGATTAGGACAAGACATTAATCCAGCATCTGCTGCTCATTCATGCTGTCCCCTGAAAGAGAGCCCAGATACAACATTTTAAGTCATAACACTTAGTTCTGAGCTGCTGGTAAATTAAAAAAAAAAAAAAAAAAGAAATATAGAAATTAATAGGCACACAAGTTGTGGTATTACTTTTTAAACCAGCTAAGTCCTAGGAGGGCAGAAATACGTGGAGCTGTTAGGAAAACAAAGTGAGATTCTGTCTGGGGAAGGACAGCTTTCCCTTGGCTGTGCTCATCCATGCACCAAGCCTGAGCAGAGAAGACACAATTGTCCAGGAACAGGGTGGAAGCAGAAATGGCAAAAGCTTGTCCAGAAACCCCTGCTCTGAGAAAGGCCTCATTCCTTGAAGCCTACCAAAACAGCACAAGGTTATTGTTTCCCAGAGTTGGGTGGCAAGAACTCCTGCCATCCGTAGGAATTGTTTCTGCTGTTGGATGGAAGGGTGCAGCAGGAAATCCTCCACAGCCTTTACAAAAAGATCTGCTCTGTGCACCACTGCACAAGAGAGTAAGGGCATCTAACCAGCAAGCTCACTTCTACTTTCTATTTCTTTTCTTCATATTCACAGTAACTATGCAGCTGTCAGTGTTGCTTTTCTGAGAAAGAGAAAAGGAGAAAAAAAAAAAGAAAAAATAATTTAAGCTTGGGGGGAAACATCCAGTTCCAAAACACAGATGAAAAGCATTTCATCTCTGCATATTGTCTGTTTTTCCACCAGCAGCCACTTTTCACAGAGGATTTGCCTGACAGAGCTGATAACCACTCACTGCTGCTCAGATTTTGGGTTTGATACCTTTCAGATGTGGCTGGCGCATTTGGCGTTCAAAGGCATCGCACACGTGGCACCACCTGCATCCTCTACCTTGGGAATCGAGAGCATTTTTCACATTACAAACACTGACTGTCTTACCACTGCCATCTGATGCTTTCTATTCAGCTTTTTTCTCAGCTTAATTTCATTTACTTTAAGATGGAAAAGAGATGGTTCATTAGAGGCACTTCCCACAGCCTACTTAAAAGCACTGATGAGCTAAAGCACATTTTCATAGGCTCAGGTTTCATCCCTTTACCTCAAGTTGCAGCTTTTTAGCAGATAACAAGCCAGCCCACTAAGAGCTGCCTTACAATGCCTATCCCTACCCACAGCACCTCTGCAACCTGGAGTATTTCTACATTCCTAGTTCAGGAGCATCCTGTGCTCAGCGAGCCAAACCTCCTGCCACCAGCATTCATTTCAGTTACATCTCAAAAAAAAAAATATCAGTTTTGTTTTCAAGAGAAAAATTTGGGTCAAATTTCAGACAAGAGACCTGGACAGTTAGGAAAGACACTCAGGCAGTACCCCCAGAGGAAAGACTCCTTAGAATTTCTGGAAGAGACTTGAAGGGGTTTTAGGAACATGAGTTTCAAACACATGGAAGAGCTGATAGCTGGTGTTAGTCAGTCCCACCGCTGCACACCAGTTAGTGGAAGGGCACAGTGCCCACCAGTGGGATGGCCAGCTGGTGACACATGCAGGAGAGTCATGGGAGCAGCGTGGGAGCCGGAGGTAGCTTACTCCAGCCTCACATGGCTGCCTCCTCCGAGATGACCACTAAGTGAGTTGGCTGCAATTCCTGGAAGAACTGCCCTCCACGACACACAATCATTTCCCATCTCCCTCTTCCAGTTCTGTGAAACCAGCCAAAGCATCACTCCCCACCCAAGAAACCTTCTGGCATCCAAGTGGCATTAAAGCCACCCTTGTGTTGTCACACCATTCGTTTAAATCAGTGTTACAGCCAGTTCCCCAATCAATGAAATGCAGAAACATGACTGCAGGAAGGAATTAGCAGCTGTAATCCCATGATTACATAAATCCCTTTGGTCAATCAGTTATTAATGGCTGTTATATTTATTGGGGTTTATAGCAGACCTACAAACCTGAGCCATTAGAAGTAGACACCAAAAAGGACACTGTAAAAAAGCTGTTTGATTACTGACTCCTCACAGCAAGTGCTGACAGAATACAAATTTGGCTCGCTCTCCCTCCTGTTAGCAAGCCTGCTAATGAGCTTGCCAATTAAGAGCCAATCTGAAGACCTTGGAGGGGAAGCTGTCAAGAACATGAACTCCCATGCCTCTGAGGAGCAGCTGCAGGACTAGTGTCAAGGGCCACCTTTAGCACTTCTTGCTGATGCCTTTATCTCCCACAATTCATCCCCCTCACCCAGGAAATACAAACACTTGTCACACATGCATATTATGGCTTCTAAGGCATGGACATGGAAAACAAACACATGCTGAAGAGGAAAAAAATCCTCCCTTGGCCCTGATCATTGCAGAGGTTTTACTAGGTCAAATGCTAGAACTACTGTGAAAGTAGAAAAGCTTTAAAATAATAATAATGAAAAGAGTCACTAATTACATGTCAATGTCTATCTAATTATATTGGGATGCATTCTGTATTTTTGCACGTGTACTTCTATTTAAGGAATTAAGGACAGCTTGAGCAAGAGAATTTGGGCTCTTAGCTCCATTTGGATATTTCTGTGCATGCTCCTCCCCTCATAAGCAATTAACTTAATACAGTTAATGAAAGGAAAGACAAAAGCATAAATCCTACAGCAGTCTAAAACCTCTGAAGACAAAACCTTATGACTTTCAATGCCAGGGACACTTATGATCCACTTCAGTCACAGCAACACAACAGGACAGGGTGCAAGCATCTCACACATCAGTCAAATCTTTATTTCCAGTACACTCACTTCACTACCTTGGCCTGCCATTTAAACAGACAATCTCATTTCAGAACCACTCAATGTTTCATTTCTTTGTACTTTGCTTCCTGCCCAGTCCTTGAGTGACTGACAGTGGCATTTCCAACAGAGAGCTGCAACCAACACACTTTTCCCCTGAAGTAACCCCTGGTGACTGCTTATGGAGGGTAAATTTTATTGCCCTGCTCATGTCCAAGGGACTGTCAGGAAGCAAACAGGAGCAGTACTCCCGGCCCAGATTTTCTTCTGGATTTTTCCATCCCCCATTTAATTCATCACACCACACAATGAGTAACCCTCTGGAAATAACCTTTTGCAGAAAGCTCTGTTACCTATATAAAGAAATGCCATAGTTTCTCTGAAACTGTATAATTCTGCTCAAACTAATTATGAGAAAGCTGGTGCTTAATGAAAGTTTGCCTTAATATGACTTATACTATTCATAAGTTTGCTTTGGACAGCATCCAGGTTTCTTTAAATTAAATATTAGCAGTCTGTTAGCCTATCAAACAAACCTAAGCATGTCAAGTTAGTATTTTAATAGTGTTTTTTCTTCTCCTCCCAGCCCAGGTTTGGCTTCCTAATTGACTTGCTGCTTTAAAGTCAGTAAACTCAAAAGTCTGAGAAGAAGATGTCACACTTTAATGGTTTAGGAGTGCACACTTGGTCTGGGTGATTGATGGATCAAATGTGTGCTGAGGAATGCCGCAATGTTTCTTTCATCATTTCTGCTTCTCACGAGGCTGAGAGCTGACCTATCACTAAACTGCTTTGCTGCTAGAAACAACAATAAAAATCTCATTCATTATAAATGTAAAATCCACCTTGGCATCCTGAAGGGCTGTTATTGAGCTGACATTACTGTGTGAGCACCGACCAAGGTGTGCACAAGAATTTAGCACCTGGGATGCAGCTGAATCTACGCACCAGGCACGCTGGGCTCTCTCTGGCCCATTACACCCCCCTCCTTTCCTGGTTACTGCCAGCCCCAACCTGTTTGGTGAATGAGATATGGAAGAGCTGCACAGACAGGCAGCAAAAGGTCCTTCAGAAACACGGGCAATAAATGGGGTAACATTCACAGGTGACTGGTAAAGGAAGACCGAGGTGTTCATCGAGGGTTGTGCATCTGACAAAAGGCACAAATGTAGATGGAGAGCCCTTATTAAAACAATATTAAGTAATTTTCAGAGTGCTTTTCAACTGCAATCATTTACTTTCAGTCCTGCCTAATCAAGTAAAGGACTGCAACATTTCTGATCTCAAGACGAGGGCTGAAAGGTAGGAAAAGTTTCTGAATAACGTGCGTGCTCTCCAAAGTGACTAATAGAGACTACGCATATTCACACACCTCTATCAAATTTTCTAGTGCAAGAACAAGTTCTTTCTGACTGCAGGCCCTGCCAGTGGGATGTGAAAGCCAGGCAGGTTCTCTAAAGCACTGACATCACACTTATTAAACATTTTACACGTAAAGCTTAGTTAACAAATCCGCTGACGATGCACAAGCCAGAATTCAAGTCTGCTCCCTCTCCAGAGCAGGGCGGCTCTCCCAGATTAAAGGAGAGCAGAGGAGTTTCAATACCTTTCCTGAGGTCAGGTAAGGGGACCTGGCACAAATGTGGGTACCAATAGAGCAAATCTGCCCAGAGTCTCCCAGAAAGAAAAGACTGCAAGAAATCTCTCAGGATGCAGAGTCCAATGCACTCAAGCGTAAGCAGTCAGAGGAAGAATGGGGCAGGAGGGATCAAGAGCACTGCCAATACCCTCAAGCCCTGAAATAGTAGGGGATTTGTTAAATCCCAGAGAGCAGCCCTGGCTGTATTTGGCAAAGGAGGATAAAGCAAAGCCCTGGCAACGCTGGCAAGTCTGGAGAGGGTCGTAGTCCCCTTCCTCTCCCCACATCTGGGGAACACAACTCAAGGTGACAAGCAGGGCTGAGCAGTCATGTATCCCAACATTTTTGTGCTCTCTCAAGGAACCATAGACCTACCCACAGCTGAGGCACCCAGGGTTTCAGCAGGACCCAACTTGCACTTAAGTCCCTGCACAGCCTCTGTTTCTCATGTTGGTCAGGCATTTGTCTTTATTCCTCATCCCCACAGCTCCTTTAAAGTCCCTTGCAAACTTAAGTGGGGTTGCTGGGTACTTCATCCAATAAAATCCTTCCTGCTCTACCTCAAACGAACCTGTTTCATTACAGTAGCTATATATTTTTCCTTTTTTTTTCCTCCCCATACTATCCATGAAAAAGGAAAAAGGTGCTGTGCTTCATCCAGTCTTGTGCTGACTGCAATACATACCAGCAGCCAGGTGGACTCAAAGGCACCAGCTGTGATTTCTCCTCTGCTCTCCACACTTCTAACTTACTCAAACACACTTGTGTATCTTTGCATTTTAAGCATACCTCTGAGACTGTTCATTTATCTAGAAATCATCCTCACCATAATGACAAGCCAGGAATGCCATTTTTCCTCCCTTGCTCTATAGAGAGGCAGAGAAAATGAGGCAGTGCTAACACTGAACAGGCAGGGACATGCCTCAACTTGGCCTTAGGAAGAGTCAAGCCTGGGGCCACCCAAAAGCACAGTCCCCCTCTCCTCTGGGGGCTGGGGAGATCAATCCCACCTGTGTCCACACTGCAGTACTGATGGTACTCGGCAGCCTGCAAGTACAGCAAGGATTCAGCCACATCCAGGGAGAGCTTGGCTGCCTGGCCAGGCTCAGGGCTACTTGCAGGACAGTTGTGCTCTCCTTTGTTCCCCATCTCTTTTCTTCAAACTTTCCTCCTTGCTTCCCCCTCCCATGCTCTGGCAGGGATGCTGAATGCTGATGAGACAATACTTGATACATCTTCAAGCACTTATTTTCGGGCAATTAACTTGGCATCATAGAAGCACTTAAGAAACCTGGCTTTCCGGAGCAGGAGACAACTGACTAAAAAGCTAAGCAAAGTAGTAAATTATTGTCAAATGGCTAAAAAAGAATGGGATGGGGGGGGGGGGG
>VWZP01009101.1:1368424-1503455 GCA_013396995.1 Dicaeum eximium | reverse complement strand
GGGGGGGGGGGGGGGAAACACCAAACCAAATATATTTCAATAGCTTCATGGTTTTCCTGCAAAGTTTTAATAACCTCCTCCAGCTTGTCCACTCAGTGTATTTTATTCAGAGTATCCAAATGAAATTTAAAAAAGTTCAGCAGGACTTCTAATAGCATCACTTAAAACGGTTCCCTGTCAAGGGCCCATGCCAAAAGCAGGTTAGAGACTTTCAGATCAAGGATTTTTCATGGGTAGATAGAGATTTAGAGACAACAAGCCAAAGCAAGAGAGCACACACAGAACTTTTATATACTGTGGCTACTTGGTGTCTGCTAAATAAACACTTGGGTACAACACAGTGCATAATTTTTAATATCCTCACTGTCTTGCTTGTCAGAAGTGTTCAAAACATTGCTCATTATACATCTTTGTGGAACAGGCAGACTGGGGTTCTTCACATCTTTATGAACACACACATTTCAACAGACCACAAGTCTGCACAGCACAGAGGTGTCAAACGAAGAAAGAAACAGACTGCCTCCCAATGAAGTTCAAATAAGGAAAGCATTTAATTATGCATATTTCTCCAATGCTTTGGAAACTGCTTTTAAAGGAGAAAAAGTGTCATAACTCAAAGGTATTTACTCTAATGAAAACCTACCATTGTTCAAGGCTGTTTCCAATATATTCAAATAAAAGAAGATGGGTTGAGATTTTTTTTTCCCCTTCAAGAAGAACACTCAGGAAATTACATCCCATACAACCCTTCCCCCTCATCTTTTTGTCAGCAAATCCTATAAACCCACAAAATGCCCGGAATTAAACGCTAAGGTTGGCAATCTGTCATTGACATATGTTCCTGCCTTTTTTTTCCCTACCAAGTCATGAGATAAAGCTGCAGTTTCAGCTTTAGCACGGAATTTCTCAGCACCAGTTAGTATTTGGTGGCTTCAGCTCTCCTCCTTTCCCTCTTCTCATCAGTGTGATTTACTTTGCTGTCCCACAAGACAATTTTTCCAAGAGTCACAACCCAGCTTCCAGATCCTTGGAGGCACTCTGCACAAGGAACAGCCTGCTCCAAAGCAACATCATCAGCTTCCAAGCATGACACCAGACAGCCCCACGACACACTGCCACAACAAAATAATTCCTTCCCCTTGGGAAGCCCTCAGCACAAGCTGTCCAAACGTTATTTATCATTTCAAGTAAGTTTGCTTTATTTATGGCTGAAATTCTCCCTGTTCAGAAGAGAGAGAGACTGAGTAACTTATTAGGAATGTTCTCAGGGAATGGGGGAAAGGGGGAAATGAGATCAGTCGTAACTCCAGAAACATTTACAGCTTCTATGCAAAATTTAAAATTGGAGCATTATCAAAAAAAAAAAAAAAAGAAAAAAGCCTAACACAACCCAAACAACCTTAATCTGGTAGTTTGCCAAGCTACAGGTGGGTTTTGTAAGGAGGGAGAGGATTCCAGCTTTCTTGTTTGGAGAAGAAAGGCAAGCATAACTTCTGGGAAGATTAAATACTTGAAGTGGATATATTTACACAATATGTGGGAAGTGTGAACAGATGCTACATAGGAGGCCTTTCTCATAACAGCATCTCCAGAACAAGACAGTTTTTCATTTGGATTCTGTTTGTGTGGTATGGTGATTTCTCTGCAAGACAAAAATAATTTTTTACAGAGTGTTTTGCAATTGGAAATACTGGCTCCTAAGGCTTTTCAAATGAATCTATTAATAGCTTTTTGGGTAGTTAATAGAAATAATTACTGTTGTCTTCCTACCTGTAGATTCTACTACAGGACTGTGTGAATATTGAACTTAAAACCAACATGTGTCATTTTCAGCAGTGGTAAATGCAACTGTTCCTACTGACATCTCTCATGGTTACAGATGCTCCACACAGCTGCACACAGCCCACACCCTCACGTTCCCAAAACTCTGCTTTGGGCCCACAATTTTGCTTGCAGCAGAGGTTTTCAAATCAATGGCAGGGAGATTGTTTCTGGCCTTGTCAGCTTGGAATAGGAAAGACCTAACAAAGCTCACCTGAGACCATATAGGGGAAAAAAAATCAATGGGCAAATTAGGAAGAGCAAACAGGACATACACCACCAGAACTTTTTGTGTTTAGTTGGTGTTTATAAAGTAGGACCTGCATCAGTAATGACAAAAGAATGATATCATTATTTGTTCGGGTACAGCTACAGACAGGATCACTTTGTGAAGAGCTGGCAGTCCAAAAGAGCTGACTTTCAGAGAGCTCAGTTAAATATAACCCTACTGCCCAAGCCACAAATAAAATCTATTTCATTTAATGTGATTTCAGCTAAATCTGAAGAGTTAACAGCCAAAGAGCTACATATTGATTATGCCACTTCCATTCTGATGAAAACAACTTTGAAACAGCACCCAGAATCCAATATTTTCCTTAATGCCATTAAGTTCTGCTATCAAAGGCTTTCTATTTATTTTCATTATAAAGTACCCTATTCACAGGTATTCCTTCATGTTCCAGGTACACCCAGGCATTTATTGGCCCATACAACAAATACACACATACAAACATATCCCCATGCACACAAACACTTATTCTTCCCCACACGCTCCCCTTTCAATATCTTTAAGGTAGAAAAAATGTAAAGGAGACTGAATTTGTTTCTGTGGCTCAAACCTGCAAGGAAATTGTGCCTGCTACAATGTTTTCATGCTGTCACCTAGACAAGAGTTAATCAAGGCTGCTGATGGGAGCATAGCCATTCATGCTGCTTTATAAGAAAATAGAGAAATTAAAAAGAAAAAAGTAATATGCACATGAGTGAATACCATTTACACCAGAGAAAATGCCTAGCTAGATAACCTCTTCTACTTCTAATGCTTCACAGTGATTTAGCTCTCTACCCTGAGGGTTTGTATGTAGATAGGCAGGCAGTTTTAACACTCTGCCCTAGCTCATTAAAAATATCAATCAGGGGGGGGTCTCTCTTCTGAAGCTAACTGGAACATGATCCACATTTAAGAAATCAAAACTACTTCCCACTGAGGTCCACGTGGTGCCTGTCCTTGTGTGCAGTTGTAACTAACTTTTAAAATTGGAAAGATATTTTCTTCCATCTGTCACTGCAGAAAAGCTGAGAAGGGGAGGGGATATCGCAAGATGGTCATAAATCAGACTGTGTTATTTGCTGTACTTATATCTTTAACTAATCTTATTAAGAAAAAACCTCATAAGTAACATGCTGTTCTTCTGGATACCACAAATTGACTATGGGCATCATATGCATGTAAGGTTGAGCTATGGAAAGGGTAAAAAAGAGAGACTGAAGAAAACCACACAGCAAATTGACAACTGAGGTCCATGGCTTAACTTCTCAGCTGTAGTAGCAGATTTCAGTAAGTGATTTTTTCTTGTACTTGTTAGAGTTCCTTAGCGTAACAAGCAGCAAAGGCAAAAACTAAAAATCAAAGAAACCTTTTATTATGCTCATGAATATAGCTAAGGGGTAATGGCTCATAAATGCAGTGCTGCCCACTTCTTTCATCAAGCTGTCAGCCAGGAGATGCCCTGAATGTTTGCTCACTGTTTGCACTGTCAGTGGATTTCAGCTCCACCAGATTCAGACCAAGAGCCACACTCATGACAAAATAATAGAGCTACAAGAAAAAACAATCCAGCAACTCCCCTTAGGTATGAGACAGTACCTAGACATGTGCAGATGAGAAAGCCAACGTTCCGCCTCCGAACAAGGATGAGCAACCTTCTCCCTGCAGAAGGCTTGAGCCCAAGAGACAGCTAAACCTCCTTGGGGTCTGATGCTGCCCTCTGCACTGCCTCATCATCTTCCAAAGACAAAAGGAGGAAGCAAGCATGGTAACATTTATTACCTTCTTATGCAAGTTTCGGTACCAAGAGAAATCCGACTGCAATATAACTCTTCACCATCACCTTTGCCAGGAGAGCACTACTTCACTTCTTGTAAGGAGATGCAGAACTTCTCATGCAAACTTTAGCAGCATATTCTAAATTTTTAAATTCAGATTTCCTCCTATAGAAAGCTACTTGCTCCAGTAACAATATGAAGCCAATCTGCATTTTCTGTTTGCTTGGCTGTATTTTCCAGTCCTCCTACCACATTTGGAGAATGGGCATGTGTGGAAGGGAGAAGCTGTGCAGTGCCATCATTTCTGACTGGTTCATCAGCCTGACTGCAAGTTGCACAAGTAGAGTTGCCTAAAATGGTGGCATTTAGTTGAAAAAGTAGTCATGATTTAGTGCCAAATTAGTATGCAAGCAGCTAAGCATGACTAACACCAGGCTCAAGCATAATACTCCTGTCTTCATCAGCCCACGAGCTGCCTTAACCTTTCTATACAAAGAACTGCCAGGAGAGACACTATCAACACAAACCAAGTGTGCAAATCCTGCAAATCACACATGAGGGGGAAAATGAGCTGCAAGAAAAACAATGTATAGACATATCATATGTTAGCCATTCAAAGGAGGAACAAAACCCCAGTAATTATGTGTTAGCTAGAAAGGCTGATCTCAAGATGGACCTAACACCAGCAAGAGCTTCACTAGGGCCAGATGTCCCAGAATCATGCCTGCCCCCACCATCCTACCTCTTTCTTTGCATAGAAAGTAAGTTGAGGTCTTGGAAATGTAAAAATAAAAGCACAGCTCTCTTCCACACCCAGCATTTTCCTCCTCTACTCCACATGGAAAGCTTTCCCCTTCTGTACTCTACCACCTATCAGGTTAAAAAAATTTTTTTTTAAAAATCAAAACTATTTTTCCTTCACTTCCTAATTTTTTTCTGTACAAGCTACAGACATGGAACAGCACCTACCTGCAGTTGAGAACTAAAATGCTTAATGAAACCCAGCTTCAAAGCTACCCCAGACAGAGTCCCAACTAAGACTTGGAAAAAGCCAGGGGGAACAACTGCTATGAGAAAAACTCCTCTTCCTTCTTAGTCTGATTCAACAAAGCAGAGCAACACTACTTCCTCCAGAAATATCCCTCAATTCAGCACTTCAAGACATCAATATTTTGGCCAAGTTTTCAGCTCTCTGCTGTGCTTCCTGCGCTCCCTATAACACAAGGCCTCAGGTGTATGGCATAAGTCAAAGCTTAGAGTACAAATAGCTGGGCAAGAGCAACAAGCAATCAATCACTGAATGCAGCCTATTCTTTAACAAGTGTTTTCTTAAAAAAAAGGAAGTTCTGAAACCCACATGGCTTTCAACTTTGGTTTGGCACACACACAGCAGCTTAGTTTCTGGTCACTTAAGCAATGTGTTCCTAAGATTCAGGCTCGCTCCCAAGATCACGTTGTCTCCGTTTCTCAGTTCACACAACTTCAACTCAATAAGCTGCTCCAACCCTCAGCAAACAGATGCCACAGGCTGGGGATTGATCTCAGCTTGCATCCAACCCCAGGCTCCTCTTTGGGGAGATGCCACAAGGAAAGCTGAGTGGGTGTGAGGGAATGGCATACCTGACTTACCAGGATCAACATCTGGCTCATAATTCTGCACCATTTTGCTTCTTAATGCTTTGATTTAAAAAGTGCCTATTGAGGGATCCTTAAAGATTTTAAAGCATGGGAGGAGGGGAGGGATGGGATGAAACACTACTTGTAGTCACCCTAGGACAGCATGTTAAGAGCTACATTATGTTTCCTCCATAATCATTCCCTCATCTTCAGGGGGAACTTCAAAGACAAACACAGGTTCCTTATAATTCACTGGGAAAGCCCCTAAGAGAAGCAATATTAAAGCTACAGTTAAACTTGGAAATAAAACATTAACCTGTTCTGCGTGGGCAGACCAGACAAACTGCAGGAGAGGGTCTAGCAAGAAGGTGGCACCTTCAGTGACCACAGTTCAGTGAAGATAAACCAAGGTAAGGCAGGGAACAGCATAAGCCATACAGAACTCTACACAGTACCACCAAAAATACAATAATGTCTGTCCTGTGCTGCATTAAGCTTCCCTGAGCCTTTAAAGCAACTGATTGTTCATTTTGTGAATTAACATTACCACTGTTAGAGTTCCTGCCCATGGTGATAAACCAGATTTTGTCTGACCTCAGAAACTGAGCCCACCTAGGTTTGGCTCCTGCTTGGGTGGAAGAAAAAGTTGGGATCCTGAGGACCAGTTGTTGGTCAACTGATGTGTGTTCAACTGTGAAAAGAGTGAGCAGAACCAAGCAGGGAGCTTTTAGCAGCAGACCAACTCTGGATGAGAAATGGCACTGCAAACACCTTTAGTCTCCAGGTCTTTATTACAGCAGTGTCACTCCTTAAGTGCCTGATGTCCTTCGAGTTATGCCACCACCAAACCACCACAAAAAGGAAAGAGACAGCCACATAAACTGAGTTTCATCTGTGAATTTCTGAGTTTGCCTCACCATGAAGCTGCCATTTGAGAGCGAGAATGCCACAGTGCAGGAATGCTGGGCACCAGCTCAACTCCAAGCATGACTTCAGAGCTCCTAAGCTGGTCTCTTGTTAAATAAATCACACACAGACTCATGCTGAGTTGCCTCTCTGCTTCAGAGCCTAAAACAAGATACCAGTTTGCTTGATGTGCAAAAATTAAGCCACTCTGAAGTTAATTATAAACATTTGCATTACCTACCTGAAATGTACTGACACAGCAGTCAGGAGTCAGATTAAAACTCCAGCCTGCCCAGCTAAATTTCTCTGACTTAAGAAGTTAATACCTTGTCATATTACAGGTGACATGCTTGCCTCATTCCATTTTGCATAGCATTAACTACTGATTTTCTTTGAGGCATTGGCTGGAAACAAAATTACCTACATACATGTTTGGTATGAACAGTACCATGCAGAAACCAAACCCAAACATCCTCATATAGAAGAGATGTGATAAGACTTTTCTTATTTTAGCACATACATAAATATATGTATGTGTGTGTCTCTGTGTGTGTATGAATATATACACACAGAGTAGTTTGCTGGCAGAATGTTTCTTTTTTTTTTTTTGGAAATACTTGGCCTGGCCTCTTATGTACCAGGAACATAAGCTAAAAAATGTTCTTGGAGCTTTCCCTTAGAGACATAAGATAAGTTTCACTCCTGTATTCCACTGTGTTACTCCAAATGGGATTACACTGTAGACTTGTAAGTCTACAAAACTAGGGATCTCTGTTTTCCCTTTCTGCCTCAGTAGACCTGTAAAATTAGGATAATTCTTCTCTCTCCCACCTTTTGTCCATCTTGCCTACCTACAGCAGTATATTTTTCAAGATGGAAACTGTTTATAACCAAGAGGCTCTCACCTTCAACTTCATAGATAAATAAGCACTATGTGCTCTGCTTACATTTTAAACGATAGAAAACCTTTTTATGAAAAGTTACACAGAATTAAAATTATTTACTATTAAAATAAAAGCAGTATATTGCATGATGGGTTTGGGGAAAGGAAAGGGAGAGTTCATTGAGGGCTCATCTACACTGGAAAATAACATTGTGTTAGAACACAATGCTTAATGAGTGCCATTAACAGCTGGTGTCATCTGGCACTGCTCCTGTAATTTTTTTTTTCCCCCAAAAATACTTGCACAAATTTGCACCAGGCACAGGCCTCCTTCTCAGTCTATAAGGGAACAGCTGGCTGAAATCACAAATGGTCTTTGAGGGTAAAACATTTTAGGACAGGTCAAAAAGAACTGACCTAAACATGCTCCCGCAGGAAAAAAAAAAATAAACACAAAACCCCATGAAATATTTTCAAAATGCTTTTCCAGACCTAAAGTTTAGCCAAGCTAAAGGAGCACCAAGCCAGGAAGAACCTATCCTATGCCTGCAGAAGCCCGGGATTTTCAGAAGAAAAGCACTACAGAAGAAAACATCAAGCCAACACAGGGTTTACACTCAGTGGTTTACATACACAGAGTATGCAGGGTGGCAGCACCCGAACCATTCTGCCATGTGCTGGCTTTGGGTACAGGATTTCTGTCTGTTTGCAGCCCATAACCATGTGTATCTCACCCCACCTCCTTCCCAACATCTCCAGTTCAAGACAGAGCAAGTGTGGGGAGAGGAGCAAAGCACAGTCACCACTTTTGCAGCTCTTGTAACATTTAGCAAAATGCTGTTCCCATGCTATTCTGTGAGAAGTTGATTAAGACAAATGAAAATAGAACAATGTTTCTTGGTTTGGTTGCCTCCTCTCTGCCCGAATTCTGTCTCTTAATAAATTAGATAAGGAGCTTGAATGCAAGCAGTTTTGTTGGAGGAAAAAAAAAAATTGCCAGTGTTCTTATTTTCAAAAACTGTGTTTATCCACTCCTAGCAAGTGGTGCAGACAGGTCATGACATAAAACTTCAGCTTGGGACCCAAAAAAAAAAGGTCAGGGAAGGTCTGATACGTGCTGTTCACAAGTACAAGAGCTACAGGATTTCCCTCCTCCTCCACTCAAACCCTGCCTACATTTTCCCATACCTTGAGTCAAAATCACTTTCTCCACATAACAGAATTCTCCCTGAGCAAGGAAAGCCCTGCTAACGTGCAGAAGAACAACCACTGTGGATGTTTAGATTACTTAAGACAAGCATGTTTTTCTTTTCCCTGTGGCAAAATTGTTTAAATGCATATGAAACAGTAGATTGATTGTTGTAGGAAAAAAAATGACTGCTCCTTTTTCTTTCCTTGCACTAACTTACAAGTCATAAAAAATAATAAATTCAGACTTATGTCCTGATAAACAAAACCACAGTGGAGCATGGCATAATTTCTCCTCTTTTGCTGCTGCCTAACTCAGCTTTCCTAATTCAGGCCATATTTAATCTACGTGTAGGACATCCACATTTGTTTCTAATAAGAGAAGGAAAGTAATGAGATGTCAAGGAACAGTTTCCTTAGGCCAGAGAGACTTCAAAGGTGAGTCTGGCAGCTTGTCCTGCATTTATTGTTTGCGTCAAGCTTAAGATTTTCTAAAGAGCAACTGCCCATTTAAAATAATTATAAGCTGCAACTTAAACCCGAACAGCACGTGAACATATGATAAAACACTTACACCATCATCCAAATTTCAACATCAGCCCTATATCAGAGAACACATAGCTCCAGATGCTGGATTAAAACAATAAGTACAAGCTGAAAATGAGCATATAATTCTTTCAGCTAATGCAGAAGGGTCATGCTGCTTAATGCAAAAGCAACATTAAATGAAACTATGGCCTACACTGCCTCAACATATGAGCTGCAACCACAGACACTTCTGGTGTGCCTGTCCTGGAGCAAGAGGCAGAGCCCCCAGTACAAAAGTATTTCCACTGAGGAGGAGGAGTTTTTTTTTCCTCCTGACTATTATTTTTGTCAAACTTCTGAGTTATAGTAGAGCTGAGAAAAACCAGGAACATACATCAAAAAAGAAAAAAAAAGACACTCTGCTTATTGCTTATGCCACAGAACTGTACTGCTCATTCATGCTGAGTCTTGCTGCTCCTAAGCCAGGGCAGAGGCTTGTCCAGGAAGGGGAAGCCCTTAAAATGAGGCCACAGCAGCACAGAATAAGTATTAGGATACAAGTTTAATACTAAAAATTAAAATTAAAAGGGCTTACCTCTGCACCAATAATTGCACAACCAAAAAAAAAAAAAAAAGAAAAAAAGAAAAAAAACCTGCAAGGTCCACAATACACAAGCATTGAGGCAGACAAAATTATAAAACAGGCAGCATTGCTAAACACAAAGCATACCTTCTAATTGATTCCATTTTCTAATATGTGTCTGTGTGCATGTATTTATGAACACATACACACTTTATTGTTTATCATCTCTCAGCACACACTCTGAGTCAGCAGATAGAAGGAAATATGTTGGAGCGGTGTTTAAAATGACACCCTTTACAAATGAAACCATCTAAATCCGGTGTTAGAGAATTAATGAGCTTCTCATGTAAATCACACATAATTTACAGTGGAATTTGTTCTTGTGCCAACAGCCACTTGTGCTGCATAATAATGAAGGCAGGGCTTCAGAGACACACGAAGCTCGCTGCAGCCTGTTTGTGTCCTGCCTCTGCTTTTCCCTCAGCAACCAGAACACCATAAACCCTTTCAAAGTGCAGTAATATGAGGCTTCAAATAACACAGTCTTCATCTTTCACTTCTCCTTTTCACTTCTGGCTGAGAAATGTTGCCACCACCAGGAACACTCATTTTAAGAGCTATTAATTCACATTTAAAACCATTTTAAGTTTGAGCATAGCCTCATTTTGGGTTGAAATCTGAGACAAACACCAAGCCTTTGTAACACTGCATAAGGCATCACCTGTGTTTTAGGCAAAAGGAGGAGCAGTAACAGCATCAAGGAGTGGAGAGGATCAGAGGGAACCACTGCACACCACTCAAGAGATGCAGCCAGTGGTCATGGACTCAGTGCCTTACTGCAAACACATCAACCTCATTTGACCCAAATTCCATTTCTGTTGATCGAGAAAGCCTCAAAAACCTCACAAAACCAGCCCTGAAAAAGCCCATTTGTCCTTTTACTGATAAGAATTATCAATCACTAAACCCCTGACTCACTCACCATCACCTCCAGCAGCCTCCTCTCGCTGTGACCAAGCAGGAGCACTCCAACAATCTGCTGCAAAACAAGATCCCCTCCAGCACCCAACATGGGGGGCACCTGAGAGGAGAAGATTTAAATACCTCCTCCCCAGGCACAGCTGAGACCACAGCTGAGAGCCATAATGCCTCATTCCCACCTAACAAGGCAGGGCTGGGAGCCCAAATTCAGCACTGATGAGTAGTGAAACTATCCCTTTATTTCCCTGAAACTGTGGCACCAAAGCAAAGCATCTTCTTGGTCGCTGTCATTTGCTTTCTTTTTTTGAGGATTTATGTGCTGTGTGGGTTCAAGGGGTGCTTGGAGACCCAGCAAGGCTCCCAGGATGCAGGAATGAAAGCAGCAGTGAGGGGCATGCATGGAAACACCTAGTTGTCCTTCCCTCCCAAAGCCACAGATAAAAACCTGCATCTGCATCACCTCCAGAGCCTCTTCTAAATGTATTTACAAGGGCTCCCCTGTCTGTTCCTTTCTATTATTACAAAGAATTCGTATTTGATGCCTGAACAACACAAAAGGGCATTACCCTATTCTTTCCCAGCCCTCTGCCCAGCAGCCACACAGAAGAGCTCATTAATAACATCTCTTTCCCCCCAAGCCCTGGCAAAGGGAGCCCAAGTTATAAAACCTGGAGGGATCACACTGTCACATTGTGTGACACTGTGGAGAATGAAGCAATAAAAGCAGGATTTCTTTTTTCCCCCCCCAAAACAAAGGACACATTCTGCTTGAGGATGCTGAAGGCTCCCAGAGGCAGCAACCATTGCTGTCAAGAGAAGTAAAACAGCAGCAGGTCAGGAAATATGCCTGGTAGTACAACTCCTGTACCTGGAGTGCCAACAGCCCAGTCTGAGCAGCCAGAGGAGCATTCTCAGGTACTGCACATTCCCCCTCACTTGTGTCTTTGCTGCTGAAGGTCTCCCCGCACAAATGCTGGGTGGGACATTTCTTACTACTGGACACTGCTTGTTTGTGGAATTCCCCACCCTTCTCCCCTCACTGCTAATACCATTGCCTGTCCAATCCCATCCAGCTGTCTTCACTTTTTGAGATTTCTCTGCCTCCTTTGCTAATTCCAAGCCTTCTCTGCCATCCTGATTGGTCAATAATTTCTATTAGTACCAGTCATTAAACGTCCAGCTTTGAGACAAGACCAGGTGCCCAGTGATACCAATAGAACTCAATGCAGGGAGTACAAAGTATGTCTTAGAGACACATTAATGATGAAGTATCTCCAACTTCAAGTGGAGCCCAGATTTTACCTTAGGTCCCTGCTTCAGTGCTTAATTATTGAAATAAATGAGCATTTCTTTTTTCACTGTTGGTTTAAAAATCTGGTGTCCAACAGACATGGGGGTACACCTCTTTTGTCAGCACCTTATCTCTTTCTTTGTTTTTCCCACTGAGTTGGCCCAGTAAAACCCCTGGAGGTTTACAGTGGTGAACTCCACTCTGTGAGAGTGCCTACATGATGTTCTGTGGCTCATTTTGCACAGCCAATTTGGCACAAGAAGTACACCTGAAATTTCACTTCCATTGACCTGAAGTGCATCAACATCAAAGCCTGTGCCAAGTCCTCCTGGAAATCCTACAGGCCTATACCTACTGAGCAGCAGCTGAACAAGCTTCTTCCAGCCACCACACAGATCTGGGATTTTCTTCCAGTTGTGTGATTTCATAAAGGTATCACAGAGTTTGGAAGCAAAACATCCAGACAGCCCTTCTGCCAGCCTGTGAAGTGAGTCCCATACTCCTCTGAAATACTCATCAAATAAAACTATACTAATATTGGCCTTTTTGCCCATGGGTGGTCAGGAAATAATGAGTTAAAGCTCTAAGCAGGCCTGACTTCTCCTTTGCTTATCTCAGTGGTCATTAATTGGTCATTACTGGTGGAGACAGAGACCTCTAATGCACCCTTGTAATGTAACATCAGGTGTATATTTCCACATTGTCCTACACTTATGAGGGATCCATGGCAGATAATGAAAGTATATCTCATGCCATATATTCACAGATATCCCCTCTGTAAAATTAAAAGAAATAGGGATCTAATCCTGGGAAATGGCACTTCATGAACAGAGCTGGTCAAGGGGGAACAACCACCCCTTTCCCTCCTCTTTGCAGCCTTTCCTCAGGACCCATCCACTCTTCATTACACATAAGTAAAATTAATTCCTGCTCTTGTATTCCTACTAATGAAGCTCCTCAGAGCAGCCCAGAATTACAAACATTTACATAATGGCCTAATTTTTAGAATCAATTAGGAATTTTTAAGGAGCCAAAGCTCTGCACCAAGCCAGGTGCTTTCCATGCCTCCCTTGCAACTGCAGTAGAGCTTTCTTTGACTTGCAGAAGACAGGCAGCACTCCTTTGGCTTTAAAATCCATCAAATTACAAATATAATGACTATAAATATAATGAATTTGCATAAGCAAATTAATTGCCTCAAAGGTTCACCATAAGTTTCACCAGATTTAAATCAAATTTGGGGGGGGGGGGCACCAACCCAAAAGAAAACCCACAAAAAACAGCCAACCCCACAGCAACAGTGAAGTTTGTTTAAAACAAAAAGCACTTTTTCTCTAGCTCCCCCAGATTTTGAAGTGTAACATTTTTTGGTGTGGTTCCCAAGGAAGCGAGAGCAATGCAACCACTCTTTTTTGGGTCTCTTTGAATTGCCTTCACTCCCTTTCCTGTGCCTCTGAATCCAGGGGCTCTTTTCAATCATATTTGAAAGAAGGGCAGGAAGATAAATTGGATTTTTTTATGATTTGTAGACACTGGCAGCTGGACAGAAGAAGAGGTGCCAATCAAACTGCTGCCTAGGGAAAGCCAGGTAAAATTCAGCTGTTGGACACAACTTGAAAGTGAATGGGTGACTAATTGCTAGCAGAAGCAAGTAAAAAAATTAAAAGCTAATGTTTACCAGAAAACGAAAACAACAGGATTAAACAGAACAGGAACCATGACACACTGCACAAAAAGTCTCATGTTAAAATCAGCTTGAGTGCCATAACCCAACTCATAAAATCAGGCTCCCTGCAGCTCCAAGTGATGCTGTTCTGTGCTGGGAAGACTGGCCATGCAGCTCTTCCTCTTTCCAGGAAGGTTTTATTACAAAAAACATGTATCATTATGCAAGAAGCAGTTGGGATGACATTTTCCCTGCTTCTTCCTGCTCCCATTTTACCTTCCCCCTTCTACTCCCCAGGGGCACTGCTGGCCTCCTCACTGTGGTCCTGCTCATACTCTGCTGTGATTCTGCTTTAAGCATGGTCCCAGCAGGTTATTTAAGCTCACCAAAAGCCAGGGTGCACCTGGCCTCCTAAGGCTGTGCTTTACATACACACATTTTCCTTGCTGTACCCAAGGAGGGGTTTGTTATGGAGCTCACAGCTCCACAGAATGTTTTATCCCTTCCTCTCCAAGGACTCACGTTTTGGTTACTGCAACATCCTCTCCCGCAGCCTTGCAGAAAATCATCCTGACACATTTGTTTTCTTTCAAAGGCTGCCATGAAGATCCTTTCTGCACCTTGTTGCTTTGACCACATCCCACTTCCATGTTTTTCTTTTGTGGTTACCTCTGTTTCACACATCAGAATAAACGGTGCGCTTTTAGCCCCAGGTTTTCTTCATGGCTGACCTCCAATTTGAACATCACCTCTGCTGCTACCAAGATGTACTTCTACTCTGCCATGGCACCTTTTCCCCTGAACTTGTACATTTGAAAACCAAACACATTTTCTCTTACACTGACATGAAGAGACACACTCATTGCCAGCAAATTCTCTCTCTGCCCATCCCTAAACCCCTCCCCTTGCTGCAACATCAAAGATAGACCCCACATCTGTTCTTGGAGGGTGAAAAAACCCACTCCTGGCCCTGTGAGTGTCACTAAAATCAACACATGCATCTCCACTTGCATTTATTTGGTGGATTTTCAAACAGACTCTGCTTTCTGGCATGCTGAGGCTGACATGTGTCTCATTGATGCAGGTCCCTGGCCCACAGCCTCCCTACACCCCATCTATGACACCTTGCCATGAGGGGGCTCTGGGACCAGTGTCCCTCTCTGCTCTGCAGCCATAAAGCACAGAGCACATCTGCTTCTGATCCATGTCTGGGCTTCCCAGATGTTACAGGAACCGGATCATATTTGAATAATAACAATAACATGCCCTGCTGTTTGTTTTACGGCACCTTTGTGGTCGTCAGCGTGCCTTATGTGGGACTTCCATTTGCTCCTTGCTATCTCTACAAAGCAGTCTTGCAAGAGCCCTAGAAAGCCTGATTTCCCTTAAAATCATTCAAAATCCAGGGAAAAACTTGAGGAGAGCTGGTTGGCATTTCTAGCAGCTCTCCTCCAACACAGTTTTATATCCTTGTTCTCTCCCAGCTGGCTCACCTCCTGCCCTGTTTATTTTCAGCAGAAGGCAGGAGGAGTCCAAATTAATAGAAAACAGGAAGGTTTCTGGCTTTCATCAAAATCCAGAGAGTTCTGACCAGCATGGACAGAGGAAACCACTTGACAAGGGGTTTGCAGGACAACAAGTCACAGGGATGTTTGCAGGAGTGAGCCCAGGAGACCAAAGTGCTGCTCAGCAAGGACAGCATCCCTGCATCCTCAGGGAGCAAGCATCCCAAGGAGAGGAAAACCGGTTTTATGTACTTCTGAGTTCCTCAGGCTCCTTTGAAAGCAATGTAAGGAAGTAATTTTGGGAAGGAAAAAAAAAAAGGGGGGGGGCAAAAAAACCCCACAGCCAGTTAGACATTAGAATTATTTTCTCTCTGCACACTGTATATCTTGATGAGCTATTTGGCATTCCAAGCCTTGTGTCTGCAAAGAGAATAAAGGAAGACAAAATGTTCTGCAAATGCAAATATACAACTCTACATTAAGCTGAGTATCTCCTGATATCTCTATATAAAATGAAAGCAGTGCTTAAACTCTAGTTCTGGAGTACCTGAACTACACAGAGCAAAAGCAGTTCTTAAAAAGATCTATTATTGAGCATTCTGCAGGATGACACATCTGCTTATCAATATACAGTAGGCTGGGAAGGCTGTGGCTGTGAGTGATGGATTCTGAAGTGCTGCCTATGTACATCAAATCAGATCGCTTTTTGTCAAAGGAAAAACACAGGTCTGGGAAACTGAGAGCAGGAGAGAGAAGTTTTCACAACAAAAATGTAAGAGTAATAATTATTAGCTTCCACTGTTTCTGCAGACAAAAGGGCAATCACTTTAATTCTTCTGCATCTTGGCAAGCCTCTTATTTCTTAACTCTAACAATTAGCGTGCCGAATTAATGTGAACCAGGATGCAATTAGTGAAGAGCCAGGGAGAGGCGAGGGAGACAGGGGCAGAATGACTGCATGCTCAAATTATTCCACTGTAAGGAACATCGCAGTGAAACCAGCTCAGGCACACTATTAACGGAAGTAAAATACCATGGAAGAAGAGATGTGAACCTAGGCCCCCCACTCCCTCTCCTTCATGTGCTTTGTGTGAAAGAGAACTATTCCTACATCCCTACCATGGATTTTGTTTGCCACTGCACTGTTGATAGGAACCAATAAAAAAAACGTTTCTTCTTTGTTTCCAGCTGATGTCCATTTAAGACGTACATACATTTCATGTCATCAGCATCCTCAAACCTTAACAATAGGTTTCCATAGCTTTTCTTTTTTAAATCAAAAATTAGACATGTGTGAGCTCTACATTATCCTGCAGTTGTGTAAGCTTCCAGTCATGAGAAAACTACCATTTTCACTGAAATAAGTAAGTTCCGCTACCAGGTTAATGTTCCTATAATTTTAAAAATGTTTCACAGGAGGGAAAATAAAATCTAAAATCAATTTTCAGAAATTAAGATGAAATCCGTATACTTAGTGGTTTTGTTTCCAACTACCTTTTCCCCATATTAATGTTCCTTATACAAACTTTTACAAATGGACCCTGTTAGCCTTTGAAGGGGAGGGATGGTGGCAGGACATTCACAGCAGCACAAGGCAGTCAGAAACAGAGGACAAACTGGAAGGAGGAAGGACTTCAGGATGAATACATTTGGGACTCTATATACACACAGGTCACACGGTGATTTTTAACCTTTTTCAGCCTGCAAAAAAATGTTTAAAATGTTCCAGTCAAGCTCTATATATTCTTTGCTGTTACTGAAGAGGCTTTCAGTGCCTTTATGGCCATAGAGATCACCCAGGTCAGAGTGGTGGGGGTGTGTAAATTTGCAGTTGGGTCAGGTTTGTTCATGGAGGGGGCAGGGGTTTGTTGGCAGCTGCTCAGGGTGGACAAACCCTTGGCCTGGGGTGTAAGGGCAGTTTTGCACTTACTTCCCTTTTCTAGCACAGCGCATACATATACATTACCCACATAAGCATGTGCATGGTTATGTAAACCTTCACAACCAAAACACTCCACTCCACATCCCTGGGGAGCAGATGAAAGAGCATGTACAGATGTGCACCGCTGGAAGCTATTTGGAAACCGCAGCAGTGAGGGTGATACCGAGAAACAACTGAGGAGACAAAAACAAAACCACATGAAACCAAGGCCAAGCGGTGCGTCCACCTGAACCAGTCAGACTGACCAAACAGATTTGCTTTTAGTTAAAAATGACCTTAACTGGGGTGGTATCAGTCCATGTATGGGCACACATAATACATGTTTTTTATAGTGAAAAGATGTTAAGGAAGAAAAGCCATGAGAGAGTTATTCCAGAAACCCTAACTGTGAACTTCCCAGCACAGCAGCAGCTAAGCCCCTGCCCTAATCATGCATGTGTTTTGCATTATTTTTTATTGACTTTTCAAACTCATAAAATGAGAAAATAAAAGAAAATCTCAGTGACTAGCCACATAACCAATCTTTCTGGTCCTATAATCCTACAGACCTCTACAACAGAGTTTTATTTTAAACACCTGGGTAATCCTGTTGAAGTCAGGGAGATTACTCATGGATGTGGAGCCAAAGACGTGACTCACCGGGTGTCCCTACTGAGGGACAATGAACCATTCCCATGGAGGCCCTCTTGAAACACACAGCCATAATGACAAATTTTTCTTCCACACTTTTTTAAGGGAAAAGCTAAAATAAGAAGCAATGCAAGCATGAGACGCATCGGCTGCTCATCTCAAGTCTGTGGAAAATCAGAAATATCTCAAAGGCGACTGGGGAGCCGGGGATGGGATGAAATGTTAATGCAACTCTTGCCTGACCCACAGTCACAGTGTAGGAGCTAAAGCCACAGTGGATTCCATCAAAAATGAATATAACCTGCAGCATCCTTACAGAGACTCTGCAAAATACAGGAAGGTCACCAACTAAGTAAACATCAAACGAAAGATTATCTTAATTTATAAAGAAGCAGGACCAGGAGGAAACCAGGCCAGGCAATTTCCATCTCCATTGAGGTAGGATCATATCTATCTGTTTGAGCTGAAGGGAATCGACTCCTTCAATAATAATTCCTCTTAAGGTCAGTAAATATCAGTCTGATGCCCTGGAAGAGACACATATCACAGATACCTTTTTTCTTTTTCCTATTGCTGATTTACAGTTCAAGTGTGGACTTCTTCCAGTCATGATTATTGTTTAAAGTCACACGAGCCCAGGTCTAACATTTCAAGCATCCAGGTTTGGGTTCTTTAATTGCAACTTTCTGTGACTTCATGATTTATTCATCTCAGGATGCACTCAAAAGTCTAGCGTATTGCTGACATCCCCACGCAGCACACTGTTAGCTTTAAAATTTCATAAACCACCATGTACTTGACAAGTTGAAAAGTTAAAAAGGGTTATAAGGCAAGGGAAAAAAGCATGCTGAGCTCTGATCAGCTCAGCCCCCAGAAATCTAGGCTTTTCGGAAGTGCAGCACACAGTTTGGTATTAAAAAGGGAGACTCTATTACAGTACTGTCTTTATGGCCCACGTTTCCCCACTCCTCAGCTGAGCTAAAATACATGTCTCCTCTTTAATGAAAACCATACTTACTTCATACACACTGGCTGTAAACTATCAAATTGGGTCTCTGTCTAATGCATAAATTAAGTCTTACTCACAGATTTTTTTAAAAGATCTTTGGAAAGAAAATTGCTTGCGAGGCCACATGAGCCTAGGAGACACCAAAACCTGCCCTTCACCCACACACAAATCAGTGGCCATCTTCACACTGGATTCAGAGTGCTCTGGGGAAAGAGAGGAGAAACTCTGCACGTTTGGAAATGAGGGGTCTCTCTCTCTCTCAGTCCAAGTGACTTTGCAAGATATCTCATTTAAAAGAAGACCCTTTGCAGAAAAGAAGTGCCAGCAAGTTCTTCCTGAGAAAGTTTCTATGAGGGTAAATTAAAGTTCTCAGCCTACAGCCAGCAAAAAAAATTACAGGCAGACACAGGCAATGTCAGATAGAACAAAAATAAATGCATAAATTTGACTTATACCTTAATATATAATACCTTACCAACATCATAGGCATCAAGTTGTGCCCTATATGGACCCAGAGACCTTTTTTTCAAGTCTACTGAATGATTCCACCAGTTTTCGTATGTCCCCCCTGATGCCTGAAACTTTTGCTATTCACAAAGCAGGTCTGCTCTGACGAGTAAAATGGCAGTAAAATGACAAACACAAAGTAAATGTCTTTTAATCTCACCAGTGATGGTGCAGCTCTCTCACACTTGCCTCGGCTCAGCATCAGCTCCCACAGGTCCCCCTCGGAGATGAAGGGGCTTTGGCCAAGCACATGAACCACCATGTGAAGGTCTAGAGGATGACAAAACTGCCTTTCAACTGGGTTTCAAGTCTATAAACAGCACTTTCAGAGCTGCCTACATTTCTGCTGTCCTGTGAATGGATTTCTTCAATGGGAAAGCAACAACAGTCATTCACTTTCATCCCAAACAAAACAAAAGGACCACAGCTAAACCAGAAACCGTGTGTGTACAGCACCAGAATATTTGATTACCACTTCTGAAAATATACCTGCATAGCATGAAAAATCTCCCAGCGGACCACGCTGTGCCGTGTTTTTATTTTACAAATGCAAATTGAATTTAAGCAGCTTTTGCAAAGCCTGTTTTGTTAAGAAAATCAGCCAGCAATAGCCCTGCCTCTGTTTTGCCTACATTAGCAAGGACAGGCTCCAATCTGCAGGATGGGGCAGGGGACAACAAACAGGCAGGCAGTGATTTGGTTTCTGCACCAAACTCAGAAATTAGGCCAGGGGGAAATTTCAAGCTCACTAAGCTTGTAAGAAAACACGTATAATTACAAAATGGGCTGCAGTGGGCTCTCCTTGAAAAGCAATGCTGCAAACTCAAACAGAAGTATAATTTAATAAAATGCAGCAAGATTCAAGCGAATAATAAAACCTGCTGTGATGAGAAGACTAAATGAAATTGCTTCTTCTTGTCCATTATACCTTTATTTTTGATTAGGGAAACAAAAGCTGGGAATCAAAATGTCAGTTTTTTTCATCCCCAATGGGTTCCTATTGGATACTGAAAAGGGAAAAAGTGACTTGATCCTGGCAAAGATAATTAGCATAACTTCAGAGTGAAAAACAGGTAGCTGCAGTCACACAGCTCACACATGGATGCAGACTTCTGCAAAGACCCTTTAACAAAAAGGCAAATATTATCCCTAACTTGATTTCTAAAATGAGCACATAAAACCACAATCATTTCATGCACTTTCCATGACACTTCATTACTTCCCAGAAAATTATATGCACTGGCTGTCTTCTCTTCCATGCTAAAATATACACCACACCCCACGCTGGCTCTTGTTTCTTACACACTGCATTTTGAAATATGGAGTAGAAACCTCCTCGGGCAGAGAGGGTAGAGGAAATGTATGACTCAATAAAGCTAACTGGCATTACATGCAAAACTGTCCTTGTGCTATGCTGCCCAAACTCTTACCCTCTTCCTGCTGAGGCCATTAAAGCTGTTAAGTTGGGTTTCTTGTAATTTCTGTCCCCATGCTTCTCAACCAAGAAAGAAAAAGCTGATTGAAAATCTCTGATCCTTCCTGAAACAATACTCACTTGCATCTGCCCAAGTGTTTCAGCAGCAAGCCTGATGTCACAAGCATTCTCCCATAAATCTGTCATCCCTGGTCCACTCCCTCCAAGCGCCATTTGCATGCAGAAATAAACCCACGTCACTGGATTGCTCTCCTAATTACTCTTATTTGAATGTCAGTGACACCCAGAAGGCCAAAACCCCAGCTTTGTCAAGGATTTCTTCAGCCATGCCCATGTGAAGCTCACTAAAGTAGGATAGCCTGTTTTCTCCTCTTCACGCCAAAAGGTGACTGCGTGGGTGGTGGTGCTGTTTAAGGACAAAACACACCATGAGATCACTCTCTGAACTGTCAATACAACTGTCTTTCACTAGGACTGCCACAGCCTATATGGATAAGGTGATTAATCATTGCAATTCTACCAGCCATTATTTCTAATTAAAAACCAACCCATAAATACCTATTTTATCGCTAGGTCTGTATGGTAAATAAATTCAAGTGGTCAGTAAAACACTCACAAAGGAAATTACATTTAAAAAATGACTTTTCATTTCCAAGTGTATCTTCCTAATTAAAATGGCTGTTTCCCATACATATCCCAGCAGCACAGTCTGCAATAATTTAAAGAGTCTTTGAAAGCACAATTCTCAACAAACCCATTAAAATAACTTCTTACCATCATCTGTTCAATGGAAACGAGAGCATTTTAATATTATACCACACTTCTCAATGTTGACACTTTACTGCTTCTCTGTCTCCCAGCCAGGCAGTGAAGAATTAAAGCATGAGCAAAAGGAGAAACATGCAAAATGTGCAACTTCCTAAACAGGCAACTTCATACATTCGGATTAATTACCCTCCAGTGCTTATGACAGACACAAATTTGTATGGGTAATTTATCAAACCTTCTCTCCAGGAACATCTCAAACCTAAGAGGTGCTTGGGGCACCTTGGGGCTTTCCTGGTAAGAAAGAAAAACCCTTTTTTTACCCGTGCAAAGAAGCTGCTTAGAAGGAGCCCCCCAAGGTGGGACTGCCAGGCCAAGACACTGTGTGTGGTCGGCACAAAAATGCAGATGTTAATACCCTTCTAATCATCACTTCACATCTAGCACAGTCATAACTTACTCTATATACACAGAGCTCTTACACAAACTCCTCTGCCTTAGGAGCCCCAAAAGGACCCACTCCACAAAAAGCAGAGCAAAGTCTTCTATTCCTAATGGAGCATGTGGCAAAGAAATGCAGCCCTGCTCCTTGGTCCAGCTCCAGTGACCAGGGCAGAAAATGGGACCCAGAATCCAAGGGGTGTTTTTCACGTCTCTGTTTTCATGAGTTTCCAGAGGTAGAGGCAGAAGGACCGTGCTGGGCACAAGCATTGTTTACATTGCAAAGGAAGGAAGGAAGAACAGTTCAACTGAGACATGAAAAAAGGCAAATGCTGCAAGCAAAGCACAAGCTGAACTACCATCTATAAATATTTGAATTATTCTATGCAATATTTCAGAACATAACAAACAGCACTGGGATTTATATTAAAATGATCCCTCTGTGTTGTTCCTGTATGTGTATATGAATCATACATATTCTTCTTTAGATGCACTGCGTACAAAATTATAGATCATATAAAAAGCTAAGGACCAGAGTTTCAAAAGCGCTCAGCACACATTTAGATACTCACTGTCAGCAGAGACTGCTGAAGAATCAGCTAGCTTTTTTTGAGGACAGCAAGGGTGGCAGAAACCACCACCACACTCTTGAATTTTGCTGATACACAGCCGTGATGTGAAGACTTTTCCAAAACAAGGCCACCGTACTCATGCTCTTAAGTATGTTCTAAATGCTCTTGAGAAAACCTGACCCTAAATGGCCAATTTTACCTATGCTGATTCTGCTAAAAACCACAACAAAGCCATAACTTAACATCTAGCCCAACTACAGTACACTTGAAACACTTATAATGTGCCATATGTGTTACTAGTTATTTATTCTTTAATATAAACACTTAAAAAATTAATTACACGCTCTGTCAGAGCTGTCTAATACATAGGTAATCTCAACTATAAAACACTGCTGTGCTCTTTTCTGTAATCACCCCCACCTTTTCAAATTACCTTCAGATGTTTGTTAAGGGACATTAATGTCTCTGAAATCTAGCAAGAGGTAAAATGTTGCACTCAGCTCAGTGCCGTGTATATAATTCCTGCATCATTAACTGGCAGCCACTAATTTTATCCTTAAACGACAACACAATTTTATGGGACTTTTCCAGAGACCAATTACTGTAACTCTTACTACTTTGGGAGGACACAAAAAACCCTCAACTGCATCAAACCAGTCTATCCTGAACTGCAATTCTTCAGCTCACATGGTTTTATAAGGCTTTAAGTGCACTGCTTTGGGGGTTTACAGCCTGATTCTCCAAGTGCCTGGACGGACACACAGCGAGAACAGCTCTGGCAAACTTGCCTTCAGCCCCACTTCCACTGAGATGCAAAGATCTCCTTGGGACTAAAAAGCAGCCAAGTACTGGAGTGTACTGCACAAAGCTGCACTGGACAACAGGACATGGAAAAGCTGGCTTGGATATATAGGTTTGTGCACTGAAAAAGAAGATACAAATGTGATTTTAAGTAAAACTTAACAGATGACCTTTCTAGCTTGGGATCTGTCGAAAATTATTTCTACACCTTGGAAATTATGCAGGAGGAAATGAAGACAATGAATTTAGTGAGAGGTGTTTTCCCTATTTCATTAACTGCAGGGTGATTACCAATCAGTTGTGAAAGTTATTAAAGCAATTTGTAACTTTAGGCATCTAATGGCATTTATGCAGGAGGGAACTGGCAATCAACACTACCTAATTCAGCTTGAGGTGTTTCTGGTTTTTAATATATCATAAGCGAATTATGGCTGTGACTCTGACAATATGCCACATTTGAATCTGGTTCTTAGTTTGCACAGTTAATTTCCACATTTTAATTTGAACTGACAACGAAGGATGGCATCAGACTGTTTCTCACCCTCCTTGTCGCCCCCTTTTTGACATATAGTCAAGAAACTGCTCAACACCCTGTTCTTCTCTAGAATGAATAAAATTCCTCCTAAATATCCAAAATTCCTAAAGAAATAGAGATCTGTTAAGCAAAATAATTTGCTCCTACTCAAGTGGGACTCCTTAATTCCCTCACTTGGAACAAGATGCAATAGAAATAAATCAAAGCCAGGTGAGGGGCTGCTGTAACAAATGCATGTGCTTTATTCCACAACCAAGTTGATGTGATTTCATCACACAGATCTTCCTCTACCTACTTTTTATCCTGTCCAGAGAGACTTTTTCTCATCATCAACCTGATGAGTCACTGAAGTTCACTGAAATTAAAGCACAACCAGCCAAACAGTCACCTTTTACAAAATCCCAACAAATTAATGTACCAAACACAAAATGCTTACGGCAATCAGTTAGCTATTCATGGGTTTTCTTGCTGTTGTTTTTGAAATGTGGAATAATTCTGAAAAAAACAAATAAAATAGACATTACATAGCTCTGCCTATTTGGTTCATAATTGTCCATTACAGGCTATTTCCACCTACAAGCCTGTGGGCTGGTATGTTCTCAGTTAGAGCCCTTTTGCTAAGAAATAACTGAAATCTCAACTGTCTGACATTTAAATATGATACTGAGTTTTGAACTGCTATTTTAATGGCATGTCTAAGCAGCATGAATACAAATGTGCTGTGCAGAAATAGATATATTTCCACCACTGAAAAAAACCCAAAGAACTCAACAAAAACCTCCACTTCATAGGACTATTTTGACTGCAGTAATCCTATAATTGTTTTCCCCACTTTCTAAGAATTTTTTTTTTTCCTTCCAGGTGTGACAGTAAATCTGTCTTTCTCTCTTCATTTTTACAGACTCCAGCCTATGGGCATTTGCTGAAGTATGTGTCTTAATTTCTGACACCAAGTACTGCTGCATTTTTGAGGAAGGTTTTGGGAAAGAGTCAAGCAGTTCTACATGTTTCTGCATCCTCACAGACGTGACACAGGTACCCAAATCAAAATGAAAACATCATATTTTTTTGTTTGTTTGTTTTATTGACTTTATTGACACCAAGTAGCTCTTGGTACAAGCGGGGAGATCTGCTGGCTCCTGATACCTCTGCAAAAAGGAGAGTGGTCTCTATGATTTAAAACCTGAGACCCTCAACTCTTCCCTCTTCACAGTGAGCAGGGTTAGGTGTCCAATCTAAAAACAAGGTGCAATTAGTGCCTGCAAGGTGTTGGTTAGGGATGGAGTTCTGAGAAGCATTTCTCCATACAGGAGAGAACAAAAAATCATCCTTGTGTTCTGGCATTTTCCAGGCTCTGCCACCTCTCCATTCTGAAGGAGGATGAGCACAATTTTTCTCTTTAAGGGTTTTCATTCTACATTCACCAAAAAAATGCAGTGTTATTGCAGGAGAAGGAGGTATGGTGGGGCAGATAGTAGGTTGATTTGAAAATGACTGAGAAAGGCTTTTTCTCCCTACTTATAACTCAAGACTTACTGAAGTTTAAAATTTCAAATGTTCAGGTTGGCTAATCCCCTCTGGGGCTTTGCATTACTAGGTAAAGTTATGACAGCAAAAAGACCTGGATTAGAAGTGGTTACAAACTTCAGCTTTCTGGGAGATAAAATGGATGGGACAGCACACAGGGGAAAGAAGTTTCAGAAAAATTCCAGTTTTAATAACGTGACACAGGTACTACTGCAAATCCACTCTGCTGTTTTGAATTCTTTTGGTTGGGGGGGTTTATACCTGCACTTTAATGTACAGTGAATGAGTATTTGCATAGGTAAAAAATACCACAGGGTAGCTCAGTCCTGTGGGTGGGCACAGAAAGGAGTTATATTGGGATTTAAAGAAAATCAGTGGCTCTCCCTGTTGCAGGCATAAGGGAACACTGCACTGCAGGGGAGAGAACAAGGGAAGCACCCTTCCAGCCATAACTCCAATAGATCAGGACATGACTGAAGGGGGAAAACCAAATGTTTAGGGGTTTTTCAGCTGTTGTGACACACAGCAATCCTGATCTGCAAGCCAGCAATCCACACAGCCTCTCTCCTCCCTGCAATTGCATCCCATTATGAAAACCACTGAACCAAGTTCACAACCTAGCATGGACAGTTCCAGCTATCTGGCAATCCTGTCTTCAGGGAGGGAAGACATTAAAAAAAAAAAAAAAAAAAAAAGCCAAACAAAACCAGGAGAGACAGGTGAAAAAATACTGGGTAAAAAAAAAAAAAAAGAAACCAAGAAATAATTAGTCTGTTTTCAAATAGTTATGCATATAGAATTTATGTATGTATTTTGGGGGGAGTGGAAAAAAAGAGGCACAAGTTGTAGGACATTCATTCTGGGCATTTTCTGAAGTGCCTCTTACTGCCTTATACAGAAGTAGTTTTATTTGTACATTGTGTTGATTTACAGCCCGCCCTTCTAAAAACTAAAAAAACCAACCCTGCCTATTCTCTGCAAGAAGGTTTAAGTGTTTAAACCTGTCACTTCTTCAGAAGAATTATAAATTGGTCTATGAAGCCAGCAAGAAATAAAAAGAGGGGGGAAAAAAAAGAAGTTTTAAATGGATAAGTCGTTTCAGCAAGCTCTCTACTATCTCTTTTTTACATTACATGAGAAATCTAATTAAATGCTTCAAGAGGGAAAGGCAAAGTAGTTCTCAGGCTGACTATATTTGACCTTTCTTCCCTCAAGGTGACAAACAAACAGGATGCTAATTATTGTCTCAGCTTGAATTTGCACTTGGAAAAAAAAATCAAGTTTTGCTTAGCTAAGACTATAGGGAAAGCTGTAAACTCTCAGGAACTTTATAGTTCATCTTGACTTTGTTAGGGCTTTTGATGTCCAAAAAAGCATTCACTTGGGACACCTTCCCAAAGCTCATAGCTGGAGCAGAGCTGTGAGCACAAGCATCCAACTGCTGCCAGCTCTACTCTGAGCTGCACAACTGGAATCCACCTGCTACAAAATGCACTATGATCACACTGGGTATCTACTGAAGAACAGCGCTGCCAAACACGCCTCTGATCAGAGGGGAAAACACTGGATTTGTCCCATCACCCAGGGAATGGAGTAATTCAGTCTGGGTTTTGGAAGAGCCCATCAGAAGGCATGATTTTTGGTTTGGCAATGTGGTCACCTAAAAGACTGATCCAAGCTCTCTGCTTAGAAACCCCCTCTGAGGCTGACCCAGCCATGGCTCCTGCACCTTTCTACACAGCTATGTGGGCAGCAGAAATTACAGTTTAAGGCTGCTTTTGTGTAAGAAAAAGGGCATTTCCTTTCCCTCTCTGACCTTGAACTCTGTCAGGGCACACAGAGCACACACTTGTCCCTTTAATCCTCTTCAGAGAAATCCTCAGCCTGTTGAAGATGATGGCAAACCTCCCGCCATCAGCTTGAGAGTGGGCCCTTAAAACTTTCAGAAGATTAAAGTCACAACAGGAAACTCTGAAAACCTGCAGGAATGAGAAGCCCAGGTGCCAGGCTCTTCCCTTGTACAGGTGTGCTTCAACACTTCATGTAGTCAATCCAGTAGATACCTTAATCAATTAAATGGTGTTAAGCCTTGGGAGTTGCTAAGATTTTCTACTTGCAAAGCTCTTGGATTGTGACTATCCTGATTTCCACACAGAAGCCAGCTCCCTACCACACAGAGTTTTTTGGTGCAAAGTAGCACAGATACTTGTCGTCACAGGAAACTCAAAGCCAGAAAGGGAAAATGTTCACTTAATAGGTCTTGATGTCTACATGGTAGAGCTATTTGGTCACTGTCAGGAAAATTTTCTTATTCAAGCTGCAGCACCAGGAGGAGATTTGTTTAATACAGACAGCATGGATGTATCCACCTGTTCACCCTTCAGCTGAGATGGATATGCAGCTTCTAGGAGCCACGTCATGGGTTTTGAAGAAGAATATCTCACTGGGAAAAGTGAAGAAGTCCTGCTCAGGAAAACACTTGCACAACATGACCCAAGCCTGGGCTACTTGAGTATTGAGTGGAAAATGAATCAAAAGCAACAGGTCAAGGCACAGTGAGAAACATGTGGAAGGAAATACAAACAAAAATCCTTCAAAAGAAATCAATGCCACAAACGGAGGTGAATTTCCCAATGCTCTCCCAGTGCCACTGGCTGTTTGCTCACCTTACAAAAGCTCATGATCCAGAATTTGCCCGGGAAGGCAGGGTTCAGCAGTGAGTTTTAAAAAACTCAAGTCGAGGGTCAGGAAATAGCTTCTCAAAATATAATCTGTTAGATGCAGCACAGAAAGTGATTTCAGAGACATAAAGAAGAGTTATGCAGCAGGCTCTTTATAACATCTTGGGAAAGAATTTTTGTTTGGTGAGACTGCACCAAGTACTTCTTTTCCTCCTTGTTCCGTGCACTGGCACTTAAGCTACAATGAAAAACAATCCCATGCACCTTTAAATATTTCATTGTTTGAATCAAAATGGCTCTACTATGCCTAAAATGGATAGAGGTTTGTTTTTATCAGGAGATACTGCAGCAATCTTTTGAAAATCTTTTATCAGTGTTCCACTTAGCAACATCCCTGCTGTAAATTTTACCATGAGGAATTCATTACATAATTGGATGTGGCTCTACCCAATTTATTTTTGCTTCCTGAGAATCCAAACATAATTCATGATTCATGTATAAATTATATCAGGAGCAAGTGATCTGAGTGGAAACTGCATATTGCATTCAAGAAGACTGAGCTGCTCAACTTCAGGGCATAATATTTTCATTTTAAAATGGAGAACAAGTATGAGAAAGACTTTTGAGCTTCCCTCAGTATGTCAGAGACTGAAACACAGCAAGCCCAGAGGGTGAAGCCGCTGTCAAGCCAAGACAATGGAAAATAAAAATGTACATTAGTAAGCATGCAATTTAAATGCAAACTTCAGTAACACCAGTACAGAAAATGTTAATCAAGACAACCAGCCAGCAGGAGCTGGCACTGCAGAGTTATATATTGGGGTGTTGATGAAGATATTTTCTAATTTTTTTCCTCTCTCTCTCAGCAGGTTAGTGTATTACTAACAGATTAAAGATTGCTATCTTTAGCAAGAGTATCAGGAGTTTCTGAATGCTAAATTCTTATGAAAAGGTTTGACACCCTAAAATCTTCCTAGAAATCATGCTTCCCATCCTCAAAAAAGCAAGATGAAGCTTCTGACTTTGCTTTTCTCTCTACCTTGTTTGTTGTTTTTTTTTTTTTTTCCAGAAGGGTAAAACTTAGCTAGCTGGAAAAGATCCACACATTTTGACATTTCATCAAAACTCCAAGAAGATAAAGCATTTCACAAAAACAAAATTCCCCCCAGGAAAGCTACGTTATTTCATAGACAGTGAAAACAAGTCAAAGCTATCTTGGAAACAGTTTACCATCAGCTGGTCCACTACAGTCCTTCTGAAAGGACTGAAATGTTCCATTTTCTCCTCTAGTCCATTTTGCCTTGATAAAAAACCTCTTTGCTCATCTAGCAGTGGAAGTCACACAGCTGGAAAGCAGCCGTGGAAGCAGGCAGGCAGGGAGCTCAGCCAGCTGTGGAAAAGCCATGCAGCACTTGGGAAGGACCACCCAGCTCAGCATGAGTGAGCCAAACTTGCAGGTTTTAACAGCATTAGATTCTTCTGCATGATCTGCACTAGAAGTGGCCTTCCTTTTTTGATTTTTCCCACTCTCCCCTGGAAAAGATGTTGACATTTTCTACAGCAGCCAAATCCTCTTCCCTTTCTACCTTTGCACTACTGAAAACAGGTTCAGCTCACGTGCCTTACAGCAGCCCCAACACGACAGGGCTGGAGCTGTGGCAGAAATGGGCATCTCCCACCAGAGATGTCCCAGCCCATCACCAGTGAGCACCTCCCTTTCTGGGGCCAGGGAATCCTCCCAATGGAACATGGGCCCTACAGGTTCCTGGGGTAGCACAGTGCCCTCAGGCATGGCTGAAATGGACTCAGACTAGAGAGACAGGGAAAGAGAAAGCCAGATTATAATGACCCCATATTTGTTGAAGCACTGAAAAACACCTAAGAGGGCTTTAAAACAGGCAAGCAATAATCAGCAACACTTTAACTGAACCTTCATTTTTGCACAGAGCTGCCATCACTTACACCTGGGACCCAGGAGATTTGAAGAGAAGGAAGCTACAGAGAGGGGATGAGAAGAGAGGAGATAGTAACCCAAATATCCATGTGGATAGGAAACAAGAGACTGGGAATACAGGCAAGTCTCACTACAGGGAAGCTGGTGGAGGATACAAAGAATTAATGCTCTATCCATCTGTAGCTGATGAAAAAATAGGTTTTAAGTATTTTAGGAATTCACTCCTAAGCATTCTTTGAGGGGCCTGATTCAGCATCTACTGCACTCAATTTAGCCATGTAAGTGCAAAACCACACACTAGAAAAGAAGTTATGGCTTTGTAAGACTAAAATAAAGTATCAGGCTTCTTTTACCTACAGGAAGTTCAACATAGCCTTCCTAGAGAAACCCACCAACAAAAATACTGACCAATCTTTCCAGAAGAAAAAAAGACATTTTATCCTGGCCTATTCAGCTCCCAGCACTCAGCACTAAAATACACCAAGGTTTTGACAGGCAGAAAGCCACCTAATGCTACTAGGCACTTCTTCATAGCAAATTATTTCCAACATGAATGTGAAGATCTTTGTCATGTTGTTCTCTGGACTCATCTGGAGCAGAACTGAGCTCGCAGAGTCCTTAAAATGCCAATGACCTGCCATTCAAATGCCAAAATGCCACCATAGCTAACAGGAGCATAACTTACTGTTATTTTTAAGTGACTTCAGAAGTGCTTTGAGAGAGCAGTTAGAGGCTACTGAAATCCCAAAGTCCAGCAATGGGAAGCAAACATCCACAGCGTCATAGCCATGGGCTTTATGGACTGTGGGGTCCTCTGCTTGCTGCAAACCAGAAACGTGCTGCAATAAAGGAGGAGAGTGCAGCTCACATCTCGTGTTTCAGAGTGACTTTTGGGCAGCAATGGCCGTTGCTACGAGCCACGCTTTTCCACACCATGAGTGGGAAATTATCCGCTTAAACACACACGCACACACACACACACGTAAGAAATATTCCAGCTTCTTATTTGCAAACAGTGGGAATAATTTCTATTCTAAATTAGACCTCTGTAAATAAATGTGGAATTACAGAGGCCTGCCAGGAACACCAGTGAACAGGTTGACTTAAGAGTGTTTCAAATAAACCAAATCATGGCACTCAGATCATATGAAAGCAATTTTTCTATGGAAAATTGGTTTTGCAATTCTCAAGCTCTGCTGTAATAAAACTCCCTATAGTGTATTTGTGTGTCCACTGATTCCAGGGACTGATCTGTGCTATATGTTTGCAATTATTTGGTAAGGATATACCAATGACATAACTCTTAGGACTACACAGGCTAAGCTCACCTCTTAAAGAACAATGCTTGGAAGTGTGTTGTTTTTTGGTTTTTTTCCCATATTAATCCTCCATGCACTTTAAGTAATTTATGGTTACTTAAAGTTTCACAATTCTAAAAATTCTTTGTAGACTAAACCAGATGTTAATCTTCATTTCTAAAAAGCGTTCTTGAACCCAACAGAGAGATAGCGCCATTGATTAATAACCAAATTTTCTGTCATGTCATCTTTGAAGGATAGTTAAGGAAAACTCCCTTGTGAAAGGTACTTTTGAAACATTACTGATGTCTAGATTTCTTTGATTTTCCTCGCTCTCCTTTTGCTGCTTCTACTCCATGAAAGCTTCTCTGCATCCTTCAGAAATTGTCTTATTAAAAAAAAAAAAAGTTCCTAAATAAGTCTGGCCCTTTGACTAAAATTACAATTAACAAGCTATGGGACTGAAATCTGTCCCCAAGGCAGATGCACAAACCCAACAAAGTAAACTGCAATAGCTACTGTTGACCTCAAAAGCACCAGAGTTTGGCCCACTGCAAACTTTACAAGAATTAAGAAGTAAGTCACTAGACACCCATCCAGAAATCAAGCAAGATATTCAAGGTTTATTCTTGCTATATCTTTTAGATAATATGAGACCCAACCTTAGCTATCATTAGATTGGGAATTTTTATGGTCTCAATAGAATCACCTAATATAAAGCAAAACATGAGATGCCCAGCTATTAATGAAAGAGCATTAAATATTTAGACAGCTTTGCTGGCTTGTAAAATAAGCCAAAATTAGTGCCTCACAGCATTCCACTGCAGGAGGATATTATTTTAAAGGTGGCTATAAGCAACAGCAACCTCTGCAGCTGGGACACAGACAAGTCTTGTTTTCTGTTTGGTGGAAGACCTAGAAGTGTTGGGCACTGACATACAAATTTACATTCTGGAATCTGACACCCTCTCTTGAATCACTCAGCTGTTTACCCTCCTCTTTGTCATCTTCCCTAAATCCTGGCAGACAGAAAAAAAAAGCATGACCTGGAGATCATGCTGAAACCAGGCAGGTACCAGGGACGAGCTGCTCTGATCTCTGATGGCTCCAACCACACCACAGACCTGGCACCTTCCTGGGCTCGCCTGGTGCTCGTCAGCCAAATGGGAAAATGCACTCTGATTAGAGGCTGCTTTTTCAGCGAGTGCCAAAATGAAACTTTCGCCTTCCAGAGGGACACAGATTATTTATTAGCAATTATTTCTCTCGCAAACCCTCTTTTCCAGGAAATCGTCTTTCCTCTCTTCACTTCAGAAAGTTTACACACAGCTTTCCAGGATGTCACCAAAGTGCGAGCAAACTATTTACATTCCTGCCATATGTCTATTGATACCCTGCAGCTGTCTATCTAATTTACAATTAGATACCAAACTCCTGCTTGCAGAACCATTTGCATGCTTCCCCATTACACGTTTTTAACACAGCTAAGCAGATGTCATTTTTTTATTATTTAAATCCAGCTTATTTTTTTCTTACCTTAAATTTGTTCATGTGGAGATTGATTTAAAAATAAGCATTCAGTGCCCTGGGTATTGGCAGGTCATAAGAGAGACAGCACTACACCTCCAGCCTTGGAGGCTTTTAGGATAACAGCTGTACAAAATCACACACAAGCTGGTCTTGCACTCCCACTGCCTCCACTGTATTTCCTGAGTGTAGATTCAATATTCAACCTCCAAATGCCCCCCAAAAACACCTCGTGCAGCTCAAAGGGAAGACACAGCTGAGACACTACATGAACTCCATGTGCAGGCTGAAAGCTGGAGCACAGAGAAACCTCTTGGGAAACTGTGCTCATCCACACAGGTCTTGTGTGTCTGTGTGTGCACAGGGCTCCCAAAAAGGACAAGCAAGTTTGGTATCCTCACTCATTTTGTATCCCCCAGCATCCCTGCATAATTGTCATGCAAAGGACAATGCAGCTTCAGCAAGGCCTGGGGAAAACCTCAGCATATTTGTCTCTGCAATGAAAGGCTGACAGGTATTTTTCCAGGGCTCCAGAGGGAAGCAGGGAAAAAATTAATTTCCTAATCCAAATAAAAGACTTGTAGATTTTAATTCTTTGTTCCATACCTAAACTAGTATTAAAATTATATACACATATCAGAAAAAAACTAATGAAGTTTTCCCTTCTGGTGAAACAGCATTCTAGACAGAAAATTATTTTAGATTAATTAAAATAAATTACATTTGATGAAAAGAAAAAGTCTAACTTTCCTCTTTTCCTATTAAAACAGAGTTACAAATCTAAATGCAAGACATTGAACACAAAAAAATCTGAAATTGAACACAAAAAGCATCAATTCTGCTACTATCAAGAAGACACTCTGACATCTTCCAAATTATTTTTGTCTTACTTCCACTCAAAAGAAAACCCCATTAAAATTAACAAGCTTTAACAAGCAGTTTTGTTTTGAAGGAACAGCTTTTTCTAAGAGAAAATTGTTTCAATGGATTTTTTTTTTCTGTTTTGATCACTAACTAATTATTTGAAGGCACTGGAGTTCTCTGATCCTGGACATATGACATGGATTATAGTGAAACCAGCTGGAGATTAAATTTCTAACTCACATATGGAGCTCATGACCCTCTTTATGAATCATCACACCGTTTGTTTAATATTTAATGCAACTCTTAGTTACTCTGAAGAAAACGTTGAACAACAGGGGCCCATAAAATTAAAATCACACAGCAAAATCACAGCTACTTGCAAGCCCTCTCTCTTCTTTGGGACTTCATCACAAATCTGTCTGATCTAGGTTCATTAAGTTTATTTTTTCACTCCCAAGACGGTAAGATATGATGGAACACTAAAATTTCATATAAACATCTTTGATTATAGCTTTCAAGCCTCAAGACATCCAGCCTTGCCTTTCGTGCAAACCTAGGCATGGTAATATCTTGAGATAAAAAAGAAATATTTCTGAGCATGCTAATCTATTGAAATCTTAGGAAGAGCGGGAAATCAAAACTGTGCATTGGTCAATGTTGTAGATATATCAATGTTCTAGATTATATCTAGACAGGTCAATCAATCTGCTCACAATCAATCAATCTGCTGACACATTCAATCAATTTTGACAGATTCAATAATTTTGGAAATTTTCTGGATGAAATTCAGCATTTTTCTCGAATTTTTTTCAGAATTTGGTCATTCGATTTGCTCAATGTAGCTGCCACATGCAATCAATTTTGAAAGCTTTGCTGATGAAATTTAGACTCAAGTTCATTTCTATTATTCGAGTCATTCATATTAGATCCTGGATATTAGGACATATTTGTGTTGGCCAAAAGCTTTGCACATTTTTTTCTGTTTGTCTTTTACCACGTGGGCACCTGCTCACACTGGTGAAGGATTGACAAGTTAGGGTGCCAAGCACTCTAATGCAGTTTTGTTACTATACTAGATTGGTAACTGTTTTCTTTTAGGTTTTTTGCCTGAACAGCTTGTGCTGTTCCTCTGATCACTTTAAGTGAACACCTTGGACTGTATTTCCTTGTGGAAAATAGATATAATATTACTACCTAGATATAATAGTTCTAGATATAATTTTACTATCTTAAACGCACAGACCATGCACACTGGAAAAGCAACTGTCTCAGTCGTGGTGATCTCTCTTTCCTTGGCTCCTTTTCTCACCAATACGAACAATAAATCCAGAAAACTATCAGATAGATCTTGGAGAATGCAAACCCGCCATCAGGAACATTTTATCTACCTATTTTGGCAAAGCTTAAAGAAATACACTTTTTCTAAATATATTTGCACAGTTTCCAAAAATTGCCACGGTGATAAGTGCTATTAAATGGGTCATGTGAGAAGTTTAAAGCTTGACCACCACCTGCTCATCTGAGCAAGGTCAGCAAAGCCAAGCCAAAACCCAGCTCCCCACCCATCAACCTGAATCTGCCTGGTGCTCAAAGACCTGTTTCCACTCAATTTGAAGACACTTCTTGCCTTCAGACCAAAGCCCAGATTCATATCCAGTGAGCAAAATTTCTTTCCAGACATGTTATTTTCTGGCATCAAGCATCTCTCTGCCTTCCCTGTTCCATCAGTGCTCCCACTCTGAATTAGCCCCATCATACCAAAAATTTACACACCTTCTCACACCTAGATGCCTGTTGGATTGATACAACATGAATCAAGTTGTGATCCCAAGGCTCATGTGGTTCTCTGCTAATAATTTGGCATCAGCAGGCACAATCTTTTAAGAGCTCCTTTTACTATAATGCCTGGTTGAGTGGATTGGGTGTCTGGTGTTTTCACTCAGAAGCAGTGCTCCAGGCAAGTTTCAAGGCACAGGCAGTGTTGATTGCCTGGTGCCAGAGTGTGTTAGGGTGCAGCTGGGGGATGCTGGTGCTTGTGCCAGCCTTGAGGGCTGCTGCTGCTGCCCTGCCTGTGCAGAGACAGCGCCAGGGGATGGGTGAGCACTCCTCATCCTCTCCAGGGCAGGTTACTGCAGCCCATGCCAAAGGCTGCTGATCCTACCCTTAAGAGAAGAGAGAAGGCTTTCCCATGGTTGCTTCTGCAGCTCTGCTGAGCTTCTTCACTCCTCCTGCCCAAGACAACACCAGCATGGGCAAAATGGTTTTTCACATGCAAAGAGCCACCAGTGTTGAGCAGGGCACTGTGCACCTCCAAATCTGCACGTGCTGCAAGTGGTTTATTCATTTTCAAGTGAAAAGCATGCAGCTGCAGCCCTGACTTCTGCACAGCCTGCATGCCTCAGCACTGAGCACCCACAGAGCACCTGCCTGGCTGCTCAGCTCCTGTCTCTGCAAGCTTGAACCCATCTGCAGGGGTAGATGTGGAAACAGAAATCCCAGGCTGCCCATCAGCCCAAGTAGGGCAGCAGCAATATTCTTCCACTGAAAACACCAAGCACCCACTCAATGAAAAAAACAGGTACCTAAAAGTGATTTTTCTGCCATGAAAGCACCTGTTGTGCTGTGCTCTGCTGAATTATGTATGTAAGCATAGACCTCCCAAGCCCAGCAACACTGTCCTTTCCATCACTTGTGGCTCTGCAGTTTGCATAACTATTCCAGCAGCACCTTCTTGTACACTCTCCAGCAGAATTAATTAATGTTTGCACAGTACTTTGAAGATGAAAGTACTAAGTGATTGCTAAATATCAGGCCAGATTCTCAGCTGGTTTAAAAAATAGCATTTGCAGTGCAGCATCTGGGCCAACAACCCCCTGGCTCATTAGAGAGACTCTGTAGCAAATGCGGAGGAAAATAAAAAATTTAAAAAAAAAAATCAAAAGAAAGAATAAAAATAAGAATATATGCAGAAACACAGCACTGAAGTAATAACCTTCATGCCTTTCAGAGTCCCTCTTTCTGCAGGAGAAGAGTACAAATCTGCAGAGCCACGACACTGTTCTCCTTCAAACCTCCTTAAAACTCACCTCTGCTGAGATGCCTACAAATCATTCAGCACTGATTAGCCAGCTGATGTACTGTGACTTCTGCACATTACACTTACCATAACCATCCTGCTCTTAATGTTGGCCCACCCCATCTGTTTACTCAACCTGCTGCTTCTTTCCTATCCTCTGCCTTGAGCATTTGCAGGCTTTTCTTTCTAGCCCAGGGATACACTGACACTGACAAAATGTCTTTCCAGTCTTTTGCAGGCTCCATGTAACAAGGACAGGCAAAAGTCATTCTCAAAGGATTAGCCTCAATAGGTTTAGACCCGCTTACTCAGTGTGTTCCTGTATAAAATGGGAGCCCATGGAAAGCAACCCAGGACATTTAAGTCACACACAAGTTATACATCAGCAGCCGTGTGCTTTTACAGAAGGCATCGTGTTGCTGCAGTTCAAAGGCTAAACTTCCTGCTTATGCTATGTTATGATTTTTTGGGGTTTTTTAATAGCAGAAATTGCTCTTAAAATTGTAGATATGTGGTCCAAGAAAAAAAAGAAAGAGAGGAGAGGAGGCACCTGCAGGCTGCACTCATCTGATGTGGGGACACCACGGCTGATGGGAGAAGCACGTCCATCAGCTGGACACGTGCAGGATGAAGCACTAGCAATGAGTAATATCTGAGGATGAGCTATCAGAGTGAGTCATCTCATCGATCACAAAGGGACTGATACTGCATGACTTGGATCTGGCCAAACCTCTCATCATACCCACGTGATCTAGGGGCCAAACTCAGGCTCACTTCAAAAGACACAACTCCATTTATTTCAGTGGGAAGCCATGCACACAAAGGGTGTAGATACTCCTTCTGGGGCCTCAGTAAACCTTATATTTTTGACTCATTCACTAAATTACTCACAGGCACCATTCATAGAGATACAAGAGGAGAGCTCTCAAGCTTTTTCCCACATGCAACAACAAGACTCTACTCACCCAAATACCTAAAAGAGCACTTAAATTTAGGTATTAAAATATTACTCCAAAAATAAGTTTCCATGCTGTGATATTCCAGCCAGTGCTACAAATTCCCAAGGACACTACCTTTGTAAAAGGTAAATCCGAAGAAAAAACTGCGACCAGCAGCCTCAAGCTTTTCTTCTGCACTCTCTGGTGCAGCAGTACTGATCAGAACATGAGAGGAGAGGATGCCCCTACCCACTCGAGAACAGGGAGGCTGCCCATATACACACTTTGATTTTTTGGGGTACTCCAAGATGGGTTAACTTCCCAGCACCCACGTGGGTTAACTTCCAAGCCTTGTGCCTTGGGCAAAGCTGGATATTATTCCATCTGGTTGCAGATCTTTCTTCAAGTCTGCTTCATGCTTCTGCTGTCCAAATGAAGCCTCTCTCCATTGAGAAACATTCCCTCTGCCTCTTCAGCATGACTTAGGCTGAGGCTCTGCACTCATAGCCCTAATCTCTAGAGAGCTGGGATGAGATTTTCAAAAGCACTTACTGCTGACCTACCTCTGCTCCAAATCAGTCTGATCATATTAGGTTAACTATATTTAAGTTTGGCCATGTATATTTTGTAATAACAGTAAACTTACCCCAAAGAAATGCTGCTGCTTTAGTACAAGATTACAAGACCTGCAACTATATTTATGCATCTCAATAAGGAATCTGATTTTCCAGTTTCAGGTCTGTGGAAATATTTTGGAGCACGTTGAATATTTAGCAGTGGCAGAACAGAGGTCAATGCAATTATGTCCCCTCTAAATGGAGTGCTAAAGAAGCACTGCACTGGAGACCTTAAGGCTCAAAACTCCAAAACTAATGCTTAAAGTTAATAAAGATCTCAAGCCAGCCAGAATGCATGGGGTTTTTTTCAGCATACCTGAGTGGCTCTGCACAATGAAGACCTAAATACCAATACAGGACTTCATCTTTCACCTCCTCCTTTTTCTGTTTTTCCCCCAAAGAACTGCCAGGCAGTGAATGTTTCTAAATGGTACAAGAAGTGACTGTCAGCTGTCACCAGCTTTTTTCCAACACACAAACACTGGAGAGCCACTTCTCAACTTAGTCCATATGGCACCTTCAGGAAGACCAGAGTATGAGTTGAGGAGTTTTGGCCATGAAGCTCATACAGTGTAGGACTAAATGTACTCTTACAGATGAGTTGTTTTGGGGTTTTTTTTTAATTAGTATGTTGAACCATCTTCTGCTGCATTTTCTCTTTTGATATATATATTTTTTAACCGAATCCATAATTGGTCTATCTAAATGATTGACAGCAAAGGTGAAGGAACAGTCTGTTAGTCTTGACTGCCAGAGTAATGAATAGAGAACCTGACATGTTAAATTTCTTCACTTCCAACTGGAATTATAAATTATAGACTTCTTTTACATTATCATAATACCAAGTTCATCTTAAAAATAGAACGATTCCTTGGGGGTGTATTTATAGTGAAAAAATACATATCTAATGCTGTACTTAGCATATCTCCATATTTTAATAAAATTGGATTGATTGTTCCAATTTTGTTCTTATTTTTGGAAATTAAAAAGAAGAATCAGATCATCTTACATTTTTTTACGAGGTCCATCATTTTGCTCCTGCAGGACATTCTAAAATTTTAAAAAGCTCTCTGTAATTTAACATATCCTCCTGCTCTCCCTACAGCTACTTGGCACATTGCATCTTCCTGGTTTGGCCAAGGGCCACTTTATCTGAGTCTGTACAAACTTTGCAGGGAGTAAAACTGAGATCTGAAGAAGTCTGTGGAAATAAAGTTTCTACCCCATAAAACCCCCTTAATTCAGCCTTCATCCCTAAGCAAACAACTTCTGCGACACAAATCACTGTGTCCAAATGAATCAGTTTGTGCAAAAGCAAACACAGCCCATCAATAAAAGCAAGGCAATAAACCACAGGGAAATGTCTCCAAGCCAGACAGCACATTTAGACTCTGCAGTGTACTTTGCATGAGAGGGAGGGGAGAGAGCTCTTTAAACTTCTGTCTGAATTAGACTTAAGTTCAAATCATGCTGGTACAAAATCTCAATGCCCAGCTCCTAATGCTTTAACTGCCTGCGCAAGGCAAAGAAGACAAATACTGTGGGATGCCAAGTGGAGGGGTTTCTGGGGAGGTGGCAGATGCAGCCACCCAGGCCCCAAGCCCTGTCCTCCACCCCAAAGCAGGCAATAAAACCCTTGATCTGCCCCAGATTCTTGACAGCATCTGTGGTAGAGCTGAAGTGACATGAGAGCAGGGGCAAAGGGAGACATCTTGGCCACAGCTCTTTCTGTTCTACACCTTTAATGTATACAGCCCTGTAGGCAATGCTGCTTCCTACTGACATTTCTTCCTTCCACAGGAAAAAATCAGTCTCAAGTCATCTGCATGATGAATTCCCCTTCAGCTCCCATAAGTACTGCCTGCCTTCAATTATACTGGCGTGCCTTGAACTTATAAAATATTTTCAATCTGCAGAACAGTTTTGACGTGGGGAGAGAGGAAGGGACAGTGAAGAACAATACACTTCAAATAAAATTTGGCACCATTCAGGATTTCTTCCACCTCAGAAAAAAGATGCTCTAAGACACAAATAAATGTATCTTATTAAGTTAGCAGGATATCTCCTCCTAATAGTGCAATTAGCTTTCATAGGAGATAGGCCCATGTACTGTCTTGAGAATAGACTCTCAGGCATATATAACCATGTAATATCAGGCACACTTCTCTCAAATTAAGGGAAGCAGTTGTCATTTCCAGTGCTGACACTGAAAAACCAGTGTTTTAAATGCTGTATTAGCACAGACTCCCAAGGGATCTCCTGAGCAGTGCCTTTCAAGGAGCAAACCCCAGCACTGACTCCTGCAATTCCCTTTTCACTGCCTGAAGGAGAATGCTGCTGGGGAGCATCCTCTGCACAGGAGGAGGCAGCAGGACCCGCAACACTGCAATGAGCTTGTTAACAAGTCATGGCTAAGACACCTGAAAGACTTTGAGACTTGACCTCCTGCAACCACGTAAGGAGCCTCTGCAGCAGTCCTATCCCATCCTGAACTCCTACAGACGCCCAGAGCTCACCCCCTTGCTCTGTTGTTGTGCTCAGTACAACATACACAGACATACCTGTGCATCACCTACCACTCTGCACATTAGGCAAAAGCAACTTTGTTTTGCTTCAATTACTACAGGCTTGGTAAATTGTAGCCCTTATCCATCAATAGGATGGCCTTCATTAATCTGTTCCCCATCATTTAACCTGACTATAAGCCATTGCCAAACAGATGACACTGACTATTTTATTAATATCCTGTATTCAGCAAATGGGGAAGAACAGGTATTATTTTGGTAACTGTTCCATGTGTGCCACCAGACACGTGATGGAAGTGTGTCCAGGAAATGCTCACTTGCCCAGTATCACCCATGGGTAAGGGCAGACTCTCTCAGAAAAAAACTGCAACGAAAGAAAAGCCACCACATGGACTAAAGAAAAAAAAAAAGCTAACAAATACTGCCCCACCATATCCAAGCATGCAGTGCAATGTTCTACTGCACACTTACAATTAGTATGAAGCTGTTTTGTTGGTATCAGCACAGGCCCAAAATGCCTGATTCTGTCCCACTCCACAAACCCTATGCAGTGACAAAACCTGCTCTAATAGCTGGACAGCAGCAGTTAGGTTTCCCATTGACCACTTCTGTAGCCCAAAGAGAAGCAGCATTTCCAGAGCACAATTTGCATTGCAGATGGGCAAAATCACCTTCTGAGGGTGTTCATGTCTGTCAACCAACCAGGACAAGGCTCTTCATGCAGTTATCCTGGCAGAGATGCATCTCACCCAGCTGGAACCCATCAGTGATTCCCCTGGGCTAGGCTCCAGATGGGGGACAGGAGGACAGCATGAACAACACTCAGCACTGCACAGTTTCCAGCTTCTCTTCAGCCTACGCTGTTTAATATCTGGAACATCTAATAATTATTATTAATTGCACTTAACAGCAAACTGTAAAATAAATGTGAGGAATGCACAAATAAACTCTGGCACACCTGCAGCTTAGCCCCTGCTCTTCACTTGGTTTCAGCTCTACCATGCAAAGTTTGAAACATCTCTTTTATACATGCTACAACCAAGCTTTGCAAAATCCATCAACCTGCAAGCCTTGGTGACGAAACTAGCCCAAAAGATGTAAGCGGCAATCTGAGAAGATACTCCCCAGGAAATAGATTTTGTAAACAAACATTTCAGCTAATTGCTTTCTTGTTCTCAGTGCAATGAAGGCCCCATTTAGCCAAAGCATTTGTCTAGAGAGTTTAGTTTCTTACATCTAATGAACGTTGATCTTGTCTTAGCCTCGGCTGGTATATCATCACAATCAACATGAAATGCTAATGGAGAGAGATGCTTAATATCATTTCAAGTGTTTAAGTTACAACTACAGCTATTAAGGCAAATCCATTTTACCTGTTCCTCCTCAGGCTCTCCAGTGAGGCAGATTTAAAAGTTTCTGTGGGGAGAAGTGATTCATAATGGCTACAAAGATGAGAGAAAAAGCCTTTCACCATTAATTACAGCCAGCGTTTCCCAAACCCAAGCTGGTCATTTCGCCGGCACAACACATAATTAGCAAGGCTCATTTTATTTCGTTGCCTTCATAAATTAGTTCACTTTTTAAAAAGCAAAGTGGCTGCCTCCAGCAGCAGGGATAACCATGCCAGCCAGACAGAAAAACAAGGCTTTGTCATCCACTTGTAGTCCATGGCAGAAAAATCCAGTGGTCCCCCAGCTTTCGCTCCCCTTACTGGTTCAATGCAGGAATCAGTGCTGCTCCCTGTGACATCCCAAACATGGGACTTTGAGGTGCACCCATGTAAGACAATCACAGCCAGTTCTGTGAATGTAGTTCTTGGCAGTGAGAGAAGCTTCCTCTATTTCAACTTTCCAACTGCTCAATCAAAGGGCAGGATCTGCAATAGCCAGAGCAGTGAGGAGGAGCAGGATGCTTCCTGCTCCTCCACTGGTACAGGAACTGCACTGAGTCCAGCCCCAGTGGCATCCAAGGCATCTTCCCAGAGGGTGCTTTGGAGACATCACAGTAATAGAAGCAGGGATGATGATGCACAAGAGATGCTGGACTCACTCGCCCATAGAGAGAAGGCTCTCAGACACCACCTGCATTTTAAAGCAGGACTGTTTCTTTCTTTGTGTGGCTTGGGCTGCCCCTCAACCTCTTTGAGGAGCAACTTCTCCACAGCAGAGGCTTCTTCTTCTGCCAAGATCTCAGTTTTGAACAAGGCACCCAAAACAGTGGTTGGAGCCCCTGATGCCCACTAGCCAGAGCATGCTGCTGGAAGATATTGTTGAAAATACTAAATTTATCCTCATGCAGATTTTAAAAGGCCACTATTTATGCATGTAAATTCTGAAGGGCATTAGCAGCATCCCTGACACACGCTGACAGCCAGCCCAGCTTTGGGAAGGGAATAAGCAGCAGCGACTGCCTGAATAATTGATGTGCTTTTACACTGCCCCATGGCCCAGTTATTACATTGCTCACTCTCTTCAACTGCCTGTGGTTTCTAAATTAATTAGAAATCCTAATGTCATGGCCAGCCAGTTAAAAAAAAAAAAAAAAGACACCAAGAACAAAAGAAGAGAGTGCTTCTCATGCCCTTGAGCCTTGGGATTTCTTCCTTCAGTCTGGCCACGCAGGAAGTAAAAGCACAGTCTCAATTTCTGCAGCTTTGGATCCCTCTCACTGCTGCTAACAGCAGCACAGCATGAAATCCACTCCACCTGCAAAAAGCCCCCAGTGCACAGGGGTGAACATCCCCATCAAGGTCACTGCCTCCATAAAATGGGGCAAAGCCTTTCCTAGGGGCTGACTCTGTGCAGAGCAGCTACTGAGACTTCTGCAGTGCAATACATCTGATGCATCCCTAGCCTACCCATTGCAACCAAGGGCCATGCAGCACCAAATAAAAAGGCACCACTGCAGCCTGGAGGAATAACAGAGCTCATGGCTGTTCTGCTCACACAGCTGACAGAGCTAAATGACTCTGTGGGATCCTGTTCACGGGATGAAAAAAAACTGTGTCCTCACAGAAGAGGAGATCAAATATAACAACGTCAGTGGCCATTTCTTTGCTACATATATACCCTTACCTACTTACCATATTGCTTGTGTGGAACTTTAAAACAACACCTATAGCTTTCAAGAAGCCCAGTGGGAATAATTCCCATGTTTGAGCCACATTGCAAAAGCACATGTAGCTGTGTTTCAGGGCCTCAGAAAGCACGTAGCCATAATGAATGTGGGCATGTTTTTAATCACTTACTTGCCAAAAGAAATACTGCTTTTTTTCAAAAATCTCTTTACAACTGTCCCAAAAGCATAAATAAACATAAATGACTGAACTTGTAACGATAATTGTAAACTGCAAGATAACTTAGACTAGTATTTCACCTCCTTATAAAAGAGCAGTGAAATACCAGTGAGACTCAACAGTATGGCACAGTCTTCTTCTTTGCCAACACATTGTGGCATACTGTAATCTGCACCACCCTTCCATTATTCCCCTTGGAAAACTCGTTATTTTAAAGAAAACCAATTTTTCAACCTTTCTTTTTGACATGGATAAACAGACTATATTATACTCAGAGCACTCAACTGTCTGACTCCCAGTAAAGTTATCCTACATCTCCCAGAAATGTCAAGTGCCCAAACAGGACAGTCCCACATGAGAGAAATGAATTGGTAATAGTGACAAAAAGCATTACAGAGTTTTAAATTACACCATAAATCCAAATGGAAGTATCCAACAAAATGAACCCCATTTGTTAGCACGTGGAAGATAGTTCTGAACAATTTGACCCCAAATACAGGACAATGTGGTTGTCCAAAAGTTTAATGCACTTTGACCAAGCATTTATTTGCTCCAAGAGCTTCTTCTTCTGTCTGCTCCTTTTCCTCTGCTGTCATAATTTTGCACTAAATTGATGCATGCAGAGACCACCACAAGAAAAACACACAAGGTTCCATACAAATTGCAAATTTAGGCCCTTGAAGTGTTTTTCAACATGCTTCTTGAAATGAACATGCTTCCATTTGTAGGGTGGAAAGATGGACTTTCAGAAAATGGTAATGTTGATGTATGGAGAAAGCAGAATTGTTCCACCCTATGATTTGTCTGTCTTTGTTATCTTGGCTTCATACTGCCTCTAAAATGCACGTGCTGATTATCAACAGTATGGCACTGCAGGTGTAGTGAACACAAGATGTCACTCACACGCATTTTTCAAACCCAAGCCATGAAATGAAGTGTCTGGTAACAACATGTCACGTGTTCATACAGAAAGTTTCCTGACCCCAGCAACATCTGCTGTGTCCCTCTCCTCACATCCATGTTTTTAAGTATTGCTTTGCTATACTCAGATTTACAGACCTTCACACTACATATTTATTTTCTTCTTCATACTGGTATCTATCGACACATTTCCTTACTTTAAAGTCATTATATTAATTACTACAAAAACTTAGTGGAAGGCTCAGCTCATGTAGATTCCTCAGCTTAACCCCAGTAAGAATCATGCCCAATACAGACTTTAAGGCAGAGGTGAGCTCCTGGTGCCTCTCTGGATCACCATGCAGCTGAAGGGATGTACCAGTTGAAGCAGGACCACCACTCTTCAACATGGCTATGCCTGCCTTGGCCAACTTTTCCTCCAAGGAGGAAAGAGCGTAAAATCCCTCGAGGCCCTGTAGGGGTACTCACCTCTCAGCCTTGGAGAGAAGGTAGAAGAAAATACAGGAGATGGCAGCAGCACGGAGCAGCACAGCTCTGCTCACTGCTTTTTGGAGCCTATTCTTTCAAGATGCAGCCCCTGGCAAAGTGTCTCATGAAAGTTTGATGAACAGCATTTTGTTTAACACCAGCAACTGAGCCACAGCCCTGCCGAGCTGCGCTGCACCGACAAAATGTCACGGCCCAGGAGGATCAAGAAAGTGGCTGGCAAGAGGCAGCTCACAGGCCTCTTGCAGGAGCAGAGGAGCTCAGGGCCTCTGGAGCAGGGTGCAGCACCCCAGGAGCCCCTCGGTCACGGGAGCATGGGGAGGCTGCTGTAACCTGGTGGTCCCTGAGCCTCCTCTGACACTCGCCCAGCAGGCTGCAAGGCTGCACCAGGCAGCCCTGCAAACACAGCAAAGTCTGCAGCCCTTCTCCCATTGGCACACAGAACCCTTGATTTTTTTTTTTTTCCCCTCTTTTACCCTTTTCATTTCTATATGTACTGAAAATATTCACGGTATGCTCTTCCTTACCATTTGCTTCAGCATTTTCATGCTCTGCTGCTTTTGTTCCCCTGTTCCCTTTACATAAAGGAATATTATCAAGAAACAACTGCGCCTGCATAACTGAAAATACACAAAACCCATATGCAGACAGTGCTGGAGGCTCATGCATGTGATCAGGTCTAAATATTTTAGCACAGCAAACAAATGAGGCTCGACTGTATGGTCCGGTAGTTACCTTTTCTTGTTCTTCAGGTGAGAGAAATCCACACGTTATTTTTTGCAGAGTACTGTATTCAACATTTCTGGAAAAAAAGAGAAGAAGAAAACAATTCAAAAACATTTCTACATGCCTCTAAGGACGTATCAGGCACTCATGAGCTTTTTGCTATGCATTTACTGGAGGACAGAAAAATGAACTTATTTTGGTCAACAAAACTAATTTTTGAAAAGTAAGAATTTTTAATGTCTATGAAGTAGATCTCTGCAAGGGAAGACAGTAGTAACACTTACAAAACAGTGGTCAGAGGAAAAATCAGTGGACAACATCACTGCCAGTAATTAAAAAAACTTAGAGATTCAAGTAGATATCAAACACGCATGCAGGTACGTGAGTATCTCTTCCCACAACAGGCTCCAATGTCATGTGGAGAGATTATTGTTAAACCAGACAATTTATCAGAGGTTTTCAGAGGTCACTGCACCAGAATAAAAAACATCTACTTTGAAAAGAAGTTAAAATAAATTATGATTGCAAAAGGATGGTAATTCCTTTACCTCGGTAGCTACAACTTAAAATTTCTCTGCACCTTTACATCTTCAATATTTTCTTCTAATTACAGTGTTAGATGCTAAATATAACATTAATTGACAAAACAATGAAATGGATGGATCCAGGTCAGCCTCCTGGAAGGGTTGGTTTTACTAGAATTAATTACACATGAAAAATTGCTCCTCACTGTTGGGATTGCTACAGATGAAACTTCAGTGAGAATCAGTCTTGTCAGAGTCAAGCTGGACGGCACAGGACCCCAGGACCTCACCCCATCCCAGTGAAACAATTAGAAAATATAATTAAAAATCCATGCTAGGGAAACAGCAATGAGTCCTGCTGCCTGAATTTTGCTTCCAACATCAACTACAAACCCACCTCATTTTCTGCAACCCGTAGGGGAGAACACATGTTATTTGAAAGAAGTGTATTGAAATGAAAAAACTTTAAAGGATGATTAAAAAAGGATCCATTGTTAAACTGGGGCCAGTTGTTCCAGTTACAGCAGTGGGTGAGTCCCCAAGCCTTTCCCAACCAGGGCTGTAGCACAGCTTTCACTCTGCTGCCATGGCTCCACACCCTGGACACCCTACACCTTCAAAAATTTCAGACCAAAAAAAATGGTCCTGGGACTCCAGTTTCACATCTGAGTTAATCCAGAATAGTACTACTTCAATTTTCAATGACAAAAAAAGAAAGCTGCACCCCAGCTCTAAGCACTGCTCAGCAGATCCTCCCTTGAGAACATGAGAAGAACGAGGCCGAGGCATCGGTCCCTAACGCACAATTCATCTTATTTATGTACTGAAGAAGCAATTGCTTGCATTCAGTAACCTTGGAAGTCAGACAAGTAAATTAAAACTTAAAACAAGGCTTGAGAGTCCAGCATGCATGCTGCTTTTTGAGTGATTCCTCTATAATAGGCAAGTATAGATGCTCTGAAAGAAAAAGAGACCTATTCCAGCTTGACTGTCAGCAAAATTGCCTCTGTAAGCAATAAACAGGCTTTGGATCATCTAAGAAATTTACAGGCAAACCCAGGGTAAGGCCAGTTATTATTCCTCACTGAAGAAATGAAAAAGTCTCTAGATGTACAGACCATACCCATTTTCAGCCTTGGATTTTGACCAGATATATACAGTTTCAGTAGTGTAGAGCAGACCAGGCAACACCTCATAAGGGCATCCATATACTCTATTTCTAGGAAAAATGCAATTTGTTTAGATTACTCTACTTGTGCTTTATAGCAAAACCTTTACCTGGTTTAAAGAAGCTTTTGGAGAATAATTCTCATTTGATTGGAGCAGTACAGAGCAGACAAATTGTAGTTTGCCTGGTTTGAAGAAGTTAATGTTTGTTATCCCAGTGCCCTGCAATAGCTTTTAAAATAAAATTAAAACAAGATCTTTGTTTCATTTATGATACCCCACATTTTTTTTCTGCTTTGAACATAAAACACCAGAGATAACACTACATACTGTGGTTTATGGCTCTTCTGTGTCGTTTTAGGATTCAGCACATGCCCTTCTCCCAGCTCACCTTTATTTTATCATAATGTGAGTGTACTGACTGGTAAATTTTTCTTGCCTTGCCTTCCCTTCCCAAATGCCAAATGTGTAACCTTGAGTTGGCCTCTGCCACATGCATATTTCTATGCAGATTTCAAATGCAGATTGGGGAATTCTTGTTCTTATTAAAATAGGAAGGGAACCATACAGGGATTCCTGCGAGAGCAAAGATCTTGCAAAATACTTGTTAGAGAGTCGACGCTCACTGGCAGTGGTGCACTGCAGGAACTACAGGGATTTGGCATTAGCCCTAAAACAGAGAATAAACACACTAAAGAAACAGGTATTGCTTTACCTCTGACTTCTACTAATACTCACAGCAGTGGAGCTCCTGCCCTTTATGCAAGGGAACTTTGTTTTGATCCACATCATTTGACCAACGTGCTTGCCCTCAAACCTGCAGTGCTTCTCAGAAAGCGCTTGCTGCTTCTTCCCCAGTTCTCCCCTGCTCATACTCTGCCTGGATCATTTGGAAAGGGGTCTCTCTCAGGCTGCTAAGGAGAGGGGGAATCATCTCTCTCCCCTGTTTCATCCCATATTACCCTGGAGCTCTACCTGCCAAGTGCTAAATGAAAAACAGAGACACTTTAGCACAGCCCACTTTTACTAACGTGGCTAAGTATTTCTAAATCCTCTGCTGTGGTGCATAATGCATCCAGCCAAAAAGGACAAGGGCATATTGCTCTGCATCACAAGATGCCACAAGAAGGACAATAATCTGCAAACTGGCATGCTTCTGCACCCCCATCCCAAACCAGAAGCTGCTAATAAGGAGAGCAACAATACACACTTTTTTTTTGGCAAAGTAAAGGCTAGGAGGAGAATCCATCAAGATGGGATGGCTTACCCTCAAGGATCTGTCTTCACTGCAAGAAGCCAAGCAGCCCAGTTTCTGTTGCAAATGCTCACAAAAGAGGGACCCACAAAAAAGAACCAGTAGGAGGCTTCTGAAAAGGCCTTGTTTGCTAAAACATACCAAGCACCTCACTTCTAGCTCTAGAGAAGCAGAGGAGTGAGCACCCAGCGTCGTGCTTTTGGGGATGAAAACCCACATGGAGCAGCACTGCCCTGCTCCCAGGCATCAGTATCTCTGCAGCAGCCCAAGGAATCCCAATCAGCAACTTTCACCCACGGTGACTTAATTAAAAGGCACCCTACAGATTTCCCAAAATCCTCCACACTGACACCCTCCATTACCAGGCTCTTTTGATGAAAGTGATTAAAGCTAACAATTACAATTTCTTTTAGAGATGCCCCTAGAGGCTCTGGCGAGGCTCAGACTTCACTGTTCACAGAACACAATGCAAAGAAATCTCTCTCCTGACGAGCTCATCCTCCACAAAGACAAGGCAATCAAGGAATACCAGAAAGAAAGACAAGGAGACAAAAAATTTTTGCTCAAGGTGAAAAAGCAGGCCCCTGACAGAGCTAGAACAAAACCCACCTCCTCTGGAGTACTCATGAGGCCATGCTGACTCTCCAATACTAAGCTGATCAACTAATACTCTTCATTTATCAAGTGTCAAGAGCAGGTGAAGTAGTTCAGTGTTACTTGCTGCTCCGGTTTTGATCATGTCTTTTTGTGGTGGCTCTCCAAGCAAAGCTAGCCGTGGCAGTGAAAGGGTTATCTCCCCTTCACGTTCCAAAGAAATGCTTCCCATACTTTTTCATGCAGATTACTGACAAATCAATCCCCCTCAAATTTTTTATTCTTCCATCAATGCTCTCAACAAAGAGTGATTGCTCAAGCACCCTTCTCAACCTTGCACTTCCAATTTTTTAAAGAATGGTCAATCTCAATATGCATAATTATAATTGCAAATGGATCGTTTCATCTTGCACTCTTCTGTTTTAATGGGATTATGTACCGTCAAATCCCTACAGTAACATTTAAAGTAAAAACGTCCTACGTCACTCATGTGTGGTTTAGATATTTAAAACATTAATATGCAACCTGTGATATTATAAAAGGTTAGACTGCTAACTACCTGGCTCAGTTATGACACCATAAATCTGATGTAATCTTCACTGATTACTAGAAAAGTCTTTCCAATGCAGTATAACTGTAATTTGATAGAATTTCTTGACATACAATTCATCAGCAAGAGAGTGGTTCTGTTGTGCTTTGTACAGGGACAGAACAAAGCACAAGTGTGCAAAGTGAGTGAAGCTTTTAGTCTTTGCAAACAACTTCAATGCATAAAATATTAAAAGCAATGCTAAACTAATCTCTGGCAAGAAGTGCAGGCAATTCACTACAACTCGTATTACAAATGCCTTTGGTTTACCATTTAAAAAACATTAGAGTCTACCATTATGGTTGTGTATCATAGTGCTGTACATTAACCTCTGTAATTTTCCAACATGGTATATTGCAGTAACACAAATTAGGCTATCCGGCAAAAAAAGCTTAAAAAGACGCAATATTTAAAGAGAGCAGACAGGAAAGCTCCTTGCTCCTTCCTGCCAAAGACAGCAGGAGAAAGTCCAGTCCTCTTTTCCTCAAAGCAAATGGTAAAATCCCATTAATTTCCCCTGGAACCGACAGATCTGCAGCATCTGGGAAAGGATTCAGTCTAAATACATTGCAGACATAACAGATGAATGATTTGGGGGAAAGGGGTCGCCTGCTCTCATTTTAACACTTCTGTGTAACAGGAACAGAGCAGGTCATTTCTGTAAGCTTGAAAATGCTTTGTGAGCTTTCAGTAGGATTTACCCTTCAGCGTTCTTTGCCTTCTGTCTCCCTTTTCTTCTTGTTCATACACTTAATGGCTTTCAATTCTGTTGTGTACAAGATGCTTAAAGCCTACACTTGATGTTTACTGCTGTAGGACCCACATGGATGAAATATTGTTCTCCTACAATTAATAGGAAAACACAGTTCACATATTTTGGAACAATTCTGTCTTCTCCACTAAAGAAACAAACTGGAAGCTAAATTTTCACTTTCGCATAATACGGAAGTTTTTGTAGCAAGATATCTATTTCAGGTACTGAAAAACAACCATAATAAAATGCTCCTCGTGTTTGCAAATCATTCTGATTTCCATGATGAAATTTATCCACTCAGAAATACATCTAATAACTAAACCAGAAAGATTTCATTTGGTTTTGTAACTGTTTTCAACTATTCCTTTTTTTTTTTTCTTGGTGGGATAAAAGACTTCTAAAAATATGAAAAAAATAAGAAAGAAGAAGAAGAAAGAGAACCCAGCCCAACACCAAGACAGCAACACTCACCTAGGGCATGTTGGAGTCCTGCTTCTTCTGTGCAGGATGCAGAACACACACTCAAACTGTGCTGCTTCCCCTATGAGGCCACTGACTTGCTGCTCTCCTTCCTATAGAACTACCTGGCTCCTTTCCCTTACTCTGCACTTCTAACATATCTGAAGCTCCATCCAAACCCAAATGCTTCTGTTAAATATATTGAGTTTGAGGAGAAAAAGGTCAGCTTCATTTTGCCTCAGCTGGCTCTAGCTCTGAGCTGTCAGGACCAATGGGTGCTGGGGTTAAATGAGACTTTTTGAGCCTGTCTTTGAAGTAGAGAGCAGCCATTATTTCAAGCTGGTATCCCAGAGATATTTTTGCCAAGCAATATACTGGTTCCAAGTGGTTTTTGAAGCAAGCAACCAGGCAGCTATGTGAAACCCAGGATCTGGTATTGGAAGATCCAGAGAGCTCCCTGCAACAGCAAGGCATTTAATGAGAGAGGAGAGGGGAGCCTGGAGCCCTGCCAAATCTAATCCTGGTTATACGTGCCACAGCTGGACTTCTTCAAGTAGGGGCTATTACAGTGGCACACTGCTGACCAAAATCTTCTGTTTCGTGTAAATTCTCTGCAAAGACCTTAGGAGATAAAACTGATTAATCCTAATTAAAATGAAAATCAAGGAAATGACACAATCTGTTGAATCTACTTGATGAATCAAAAGCTTCCCTCATTTCTATGTTAATTGTCTTTTTACAAATGTGCAGCACTCTCATATGCACAGAATAATGTTTTCGTATTTTTCTTCACTTGGAGCATTGCAGGACAGATGTTACAAAGCAACCAGAGAGTCCTTCTGCATTATCAGGCCCCTGCAGAAATGCCTAGCTGCGTGCTGACTCCTTTCTCAGACTTCTCAAGGCTTTAATTAAAAAAAAGAATCCCAGCCTGCAGCATGCAGCAGCCCAGACACTGAAGGTAGGAAAGGACTGGCAGCAGGCAGGACACAGCAGCTTCCAGGATGCTGAAAGGTGTGTGAGATGTCCCATTAGCACTGAGCAGGGCATGTACTGTAAACTAAATCCAACCAACACAAATACACAAAATCCCTGCTCTCCATTTGCACCAGTCCGATAACACTTCCATGAAATGTCACCACTCGAGTTTTTATCAGAAGTCTCCTTGCACATAACACACATCACAGAGAGGACATTTGGGAAAGCAATCAACCTGCAAAGACATTCTTGAAGTGCAGAAATGCAGAACGGACCCTTTCAAGGACAGTTCAACTCAGGATGGGAGTGATTTAAAGAGGAATGAACTGGCACAGCAGCCAATGAAGAGGTGGGATGCACAGAAAGGTCTCCATAGATACGCATGTAACACATTAAAGAGATCCACATTCCCTTTGTATCCAGCCAAAATCCCATCTTGCCTAAACTGGTAGGGGGGCAAAACTAAACTAAGTGGTAAAGGCACACTGGACAAAATCCAGAATCTGCTGCATTACTTCCTTAGACACCATTTATTGTGGTTACATTTTATTATACAGTAGTAAAAAATTACAAGGCAACATCCTGTGTTATTTCCCGCTGGGATAAATGATACAGATGTACTATTAAACCTCAAAACCAGCACCAGTCTGCCAGGCTACATTCCATTTGTGCCTTTATAATGTGTCAATAGGCTGACATTTATGCCTTCTGATGGTAAAGAGAATTATGTTATAGACATTTAAATATGCCATAAAATGCCTAGCACTACACAAACTTATAACTCTTCCAATCTTTACCAAAACAACACAAGCAAATCAAAAATCTCGCCAGACACCAGCATCTAAACTTAGGACGTATTGGTTTCCTTTTTTTCCATGCTAAATTGATTTTTGTACTGCTGTCAGCCCCAGCTGACACTGGGCAGGCACTCATGAAGGTCTGCCACAATTTGCAGCCCAAGGGCATCCAAAACCATGGAAATGCACCAGAAGAGGATGGTCCTATAGGGATCTCACTGCAGGTCACACACTTCATGTGAGCTAATACATGATCTAAGCATGGTCAGTGGTGTTGAGGGTTTGAGGGACATCAAATTCAGTAATTCCAATTTAAAATGAGCTCTCTCTGCTTAGCCACCACCACCTCCTTTGAAAAAGCCAGCCTGGCAAGAAATCAAGACAAAACACTCATAGATTGGCTATTAAATGTTCTGCTTGTGAGAAGTGTCAAGATAAAAACATGGACACTAGCATACAATAGATATTTTAGGCCCATCATATTCTCGCATTTATGCCATTTACCAAAGTTTGTTAACTTGAAATGAGGCTCTAAGATATGCAGGTGGCAAAACCAGACTGGAGAACAAAGAAATTCATCCTTGGGGCTATATGGTCAAAATTAAAAAGTCCATCCATGGCTGAATTACAGGGGCTGTCTGGGCTAGAAGTAAATTGGAGTAACTGGAACTGGTGAATGGGGATGCATAAACAGCAAAACATGATGGGTTTGGTCTAAAACCAAAGAAGCCCCAAGGCTGTGATTGAAGCTTTTTTTTGCACACATCAAATTCCTTAATAATATAAAAGATAAGCAGGCAAAAGCAAAAGAGGAGCTCAGAAATGTACACCCTGGAAAGGCACGCTGGAAGGAGGGCTGCATGCTCCAATTACTATCCCTCTAGCAACTGGCATGTGAGGATAAGGAAAAGCTGCAAACATACCAACTCCATAGTATTCTGCAGGGATCACATCTTGAAATTATTGTAATTGGAATAAGGGGTACTGATGCTTCAGGGACTTGTTTAAAAAAACGTCCTTAAAAGAAAATTATCATAGAAAACAAGTCTGGGGTATTTTGCCTCTGAGAACATTTAGAGCTTAATGCATTAGAAATGCAGCTCCATCAGATACTGCACTAGGATTGTCCATGATCAAGCTGCAGGCAGGAAAATGCCAGGCTGAGCCACTTCATTACAGTGCTTACCATCAAAATGAGACAGAAAGTGGCTGCTTCTCCACTCTGACAAGTTTTTAATTGCATCTAGAAATTACCTTCTACTTTAAATTTCATTCCAAAATTGTGTCTAATAGAGGCTGCTCAAGATGAGTTTGTCACACTTCTAAATAATTATTATTAATGTGACACTAACATCTTTCCCTGGAGTTTACACCACCTAAAGTGTCTTTGAAAAAAAATGTCCTTATCATTAACCTTAGCACCAAATGTGACTGAAATGCAGAATTATCCTGACCTTTTTTAATTCCAAGTGGCTTAGCAATCACAGTCCTCCTCCAAAAGGAGGCCCATCACCTTTTCTGTTTTGGTGACATTAGTGAACCTCTTTTGAAGGACAGAAGAATACCTTCCCACCCATTAGAGCACAATGAACACACAGGCACAAGCTTAGATGACACTCATAACCAAGACTGAAGATTATTTAAAGGCTGCATTGCCTCAAGATAACACAGTCCAATCTAAAAGTCCCAAGGTAACCAAATTTTCAAGAGCATCTTCTACAAGCTCATTCTATGAGCTTTGCATCCTGTCAGGGAAAATACCACATGTGAACAAAACAGTGAAGATCACCAACTTTGCAGCATTGGCAAAGCATAGAAAATTGCTTGGAAATTCTGCCCCACCAGGACCTGAAGCCAACAGAAAAGCAGAGGGTCTCTGTGCAGACAGCCTCATTAAATTAACCATCCAATAATCTGCTACACAAATTCAATGAGAAACCTTCCAGCTCAGGATGAAGATTTTAAAAAGAAAGGAAAGTAAGGCTCCTGCTCCTTCTAAAGCAGAAAATAAAATTTTCCCAAAAAGAGGGGCTCCAAGGAAACTACACAGTCACTCTCTGAAAACATTTTCTTTTCATTTTCTACAGGGCAGACCATCCTGCAAGTTTTAAAGACCTGTGAATGCAGCTTATCTAGACATTAAAGAATCTCTGTAAATGTAAAATAAATAAATGAAATGTAGCATGAAGAAATCCATGACGAAAAATATTAACCAGTGTCTTCTCACACAGTTACTATGCAATATTAGGATTCAATCACCTTTTTCCTGAGACATGAAAGATATAAATATAAAGACATCTCTGGCTACAGTTGCTCTGGAACTGACTTCAACCATCTTTGTTTTATTACCTCAGATAGCATGATGTCATCAGAAGCCTTTTAATGTCTTTTAAGACCTTTTCCAGTTTTCTTAAATTATTAGGTGTGAATATGTGCATGTGTGTGGCATTTCTTTATTCCTGCACCCATGTGATAAACTGCAGTGCCACGAGATAAATTGCATTCAGTTTACAAATTTGACCTCCTCACTTGAACTCTGCCTGCTAATCCATTTCAGCTGGGACCATTTCTAATATGCCATACTTCCGAACAGCTTTCAAACAGCTGTAGGGGCTTTTTTTTTTTTAGTGTGTGTTTTAAAATGGATTTCACATTAGAAGTATTTTCTTCTTTGCACCAGAAAGTGGAACAGATTACAAGCAGACAGACCCTGGCTCCTGGCAGCTCCAGGATCACGTATCAGATACATCCCAAGCCAAAGGGGAATAGGAGCTGCTGTAGGAGTACAGGAAACTTTTGTGGAGTGGGGTGCTCATACCTTTAATGGTGTGCCTCCAACAATACCTGCCACACACCTGCAATCCCACTGAAATCCTCAGGATTTATCCTCCTGCATCACCCTGCAACAGTTTTAATGAAGGTTTGGGCACTCAGGCCTGGCTTTCACATATGTAACCCCATGGCACGCAGGTGAAGCATCACCCTACCGTACAGGGCTCCCAACTAAACCAGGTGCTGTGCTGCTACCTGCCAACTCCCAGCAAGCAATTTGGGCAATCCTCCATTTCCACGTGAACTTCTGGAATTCAGAACAAGCGCCTCAAATTATGTGCCGTGATACAGAAGGGGTAACTAATAATCAAACTAGTTTTGGGTTTCCCTTTGGAATAGATGATGTATTTTAATTGTTGTTAGTTTTCCAGAGGTAGCACAGAACCAGCTCTCACTAACAAACATTTCCTCTGTATGTTTGAGAAATTCACTGCTTTTCAACAGCTTTTTTTTTTTTTTTTACTTTCTAAATTTTCCTTTCTTGGTTCCATCCTAAATTTTTTTTAAAAGGTAAACGATAAAGTTTTGTTTGCAGTTAGCCAGCATAAACAAATCATCTCTCAACTACTCACCACCATTTTTCACAGAAAGGACAAGAGTAAGTTTTTTAATAACTTGCCTAAACATCCGTGACAGCAGAGTGCTCCTTCTGCCAAGCTGCCACTCGCGTTTTCCGCGCCTGACCAAACAACGAAACCGCCGCTCCTGTGGCCTCTCCTCGAATCCCAGGCAAGATGGATGCCCAGAGCAGCACTGCTCACTCAGCTGAAGGGTGCATTTTACTAAGCAAAGCAACCAACTGCACAGTTTAAGTATGAGCTTAACTCTGGACATGCCCTGAGACACCAGGGCCCAGCAGCTCGTGCTGCCACACCATCCCTAATGCAGGGTGTACACCTCAGTATGACTCCTGCATCAGCAAAACAAGCCAGCCCCTTCTCAGCTTCAAATAATTGAGGAGTCCTAGCAGCCTCCATAAAACCTGCGTGGATGAAAATTAAGGATGTGCTTAAGGGCCCTTGCCCGACTGGGGTCTTGCTGTATTCTTCCAAAAAAAGTTTGATGGAATCAGATATATAAACATGACTGGTTTAAGCAATTAGACCTGCATCTGCTATAAACTCTGCAATCAAATATTCATTTCATTTTGCAATGTCATCAGTAGTCTGACACGAGTAAAAACAAATTAAAAATGCAGGAAAGTATTCCAGGTAATCATATGCTTTTTTAAGGAGCTAAATTACTTATTTAAATTATAGAGACATACTGAATGGGGTGGCTGTGACAAAATCTATTGCAGGAACTGGCAGAGACACTGGTTTCGAGTAAATCAACACTTCTGTGTGATGATACTTGATAACAAAGCACCAATTAACAAGTTGGGATTTTTTTTTACTCATTCTAAGCCCCTACTTCTAGAAAACTGCACCCAGTTGAAGCCAATAGTAAAAACTTGACTACCTTCTACACATGTTGGTTTTGGCTGATATGTTTTCCAAAAGCCACATAAATTACTAATATTTTTTAAAATTAAAAAAAAAAAAATAAAGGCATTAAGGAAAAGTGCACTTTTCTTGGGTGATCCTTTAGGAACGTTCTGCACATGGAGGTCCCAAAAGATACCACAGTTTTATTCACAGTTGGCTCGTATTTAGATATATGAAAGGAATAATCAACTCTTAATATGATGAGCACTGCTCAGGATTTCCCTAACATGGAAGAGAAGATCTTACTAATGGTTTGCCCAGAAATGAAGAAGGCAGACCTCTAGTAATTAGAACAAAGAAGTGCTTTAAATTTCCCTTCTTTTTGCATAAACCATTACAGAGGTCATTTGCTCAAAAAGCCTCAGCAGCTGAACACCACAGAGAAATGCATCTCCTGAATCTGCTCTCTGCTGAACCTCACAGAGGAACCCCATTCCTGCTGGTGCTTCCTCACTGATATGGACAAGTATGAACAGAGACACAGCATCCAAAACTTTTTAACAGAGCAAGAATATTGGTTGAAAAAACATCAAGTGAATGACAACAGGAGATTAGAATTGTTTAAACAATATGAAGAACAAAAGAAAGTGCTGGTCACTTAGCAGAATATTTAGAGACAGTATGCTTTCATCCAGTATTAGATTTATCAGTAAAAACCTGAACAGAAAAATTAAAAAACATTTGGTAGAGTTAGGATTGAATACCACTCTCCTTATTGACTGGAAGTGCTGGTGACACACTAACAACCTAAAAGGAAAGAAGGATGGACAAAATCACGGCAGGTCCCAGATGTCAGTGGCTGCTTCACACCAGATGGCTGGGGGGACCATGACAGCTGAGGGGAGAACCACCCTGAAAGACAGTCTGTACACACACCTGACCAGCATCACCATGTTCAACATCCTCAAATTGCAAATGATTAGCTGGCTGGGATCTCCTTGAACACTCATCAGAGACATTCACACCGATCCCTACATCTGGAACAAGTGCCTCCACTAAAGCACATCACATTAAAGTGATAAAAATTATAGCAACTGGTCTGAACTGGGATACCAGCAACCCCTGATGGCTAATGTCCATTTTTCATGTTCATTCTGAACTGCTCTAAGAGGCCCCAGTGCCCACAGCCCTAACCAAACCCTAAGCAGGGGATGGGCCCTCAGCATAAATGTGAGAGGCTGCTTGCAGAAGCCCACCTCAAGCCCTTGCTTAGTGCCAGTAGCACCAAGGACTTCTTTGTAAGACCTGTCTTCACAACTTCTGGACTGTACTTCAGCCATTCACATGGCTCCAGCAGAGAGAGCACAGCAAAAAATTTCGGCTTGCAGCATTGAACAAAATGTAGTATAGAAAGGAAGCTGAGAGGAAGTTGCATTTTTCCTGAGCAGTATCCAATAAATAAATTATAAGGAACTGTAACTGCTAACTATTAAGAGACAGATTTATATGATAGCTAAAGCTTTCATAGTTGAGGAAGGAATGTCTAATAAAACAGCACAGCTGTGATTTAGTACGGTGTTTAAATTCATCGTTACATATATTTTGTATTTCCAACTGGTCTTTGCTACCAAGTCATATATTGGCTTTGCCTGATATACGTATCCTTTTCTGCATATGTGATGACCTTATCAGCTTCCAGTAGAAAAGGCAATTTTAGAGCTAGCTCCTCCCAAGGTTTGCACTTAAATATGCTGGATGACTCATCTGCTGTACTAATACACACAGTGAATCCAACAAGGTGAAAAATGTTAAAGGCTGAGATTCTTAAACTGAGAAGGACTGTCTTACCCAGCAAGGGAAAAAAAACCCAACCAACTTCCTCATNGTGAAGAACACAAAGACATTAAACTGAGAAGGACTGTCTTACCCAGCAAGGGAAAAAAAACCCAACCAACTTCCTCATATATTTTTATCATTTACTAAGACCTTATAGGTCCTTGCATATCAGGCCTTCATCATCCCAGAAACACAGGCTGAGGTTCCCCAAATTGGTCCTAAAGCCTTCAGTCACCTGGATAAAGTGGCCAAGACTCCCAAGACAGCTTTGAACATGCACAGGAGCCACTGGGGTTTTAGCACATCTGAGATTTGCAAGGCTGTGTTTTAAAGCCTAGCTTTGGGCAGCACTCCCTGGAATCCTGGCCCAGCTTCTCCATTTCCAGGCTGGAAGGGACTTAAGGCTCAGCTGCTGTGGATTTCTGTCTAACACCAACCAAAGGATTTCAGCCCAGTGCTGCAGCCACAGTGAGTGCAGTCACTGCTGGTCAGTCTGTGCCCTGCTCCAGAGGAGGAACTAGTGGTAACTCCTGCTGTAAAATGTGAAGGGCCAGGGGAGAGCTACATCTAACTGGGATTGCCCTTCTCAGTGTCATCATGCATGTTTTACTGCAGCCACAAAAGCAAAGGAATCGGCACAATTTGGTGATGCAGTCGCACCACAGAACTACATATGAAGACATCTCAGTTGAATACTGCAGGATTTCTTTCTTAATGAAATCTTTTCCCCATACTTTTCATAAATATTTAAATAAACAAAACTAGAAAACCACTACAAAAACTCTTTGTCCAATTGCAATGTTTAGAAAATAATACCCAAACCATGCTTCTATTGGATTTAATTCCTGCTGAAGCCCAAGTGAGCATTTAGGCAGCATTTATCATCTTCAGAGCACTGTGCAAATGCAAGTTAATGCATGATTTGTGGCCCTGCTCAGCAGGTCTGTGGCCTCTAATTCCTGAGTATCTACATCCTTCAGCCTAACTTGAGTCCTGCACCCTGGAGAGCCAACAGCCACCCACCACCAAGCACTGGCAAGCTGCAAGTGTTTTACACCAGCAGCAGCTCTGGACACTAGGCACTAAAATCCTGCTGTTGTTCATCTCTGCTTCATAGCAGACCCTACCTTGGAGTCACATCTCAGCTCAGATTTAGCTAACATAGCTCATAAAATACTATTCTATCCACCTAAATAGCAAAGAAAAGGGAGGATAAAGCCAAATAAATAAAACATTTTACAGAGATCTTTTGGAGCATTTTAGCAGCTCCTCTTTTTTTCCCCAAGTAACAGAGGACTTATCCTCGAAGATGCTTACAAGTTAGCTTTCTCTTTTAATCACAGCACTTTGGAGAGTAAATAATTGTAATTGTCTTGTACATTGCTGACTACACCAAGAGGAATACAGCAAGGGATACGGTCCAGAAAGGAACTGGTACATCTCACATCATCAGGAATGAGTAAAACAGGGGCTACATTAAAAGGAAAGGTAGAGAATTTAGTATTGCTGCAACATGAGAAACACAGTTTCTGACATCTGCCAAATTTTTGTCTTTCCTATATTGTAGCATATAAACCTATGTCCAAGTGGGTTCCCAATCTGGGGGGTTAAGATAGGATGTTGGATCACAAAATCAACCACTGTTACCATAGAAAAGACAACTGTATTCCCTTGAACTCTGCCAAGCCAAAGGACACTCCTGCTTTTCTGAAAACATGAATGCTGCTGGTATTTCCCATGGGACTCAAACTAGTGACCGGATGGAGGGCAGGTGAGGCACAGGCCCCATTCCCAGAAAAAGGGCAAAATTAATCAAAGGGTTAGAGAAACATGTGATAGTCTCATACTGCTATCAGAGCCATAGTGCTCTAAAGTTGTCTTTGGGATATTTGTTACACAGAATTTCCTTCAACAGCAGCAAAGTCTGAAAGTGCTTCAAGGCTTCCAGGTCTTTGAGGGCAACCAAGAGGTTTGGCATTTCTGACAGCAGGCAGAAAACCTCCCAAGTAACCATCCTGTGTTCATTATGGTTGTCACAGTAGGATTTCCTGCAAGTATCAATCCTCAGCAAGGAGAGGCAGCACAGAGACCTTTCCAGAACTCCCAATATCAACAGGCAATTGTGAGGCACAAGGGACAGTGCTGCTGGGTGCACCTGGTGCTCCTCCCACAGCTCTGTTCCTTCTGTGGTTTCACCATTATATTTTGTTGGGAACAGAAGCTGAAGGCAGGCAATTTGGCTGAACCCTCAAAAGGGAAAACAGAATTGATTTGCAGATATTATATGCTCCTTTTCCTCCTATTTCCCCTCCTGACCTGCACCATACCTATGTACTCTCACCTAGCAATGTTGCTTAGGACTCTCTGAAGTCAAGAGCAGAGGTCCTCATATGAAAGCCAAGCCTAGGATGGGGTTCTGTATCTATCAGTCAGCATTTTTCCTGCTACCAAAACTAAAGAAAACCCAGAAACTATGTACAAATAAGCAGTGAGGGGAAAAATTCATCTCTCACCACTACAAGAAACGGACATTTAACACTTTGCTTCACAAGCCATGTGGAGGCAGGACTCTAGATTGATCATTTCCCCTGCAGAGTAACTTCCTAGGATGTTGCAGTGCTTTGAAAAAAAGCAGCTGGCACAGGGCACAGAATAATGGAAGGTGAGGTGTCCACAGCAGCTTCATACCCACAGCAGCAGGGATTGCTGGCCCCACTCTGGCACTCTCAACACAAGGATAACTAGCTTCAGCTTATCATCTGTTTTCCTTGCTTAAGGCCAAAAATATGCTACACTGCATAGTGAGCCCAAAGGGGAGGCTTTGATAGCTACAGTATGCCTTAGCCTGGAAATGAGACAACACTGGGAATACATTTAAGAGGGAGGACTGAGCGGACTTTCCAATTCCTTCACACGAAAAAACCTCCATAAATATCAGTAAGGCATAAAGCAGAGAAAGCAATGGGCCCCCAAAACACAGGCTTCCTTCCAGAGTCCACACGAACTTTTTATACCTGTCAGCCATTTCATTTCCCAGGAAGGAAGAAGTGGCACAGGGAGGCAGCAGCATTGCACTCCTGCAGGGAAAACTGGACTCACAAAACTTCCCAACTCGACTGGGAGGCAGCAACAGAGCCCCAGCAGCTGTGTGGAGCCAGTTTGCATCTGGAACTAAAGATGCCTGCCTTCCCAAGAGAGTCACCATGGCAAGGTCAGCAGGCACTGCTCAGCCAGGCTTCCCTTCCTTCCTCTGCTGTGGGTGGAAGTCAGCCAAAGACAGCTTAAGGCTTTGGAGAAATCAAGAACCCCAAGTGCCAGGTTTTTGGTTTTTTTTCACAGGTAAATAAGAGCAAAGTGCCCAGAGGAGATGCTTGGCCACTGAAGTGTGTGGAGTCATAGCATGGGGCTGCTCTGTTTACTCCAGCCAGGGAGTTCCTGCAGAAGGTTGGATGCTATTTTTGAATCCTGCAGGCTGATGAACGAATTCCTGAGGCAGGAAGCCTCACAAGGGACTCCACTGCAGGAGAATGAACGCAGCTGTGCTAGGAAAAAGCATATTCAGCAGAATATGGCAGGGCTGGGAGGCACTCAGAGCCCAGCAGGCAGAGCTGGCAGCACCGAGTGAGATGGGAGCAGGCAAGTGCTGGGAGGCACCGGGCACTCAGCAGCACTTCCAAGAACCACAGCATCATGGAATATCCTGAGCAGGAAGGGACCCACAAGTCCAACTCCTGACCCTGCACTACTTAAGTGCAAACCTACCAATTTCTCTGCTGCAGCCCGTGGCAAAGGGAATTGATTCATGACTTCAGCCTTCCTAAACTGGATGCTCCCATACAAAAGATGCTGCCAGATGCCTTTTCTCCTTCCTCCTGAAGGGCCATCTGCATTGCTCCTTTCCACTCAATGCACACATTTCCAAGAGCTTTCTGTGAAGACCTGAGTTGTCTTGAGGAAGAAGGCACTCAAAGCGTTCATGCCTTCCCAGTCACCAGCAGCATCTTTTCTCTTTTGGGCAGCCCCCATGCAGCAGGAGTCCATCTGAGAAGCTGAAGTAAGAGCTGAACTTCCAGAAAGATAAAGAAAAGCTGAAGTGAGAACCGAGGATTTCCACTGCAAAAGTTTAGTACACATAAACCCGCAAGTGAAGTCAGGGGAGCTCATGCTTCAAATCAACAGAGCACAACACTCACTCTCTGTAAGGGCAAGTCTGACCCCAAACCTGAAGCCAGCAGGCAGAGTTCTCCAACCTTGACTTCCCCATCTGCAGTCACCCAAGTAAACACACAGATAGACAGACAGATATTCTGCAATAGTCAAGAGAAAAGAAACTCATCACTGCTCCTGGAGCACAGCAAACAAACAGCACAAAGGAGTCCAAATTATGTTAATTGCGTCTTCAGCATTTCAGTACTCTGCAGGTATTAAATACAAGGCCAACAGCCAAGGGAATACAAAATATTGTAAAGGGGCTCACTATGCATCCATCTTCCCTTCTTACACCAGTGGGATGGGGTTCAGGATGTGAAGTTAAACAGCAGTGTGGAATTCCTAGGGTTGAGGTGCCCACAGCCCACTGATTTCAGGCTTTCTTCAAGTAGTTGAGCACTTGGCTCTGAGGAAGTGTTTCAGAAAGGATTTACCCTCTGCTACCAAGCAGGTTAACCCTGCTGAGAGGGAATGGTTCCAGGGAAGAGGAGACATGATTACCTACCTGAATTACTTAAATTTCCTACTCAATACACATATATACACACACACACATTTAGATGCATATATATATATATATATATATATGTATGTGTGTGTGTGTATAATATACAGAACAACTGACACACCATGATCTTAGGACTAGGAAACATGTGGCTTTCTTAAAAGGATGCACCGTTGACTTGACAGGTACCATTCTAAAAAATTAAATCAGAAAATATTTTAAATATTCTACTGCCAAGTCTGCAATTTGATGCTGAGATTCTCATACCCCTGAGAAAATGATTTGGTTTGGGGCTTTTTTTTTGCTTGCCAGAGGAAGACACAAACAGCAAATCTTTGAAGTACAGAGGGGAAACACAAAGCAAGCAATGCAAAAACAGATACCAACCCTTCTAGTCCACATTTAGGTGCTATTTATAACTACAGCTGGTTGAGGAAAAAATAATAATTAGGCAATCAGGTCACTTTTAGGATAAAGGATGGCCCTTTGACTACACACAGATCTTCCTTCTGCCAGACACTTAACCTATCTTTGAAGGCTGCAGAGAGCTGACTAAAGAGAAACATAGCATTTCACCCTTCAGTCCAAATTATGCTTGTTTGCTTGTTTACTGGATTATTTTCAAGAGCTGCAATAAAGGCACAGACTGCCTAAAGGTTTACACTAGATTTCTTTGCCATCTTGCTGCATTTAAGGCCAGAACTAAATGAAGAGATTTTTTTTTTTCTCTTTCTTTTTCATGTTTGGTACAACTCCACTCTGGCAATCCAACAGCATATTGTATTGCCTTGGGCAAGGATACACTCTAGTAGGTTAGGAGAAATGAACTGCACAGTAACATCTTATAACCATCTAAGTTGGTTTTTGTATTCAGATCTTAATAAAAAGAAGTTACAGTAAGAATTGAGATCAGGACAACGATGATCCCAGACAATTTTCCCCCAAGGGTAGAAATTCCATCTTTTTTCCTACAGGATTTCCAACAGATCTGGAAAAGGTCTGGCTACCTCATGTCCTTGCCCAAGAAGGGACACTATGAAATGATCAGCCCCTTGCTAGAAGCCTCCTGGATGCAGTGGAGGGATGCACTGCCACAAGGAAGTGCTTCAGGCAGCGCTCGGGAATGCAAAGGAGCGGCGGAGCTGCTGAGGGTGCACAGCATGGAACACAGCATGGAACACAGCACATGGCCACACGCTGGTCCTTCATGCTCCAGGAACAACAGGACAGCCAAAGTGAGGAGTATTGTTACCCCACGGCTCAGGGGTCACCAGTTGCTGCTGTTGGAGTCCCATCGGGGTGAATCAAGACTCTTGACTCCAATATCAGAAGGTTTATATTATTTATTAAAATGACTCCATAGTTCAGAAGGGTTTGGGCTATTTCTGCCCAGGTACAGACCTAGCATCTTGCTTCTTCCAGCTCCATACCCCCAAGTTCCAAGAATGCTACAAAATGCTTACAAGTCAGAGAGAGCAATTCTTTATATCACAGGTTGGGAAAAGCAAACCACATCTCCCATATTGAGAGACAGGCAAAGGAATGCATTTTGTCCTTGAAACACGCACACAAGGATTTGAAATCTGCAGAGAAAAAAAGAGCTTTCCCATGTAAGAAAAACACAGCAAGTTTACATGTAAGAAACTTATAAAATGTCTGTGACAGAGTATCAGCAAGGATGCACCAAGAATGCTGGTTTTTGGTGTGGAGCTACATCCAGTGCCTATGACAGTACACGCTGTGCACACTGACCAGCACTCAGCATCCTGGCTGATTTGTCCTGTGCTTGCAGAACCCGCTCTGCTCCTGCTCTTTGAAGGCTACAGCTGCTTCCTGTAGCCAGAAAACGAAGTGGCATTACAATGAGTAAATCTGAGCCTCCAAAATTCTGACACATGGGTATTAGAGTAAGATTCAAAACATTAAAATCATTGCTGAAGGATAATTTGACCTGCATAACCATACATTTTTTCATACATTTATAATAGTTTCCACGGGGCAGGGTGAAAAGAAGAAGAAAGAAAGCATGAATTGGAACTATTTTAAAAATCCATGTGATTTTTTTCTTATTGGAATTACCTTGATCATAAATGACAAAGACATTGTTAAGTCCAGGAGAAGGCAGAATAGGAATATCTACTTTAAAAATAAAATTAAGGAAGGTATGTGGTAAAGTACCATTCAGAGTATGAAACATGAAGATTTTAAGTTTAAGCTTACTGGATTTTATGGTTACACTTATCCTTCACAGGCATACAACATGGATTTTCAAATTATTTACAAGGGGTTAAGAAAAATTTGTGATTCAAAATAGAGAGTGGGGGGAGACACCAAATTTGCTTGATGTTTGGAGAGGTTCATGTGTTTACTACCCTGCTTTCCACCCACAACAAACACACATTTTACCAAGCAACAGTTGGAGAAGCAGAAGCTGCCAGTGAAAGTCAAACATGACATGCAGAAGGCATTTTTTTTTTTCTTTTATGCTAATTCTGAAAAGAAAAGCTTCATCCTTTATACCCTGGGATTAAATAGATATCTCTGAGTCCCTCGTTATCAGATAAGCTCTCACCCAGGGAAACCACAAAAGATAAGGATAAAATTTTCAGCTTTCTCTTGGAAGGGACCATGACCCTTCCTCCTGTCCTGAGTGGAAGGTCCCTGACACCCTAGGCAATACCCAGCCATGCCCTGCTCTTGCCTCACCACCAAAGTCATGCAGAGAAGAGCTGGAGAAGCTGCCAAAGTGGCAAGAAAGGGCAACATGCTGCCTGCACAGCAGCACCTCTGGCCACCATGAACACGTACATCCCTTTATTGCCAACTTCCCACAAAGCAAGCGTGTATTTTAGCTATTCTACCAGATGATGAAACTCTGTTCAATTCACCTCCAATCACTTTTATAAATTATACATTCCTGAGAGTCATTGGAGCCCTGTTGGTCATGGCAACTGGAAATTTTAGAGAAAGTGATGAATTTGCTTTTAAGAAGATTATTTGAGAGCTACTCAGTCTAACATGTTCTATAACCATTCCCCAGCAAGTCTAGCTGCAGACTTTCAAGCAAACATTTTGACATTTTGTTCCAGTATATCTGCTCAAGTCAGGATGCCACAAAGTTTGTGGAAGCTTCACCAATGGCTTTTGATGGTGGAATAACACCTTGAACTTCTCACAGGTATGCTAGGCGAGGTTTTTGCTACTCCATTGAACTTTCAACATACCTTCAGCAAATAATGAGTTTACAGACTGAGCCTGTTCGCAAATCAAGGCACCTGCAGCCAGTAATGAAGTAAAAATGCAAAATGCCCATTGGTGGAGTAAGTCACACATCACCCATCAATCACTGCAGAGACTGACAGTCACAGGAGACCATTTCAAAGCCAATATGGGAACTTTATAGGCAGGAAAGGGTCAGGATGGCAATAGTGATAAAGTGGGAGGAAAGCAGCACGCGAGCTATCATTCATTATTTTACTACTACCAAAGTACCCAAAAATCCCAATGGAGTCCTAAGCTCCAGCCTGCTAAGTACTGCACACACGTAAGGTAAAACCCCTTCTGCCCTGAACAATAGATATTCAATAAGTCTGAGGACAAAGACCATGAAAGAGGCAGTGGCCCTGTCCCTGCGGTGCAGATGGCCAGCCAGGGCAGGAGGAGGTTATGCCCTTTTTGCAAGGTCAGATGAAAAATCAATGGTGTGCAAGCACAGGTCACCTGAATTACAGTCTGGAGTGCACTGCAAGGCCAGCCCTCTGATGTCTGGGCCAGCTCTGCTAAAGGCTGTGCTTAGTAACTTTGTGCATCCTCCTGGAATGCTACCATGAGTTGGGAATTCAGCAGGGAAATCCCTCTGAACACCCTGTGAAGAACTGACTGTTTCAGGGCTGTGCTCTGCAGAGCCCCTCTCTGGATCTTCAGACCCAACTGATACGAGACATAGTGAAACAGATACCAAGTGTGGAGAAACACACGTCCCTCGAGGGATGCCAAATCTTCTGACAACTAATCAAGATCTCTCCAGTTACAAAACTCTGTGCCGCACTCCAGACTCACTCATTTGTAGCAAAATTACCTAAACGTAGAAAGGGCCACATTTGCAGAGAAAACTGTGGCACAAGCCACTAAAACCACAGTGATGCGCAACAGAAGGAGAAAGAAACTCAACATTGTACTGCTCCCTGGAAAAGCTCATCCTGGCTCAGCAGGATGGCTCGCTAAGGGAGGAGCAGAATTAAGCCCAGCAGCATTGTTACCCCTGGCCCCTAAATGCAAGAGCATGCTATGTTCTCTATTCCCATTAACCTGCACAACTATTAATATCCCATTCCTCTCTGGAACAGTGGAGGGTGGTCAGTCCTCGTATTCCAGGGATTTGAAAATTGACCCAAAATCAGTTAAAGTTAAAGCCCTACCTGCTGCAAACACGCTTCACTGTAAACAGTAGGATTTGAGTGGCTCTTCTGTAGCAGCTCCCTGCACTAACTGTAGATCAACTGGGTGTTTTATACACTTTGGTGAAAGGATTTTTCCTTGTTTCTTAGAATCATCATAGCAAAGAGAATATACCTCATCATTTTCCTTCTCTGTCAATCCCAGCTATTTATCACAGAGGCTAAGACTGGACCCATTAATGGGATAAGGATTCCTAATCTATCAAGAATATATGCCAACAACTAATCATTAGATCCTCTGTAAGCCTATACATTAATTACTTTTGACATAACACATTGTACAGCTTTTCCTTTTACTGAAAATCATTTCTAGACTCACATTGCTCTTGAATGGAAGAAGATGGCTACAGAGGGAAAGCTGTTTAGCACCAGAAGAACCAGAGAGGCTGTATCAGCTCCTCAGACAACTTAAATCAACACAGGCAGTGACCTGATTTCAGTGGCACTAAGCTTATTTGCATCAGCTGAACACCAGGCCCATTATCAATAGATTTGGAAATGAGCAAGCAGATGTAGTAAACTCATTTGGCATTGAAAGAGTGGCTGTGAGACGCTCCTACGAAGGTTTCTCACTGAAGGTTTGATTTTTTTATGGCCCCACTAGTGAGAACCTAGCTTCCCCCCAGATTCTGTGGGTCATGTGCTTGTGGATACTATGGCACAGGGCTCTTCTTCATGGTTAGCAGTATGGAAAGGGTTTGTCACATAGATGATTTCCATGCACATCCCAAGGAACCAAGCTGCTTTGAAGAAGGACAGAAAGGGTTTAAAGCAACGATGTATTCCCCCCCCCTCACTCATGTTACCCACTCTCCACCCCAACACCCATCCTGCAGAGTTTCAGCTCAAAAAGGAGCTTGATCATCCAGACTTGTTTGTTTTTATAGTTCTGGAGGAGATGATAATCCAGAGTCAAATAAGAAGATAACTTCCATATTTAAACAGCTACACATATTCTCAGCCTATTTCAGAAGCACAGCGAAGATAACACAGAGCTCCACTTTCCAGGCTTACCATGCTAAGAGGATAAAAAGAGAACTCTTGTTAATACTTGTGCCTAGACAGTAGAGCATTATGGCTTGGATTCACAAAGGGATTTAGAATTCTAAGTCCCGCTGAAATCAGGAAATGAATGGGACTTATGGTCCTAAGGGCCTTTGAGAGTCCCAGTCTAAGTCCTCCTTTTGAAGGCAATGGGAACAATGCCATAGCACTAAACAAGGGCAGAGCCTGCCCACGAAGCTTTAACTCTATTAAAAGACACAGGGTTATCTGGTGACAAACAGGCACAACACCCCTGGTGAAGAGACTCTGGCCTGAATGCTTTTAAAGCTTCCACTGCGCTCCATCAAACGGAGCTGAAGCAAAGTCCATACACGTCAGTGAGAGCTTTGCAGTGAGATTAAGATTTCAGTCCAGGTCCTCGAGTCAGAGGCAAGGAGTTGTCACTGGGAAGACAAACTGTGCTTTTAGCAAGCCTGGACCATGCACTGTTAGTGCATAAAGCTCTTTGAGTAGGCGGGCAACAGTGTGTAGTGGTGTAGTTCCAACTCTTTGGTTTTCCATGATTAAAGCTTGGCATGCCCTAATCCACACTAGCTTTAAAAACATTCAGTGAAGTAAATGCAGCCATGGTATCTGCACTTCAGTCCTTATTGCTACTTTGGATACATTTTTAATAAAGATCAGTGGCAAGTGCTCCTGTAGAATGAAACAGGGTCTCCCAGTACAGGTCACACCAGCGCTACTGACATTTTCTACACTAGTAAGGGGAGAAAAAATCCAACACACCACCTGCACCTTCTGTACTCCTGAACACAGCATAGGAGAAATAAACAGCATTATCTAAGCAAGTATCAAGTGTTCAAATATTATTAGCTGCTACTTAAACTCATTGTGCTGGTATAGTATATCCCTTTTGCTTATACAGCACCAGAAAGATTCATAATGTAAGACAAAGGCATACCAAGAAACGACCTAATGGAAGTCATTTGCATGGTGAATCCCTTTAACCAAGCACTTACTTGAACGCTGCAGTTCCTCTTTCTTGTTCCAGCAGATCAAGAACTTCTGTACTGAGGCTGATACACAAACTGCTAAGTGCTCAGCCTCATCTGTGGCACTTTTTTGTTCTATTTCATCCACAGCATATACCCAAGAGGACCACAAGGCTGTCTTACACAACACGGCATTTTTGACAAAAGGTCTTTCCTTTAAAAGCATCCCTGAAATCTTCCAGAGCGTGCTGTAACCATTTGACATGGGGTCAAAAAAGATGTATCATCGCTGCAGCAATGCTATCTCAACACCTAGAACATGTAGCTAGAGCTGCCTCTGCTCTACCTAGTCAGGACAAGTGAAGGAAAAAAAGAAAAAAGTTCAGTTTGGGTTTTTTGTTGGTTGTTTTTTTTTTTTTTGTTTTTTTTTTTTTTTAAAGGAGATCAATAAACACCAGCACTTCATCTCTGCTCAATTTAGCCCTTTCTGGAAGCACAGATAACTCCTGATGGCAGTTGTCCAAAGTATCCAAATTCAGACAGTCTGACAGCCCTTTTCAGTAGGGTTAGTCTTGGTGGAGACAATAATCAGGCCTCCCACGACGAATTTCATTCAACAAGTGGTGCTGATTACGGGAGTGGTTCGAATCATCACACGGTATTGACCAGAGATCAATTTTCAGCTTGAGGTATTGTGGAGAACATACAGCACACAGCTAAGCTAAAGGCAGGGAGTAAGAATTCAATAGCCTACCCAACCGTGTCCAAAAAAAGCCTGAACAGATAGATGCTACAATCTCTGCCCCCTGAAGCCCATGGTTTTAAAGGTACAGGCTATGATGAAATGGAGCCAGGGGAACTGTATTTCATCATTAACATTTTGCTGCATCATTAAAATTACCATTTGGTTTCTCCACCCCAAATTTACTTCAGTCAATATGATTTCACATTAAAAAAAAACACAAAAGACAGCTTGCTCAAATAGCTCTTTCTTTGATCCCTTCTTTCCTTAATTAAAATTCTCTGAGCCAGGTAACGACAGCCCCTCCTGCTGCAGGTGCCTCAGTGCCAGCAGTACAATGTTTTCCACCTCTATCCATGCCAGGAACCACAACTTTTAGCTGTGACCACACACCACCACCACCTCTGCAAACAGGGAATACTTAGTGATGCTATGTTCCCTGAAAAACCCATGCTGCCAAGCATTGCTGGATGCTTCTGGCCCTTCATGCCTTTAAGGAAAAAAAAAAAAAAACAAAAAACAAAACAGAACAAGGAGGTAAGGAAATACAGCATATCCTAAAAATAGTCAAAGAAAGAAAAAGGTGCTTGAGAAGGGATTTCTTTCCCCGTTATGCTCACTGTCATGTATATTACAAGATCACCAGTCCTGCAGAGCATTCAAAGGGGAACCAGGGCTTGATCCAGCTTTGTGGCAATGAAAAAAGGTCAGGGCCCATTTTAGAACACACAGCTGCACAGGCCTCTCTGCCAAGTACCAGCCCTCAGGAAAACAGCTTTCACTTAGGGAAAACCTGCACCAAAAGTAGTTTTTTCCCTTCCTACTCCAGGCCCCAGTGCCCAATTGCATTCCTCAGCACACAGGAGGATGCTGGGATTCAGCATCACTGACAATGGGAAAGGAGAGTGGGACAAAACCCGATGTGGAGCCCTGCACAGGTGCTCCCAAATCTCCACAGGCACCTTCTGGATGGGAGAATTCGCCATGTCTGTGCAAATGTGCAGAACTTGACAAGCCAGTTTGGAAGCAGGGGGCTTTGAGCTGGACAAAACATGTCCTTTACTTGCCTGGGGAGAAACTGAGAATCAGGAACAAGAGGGGGACTTGGTCTGTTTGCACTGAAAAGTTACAGTATCTTAGGGTGGTTTTATTTCAAGTGTGCAAGGGTGAGAGCTTAATCTTGTAGAGATCAGGAATTCCTGACTTTTTTTTAACAAAGATTTCTTTTTTACTCATCTATTATTTATGGAACCCATTTTAATATTTCCAGAGGGCTCAAAGAACAGTAATACAGTGTGTCTTTTAAAAAGGAAGAGAAATTTGAAAATGGGTAATCTAAAAATCACATCAAATCATAGGAAAAGTTAATTTAGCAACCAAGAAACTGTTTACAAAGTCATTGAATACCACTGAGTTGTAACAACCTGTGGTGTAGCAAGGAAGGGCAAATTTCCAAACTTCTCCACCAGTCTATACTCAAGCCTTACAGAAAATAAAAAACCAAGAGAAACTCACACCTAGAGCAGGTTAAATTCAATCTTTCACAAGTCAGCAGCTCTACTGAGTTGACTTCCCACATCCACACACGAAAAACAGGAGCTTTATGCACGTGGAGCATCTCAGTGTTCTGCATAAGATGCTACCATTTCTCTTTATTCTCTCATTTTATGTTTTCTTATGTCCTTTAAGCCAAATAAGTCCTCCTATTTGCAAAACTTTTTTTTTTTTTTTTTTTTTTTTTTTTTTTTTTTTTTTTTTTTTTTTTTTACCTTTAACAGTTCTGGAGTCCTTTTTGTGCTTTCTACAGTCTTATTCCCCTTAGTCTTCATAAGTTAAACATAAAATCAAACCTAATTTGGTGATGAATGGGTAAAGAAATATAACAGTGCTCTAAGGAAAACTATATTAAATGATCCCATGAAAACCTAGCTGTAAGACAAGAACTACCAGCAGGAATTATAAATAGGGAAATGTCAGAGGATGATTTTGGGTGTTTTTTCCTTTTGCCTATTCTTCAATCTGTCAAAAAGCAAATATAAGTCAAGGACCAAAACGAAGTAACTATGGCAAAAAATAGTGCTGAATGTTTGAAACAAGACAGTGAGTTCAGTTTTAAGAGACTCAGCTTACAGATCCCTCATCTACATAAGCCCTCAAACAATGATGTGTTCTAACAGGGTGAAGTGCTAAAATGCATCTGAGCTGCAAATGGGATCAGTATCCTGCAGTGACAGAAAATTACTGCTGGATGACAGGGCCTGCAAAGTTAAACTGTACTGCTTTAAAGGAGAAAAAGGTAAGAGTACTGCTAGGAAATGCAGGCTGTTATACAGCAGAGTATGATGTGCACACACCAGGATCAGAGCTCTCTCTTATTATTCTGCTGCTGTAGTGGCCAAGGCATGCCAAATGAATTAAGGAATTTCACAGCGACTTAGAAGAAAAAATAATTTCAATTTAATAAATATATATATATATATATACATATATATATATAAACATGGCCTAGAGCTTTACAAATCACAGAATTCATTAAAATAATAAATGAGAAATTTACGTGCTATTTTTACAAGTTGCCCTCTGCCCTCACAAATAACAGAGGATGTGTTTGTACTTTTCTAACCTCGGCCAGCTACGCCAGCTTTTTTGTGAGATATTCCTGTGCCTTTATTTTCAGCTCCTCCATTCTGCAGTGCTATGTGTTATGGTGTAGCACTTTTGCCAGGGCTTTCCCCTTGTATAGTAATGGACCAAATATTTGGATTTTTCTATTTCTCCTTACTATAACCAGCATCTTTAGTCATCTACTTGCTTGTTTCAAAAACAACTACTTTCAGTGCACAGAACAATTTGCCATCAGAATAATTTTTTTAAAATGCTGCACACTTGCCCTTTAAAAATAAAAACTTATATTTAAAAAAGAAAATAAAAGTAAGTTGGACTTGTAACAAGTGTGACCCACAAGATCTCCAGTCTGCTAGAAAACCACAGCCATGACACTCAACTTTGTTTCTTATCTCCTAAAAAGTTCATCCACAGTTGGCCATTTCAGCTATCTGGCAATAAATTTTAAAAATAAGAATTTTCGTTTCTGTAACATGAAAGTCTCTGTTAATTGAACAAATTCAATCAGCAATGCTACAGACCAGCCAAAGCCTGCATGAAAACGAAAAGGACTGAGATAAGACAAACAATCCATCACAACTCCTTTTTCTACATGAAAAATTTACTGCCAGTCAAAATGTCAGTACTCGGGGGCACATGGAGATTGTGAAAAAGCTGGGATTGCTCCACACACAATTAAAGCAGATTTTTCTTCTTGCTGCTACCTCTGCACCTTCCCCATGACATGATTTACAGCTAGCCTGATGCAGATCAGCCGGCTATGGCTGAGATACAGAAACAATCTGGTCCTTTGCTGAGAAGCACGGAGCACCTCCAAAACCTGTTCTGCGTTAACCTCTGTGCCTACTGATGGATTCCTGTGCCCCGGGCTTCGACTGATCAAGGGTCTGTCAATACTTCCCTGGAAACAGCCTCCTGTCCTGCAGCACAAGGCTGCATTTGAAAGACCTTGTGATGATTGCTAACATGTGTCCTCACTTAAAATATTTTATTTCACGGCGAAATTCAGATGCAGTTATGATTTTAAAACACTGTAGCGGTGGATTTGAATGGATAAGCAGACTAAGCATAGTTAAAAGTCCCACTGGGAAGTCTTAAAAAGACTAATTTTTGAATATGCAAACACTTTCATGTCACTCAATCCTGATAAACTCCAGTTGCAGGAGCCCACAAGATGAAGGCAATCTGATACTAAACAAAGCCACAAACTACCAGAATAGTAACTTAGAAAGGATTTATACTGAGGAATTTATCCTGTGCAGGTTTCCTTTCAAACACACTGCTGCTTGCGTTCTCCTTCTTTTCCATAGACCTCATATATTGTTCTTTTGTGACCACTTTACTCCTCTGTAGTAGATTTTGACATCTGCATTAAACTATCCTACGTATTCCCATCTTTTCTGCACTAAGTGGCATAAGTAGAAGAAAAGGAAACTCTATTTCTCCTGACATACACAAAGTCACACAAATAAAAATAGTGTTACAGCTGAAAGGAAGAATTTGCTGCTTGCTTTGTTTGCATTTAGAAAGCTTATCAGGACTAAAAATACACCTTGCCTGGTAATACTAAAGACTTGTTAGTGGCAATGCACAGGATTTGCAAAATTATTTCACTCTAGCTTCATGCTGCAATCAGAAGTAAAAGGACCATCAGCAGCTTGAAAGGGTAGGGGGTGATTCCAGACATAGCCTGCACTAGGAATGCAGGCCAACAGGGAGCATTTGGAGCAACCACCCCTCAGAGAGATTTATTATTAAAGCCAGGACACAAAACCAGTTTGGCTATAGAGAGGCAGGGTGTGTGTCCTAGATCCTGCTGTGCACAGTGGGGGTCACACCCTGACCCAGCTGCACACTGGGACTGAGAGGCTCTCCCAGGGCTCTCAGCCTTGCCCTTGCTGTTGTATTATCCCAAGTATTATGGATGATAAACCAGGGGCTGCTAAGCTCTGACTGAGCCTTCCACCAGCATTAAACCAACTTCACTGACATCAGGGGAGAAAAAAATCAGACCTACACCATCAGGCAATGTGGCAAGAGGCAGGGGATGGCACAGATATGGCAAAACTTCTCCTCAGCGTGAGAGATGCCAGAAAGCCCCACAACCCAAGAGAGGGGATGTGCCTCCAGCATCTCTTCAGGGCAGGAGCCAGGACTGATTGCAAAGCTTAAGATCACAGAGTCTCTGTCAGTACATCCAACCCTGATGTCAACAGATTAAATAAATATGGCCCCACAGGTCTGCAGGTTAAATGGGAAGATGTTAAGTGCCCTGGACTGCAGGGGTGATGTGGGTTTGCTCCTTTGAAATCTATATGTTTAAATTTTACTTCCTCTCTCATTAGCCTGATTTGAGACCACCACCACAGCGTTATTTTCTCATCTGGCCAAACGCACACAGACCATTTTCAGAAATGGTTTTTGTCCTTGAGAAGAGACACACAGCATCTTTTCATGGTACCTGCAGCTCACAGAGATCACACACAGCTCTGGAAGCAACTCAAACCAACAGGGTAAGAGCAGTCTAAGGAGCCAGGTCTCAGCAAAGGGTCATCCAGCACTGACTGAGGACATTCTGAGCTCTCCGGTGACCATCAACAAATCAGCAGGAATGTGGTCAAACCAAGAGTACTGACAAAACTAAAATCTCCATTATTGTCTTCTGTTGAGGAAAACCAAGACACAAAGTTGAACTAAAATGCTTTCCTGGTGATTTATGGCCAAAGCTTATAAGCTCTGGTCAAAGAAAAAAAGTCTGCTCAACGTTTTAGCTCATTTCTGTCCTTTGCTTAAAAAAATAAACAAGTGCTTGAATGCAAATAGTTAACAGTGAAAGAAGAAGGTTGATCTCTTCAGGCTCTCAAACTTGCACAGGAGTCCAACAGAGCTACAGGATGCAAAAAGGCAAACCTGGTTTTTAAGTGTTTAAAATACATTAACCCAAATAATGTTTCATTTACTCCTCGATTTCTGAAAGATGATTACTCACATTGAAGTATTTTGTGAATCTGCAGCAATGAAAGACTATGATGACACTTTAGAGAAAGTGAAACAATTGCCCTTCCCCCAAACTTCTTATTTAAAAAATAAGGACTTTTTCTCCAGAAAATTACATCCTCTCTGAAAAAAAAAAAAAAAAAATCTTTCACCTGGAAAGATAACCTTATGGTCAGCAGAAGGATGTGTGAAGGATACTGGAGCGAGGAACAGTACCTGTAAAAAAACTGATAAAAAGAGTGAGCTCAGGTACTAGAACATGAACATAGCAAAGGTGCAGGCCCCACAAAAGCAGGGGGTTGCCACCTGAAAGCACAACTCCTGCCAGGCAGCTTCTAGATCATGGTACAGGAGGTGGTATCTCAAAATAGTGCTCAGTCAAAAGAAAATTATATCCAAGATGCCTGATTAGCAAAGACACTAATAGAGGTCTGCCTTTCCTTCCTGAATGAAACAAGTTAGCAAAGACCACCAGTTGTGCTAGAGAAAAAGGATTTCCTAAGAGCAAAGAAGCAGAAATATGGGAAAGCTCAATCCACACCTACACGATGGGGAAGTTTCTCAGCTGTGGCTGAGGCACAGAAGGCACATATAAAGCCAGTGTAAAAGCAGATGTAGGAAAGCAAAAAGAAGATCAAAGTTCATATGAACAAATTGCAAAAGTCAGAAAGTCAAACTGGTACTTTTTAAACTCTGCTGGTATCTAGATGTAAGGCAGGTAACAGGGAAAACAAGTGATTTGTTTTCCTTTTTCTTTCCTTTTCCTTTGTTAAAACAAGTAAAGTGCAAAATACAAGACTGAAAGGAATTTTCCCTGAATAACATGAAAACTCACGGCCTTAAATACTCAAAATGCATCAGATACAGGAGATCTAGAAATCTCAGAGTTTGAGTTTGGAGGGGCTGTTCAGGGGAAGAGAGGAGAATACTTGGTTTCATGGGTCACCCAGCACACTACAGACAAATTAATCTGGACACACTGCAGAGAGGCTTCCAAAAATAAGAGCAAGGCCTTCAGCTCTTACCTCCTCAAAAGAGAAAAAAGTAGAAATGCTTCCCTGACATGCAAGAAGTACTCTGAGAGCTGGAGGGGGCAGGCACCATATGAGGAGATATCAGTGAGACTCAGAGCTGGGGGAAATCACAGAGGAAAATAACCATTTAAGAGCAGCTGCTCCTAAGGCAGCTCTTCCCTTCCTGGAGGACTTCACCACATCTGTGTACAGCAGCAACAGCTGCTGCCCTTGTCAGGGAAAAGGGATGCAGGAAACCCAGAGAATGTGCTGCCAACAGCTCCTTGCCACCCTGCCCCATGTTCAACCATTTCTCCAGCAGCTCTCAGCTTGCTGGAATTGAAAGCATAGCTGTTGCATCACACTGTAACCCAACAGATATGGATTTTTACACAGACTTATTTATATATCTTCAAAGACTGTATTTCTGGAATGCTTATGGCATATCCACTCTAGTAGTGAGACTAAGATAAGCTATTTGCTCCCACACTCATAAGAAGTTTAATACATGGGAAAGTTGTTGCAACTTGATAGGTTGCCAGTCGTACACAATAAATTTTTGTAGCCCCAGACCCCCTCAAAGACCAATAGCTGCTCAGAATGCCACAGCAGGGACCCTTGCAGAGTGAATGGAGAACCCTACTTAACTGACCTGCAGGCACAGCCCTGATGGACAGGTAGGTTTGCCCAAGGGAAACCAAATTTTGGGGTACAGGCTTCAGGAGGAGCTTCCCATTGGGCACAGTTAAATGCTGGAGGGATGGGAGAGGCTGCAGCCCCCATGCCTACCTGCCTCTCCCCCTCCTGGGGTGGCACAGCTGCAGGGGTTCCTGGCATTCAGACCATCATTTCCCAGCAGTTTCCAGGCTAATAAGTCTTAAACAAAAGATTCAGCTGCCCAAAGGCTGGTGGCTAAAATGGAGCCATCAGCAGCCTAAATACTCACCAGGCTGCTTTTATAGCCAGCAGATTGAGTAAATATAGTCAGGGGAATTCAGGGAGTGATTCATCTTGACCCAGACAGAAGTGTCCCAAAAGCATGTACAAAAAGCAAAGTGCTTGCCAAGAGGGCAGGCCAGCACAAATGATGCTTGTCCTCACAGCCTCTGCATAACTTGAGTAGCTATTGCATAAAGATGTAATCATGTTTCTTCTCAGACTTCTGTTTAATTTTGCGAAGAGGTCCCCAGCAGCTACACTGAGTAAAACCGATGAAGGGAATCAGACCTCACCTTTCACATCCAGGCTGCATTCTCCACTTTGAAAAGGGAGATGGAACACACCTCAACATGCAGACTCTGCAGACAGTGTACACACAAGGCTCTGCCCTGCTGACAGAGCTCTGAAACTGCACCAGAGTGCTGGGTAAGGTCTAAGAAGCTATGGCACAGACAAGCATCACTTCAGTTTTTTAGGAAGCTCATGGTAACCTAGGAAAAAAAAAAAAGAGTGGGAAATCATAGGATCATTAAGGATGGGAAAGCTCTCTAAAATGCATGGAGTCCAACCATTCACCCAGAACCACCACAGCCACCACTAAACCATGTCCTTAAGTGCCACATAAACAGTTTTTGAACTCTTTATGGTGATGTAGATTCCACTGCTTCCCTGGGCAGCCCATTCCAATGACTGACCACCCTCACAGTGAACAATTTTTTCCTCATGTGCAATCTAAACCTCCTCTGGCCATTTCCTCTTGTCCTGTCACATGTTACCTGGGACAAAAGACAGACCCCTACCTTTACACAACCTCCTTTCAGGTAATTTTAGAGCGCAATAAGATCCCCCTTGGTCTCCTCCAGACTAAACACTCCCAGCTCCTTCAGCTGCTCCTCATTAGACTCATGCTCCAGACCCTTCCCCAGCTCTGCTGCCCTTCTCTGGACATGCTCCAGCACCTCAGTGTCTTTCTTGTAGGGAAGGGCCCAGAACTGGACACAGCACTCGAGGTGCAGCCTCACCATTGCCAGGTACAGACAGGCAGTCACTGCCCTGGTCCTGCTGGCCCCACTGTGGCTGTCCCAGGCCAGGATGCCCATGGCCTTCTTGGCCACCTGGGCACATGCTGGCTCATGCTCAGCAGCTGTCTCCCAGCATCCCAGGTTCTTTTCACCCAGGCAGCTTTCCAGCCACTCAAATTCTGCAAAGGAACTCTCCTCCTAAGAATCTATTGCCTTTGGGTTTTTTTAATGTCTTTCTTTATTGAGCATATCTAGCTCTAGTGCAAGACACATTTAGATTTGGCAGTGAAGACTGCAGCCCATCTCACTTTACAACGTGCCCTGGGTATTCTGGGGAAGATAAGAGGAGATTTTTTAATGTAAGTTCACAGAAGCTGCCTGAAAGACCTCCTAGAAGAGCCCTCTGCCTCTCTCCACTGGTGAAGCCCAGCACTGACTTCACCCAAGGAGAGCCATCACTCACACCACCTCTCCAACTCTCCTCCAGGCAAGGGGGGAAAAGAAAAAGGGCTTTTCCAACCTCACTGTATGAGCTCAAAGGGAGTAGAAAAACACTCTAAAAGTTAAGATCAGACAGAGAAATGACTAAGAGGTGGAGCAGCCAGGGAGTGACTAAGAACTACTTTATAAATAACCAGGCTGAAGCTGCTGGACACGGAGGCTGGGGCCCAGGCCACCTGAAATTCCTCAAAACCGTGCCCTTCTGAGATGCTCCAGCTATGTGAAAGCGTAGGCTGAGCATCCTCTGCAGAGATTGAAGCAGGGAGGTGTAGAAAGAGAAGGAGTAAGGCTGGGAGCCAAACTGGGGCGTAGGGGGTGTGGAAGGAGGGAGGATAAGGCACTTTGCTACATGTCAAGTTAGGAATGTGGCTCACAAGGCCTGTTGTTTGGGTTAGAGTTGCACAAGAGGTTAGGAAGCTCAGATCAACACCAGCTCCAAAAAAAGGCCAACAAAACATGCAATGTGTAAATAACTGCTAGTTGTGCTGCCACAGAGTGCCCAGCTAAGAAGGGGTTCACTTGAGCTAGCAGCTCTTCCAGGAGAAAAGAAAACACAGTCTCTTCAACAAAGGTGCAACAGTTGAGGATATTTTCCATTACTCAAAAGAAAAAAACCCAAACCAAAAACCACCAAAGAAACAGTAAAAAATAGAAGAAAAATAAATAGACAAAAAAGTGCTTGACCATAAATATGAAGTGTCTACAGCATGGTCAACGTGAGCAACAGTGGAGACTGTGCAGATCAAAGCTCAGCTTCAAGTTGGAAAAGCAACACCCCCATCTCCAAGGCATGGAGGAGGTGGCAGGGTACAAGGAGCTCCTGTTGCTGCACTAATATCTGAAAACAAATTATGTCATTTGAAAATACAAGCTCTGTATGCTTCATCAAGAAGAACAACAGCTATAAATGCAATTTAAATGCTTTTCTTCTCCCTTTCTATTTTTTGTTGCCCAGTGTATGTAGGAAAAGGAGTGAGGCCAGCTGGATGGGACAAGAAACCTGCGTCCAGACAGTGTATTCATGCTCAAGAGAAAATCCTCACCAAACCTGCCCAGACCCTGTCTTACAATTGATTAACACCAGTCTTTGGGAACACTTCTTCACTTTCATATAGTTCTCATGCTCACTTAAAAAAGAAATTAAAAAAAAGTAATAAAAATGAACTCGTTTCTTTTTTTATTCTACCTATCTCCCATAAACATCCAAATTACTTCCTCTAACAGGCAGAACTGCTTCCACACAATCAATAGTGGGTTTCAGTTGCATGTGGCACTATCTGTGTAGGCAGGAAGAGTTCAGCAAAGGGTGGCAACGTCATGCACAGCCTGTCTGATGTATGGAAAGCCACACATCCCTGAAAAGCCGTAAGGCAGCTTCCCTTTGCTCAGCTGAATCAGCATGCAGAGTTCACTCAGAATGAGGCAAGGGCAGGGTGTATCACCTCAGATTTAGGGACAGAAGGACATCTGGATAAAGCCACCCTGGATGAGTCTGCTAGCAGGCAGATTGCAGCACAGACACCTCGCAGGATGGGACGCTGATGTTTGCATACTGCAAGGGAAACCAGCTAGAGCCCTGTTTGCACAGGAGATGGAAGGAATAATCCTGCCTCACGCTGAAAATTACAGTCCTTATCCTAACTAAACAGAAAGAATGAAGCCTCACACTAATATTAGTATTAGGTTCTTGTATGCACTCTCTTGAAAAAACAAAACAGTTGCACTAAAAGATACACATCCACTGTGCTGGTCACTCCCTTGCAATCCTGCTTCCATACCATGAATAACCACTTTGTGCTTGCTGGACTGTGTTATCTCCACAGCTATACACATATATACTAATACACCTGCAAAGGCATGGCAGGTGAGCATCCCAAATCCTCCTGTCAAATGAATGGAATACAGAAGAGGTATTTGAGAAACAAAACATACTTTAAAATCACCAAAACTTGGGCAGAACTGAAGTGTTTGGTTGTATCAAAAACATAATTTCCCGAATGGTGAGGTTTATTCCAAAACAGATGCTGAGCAAAACCAATCACTGACTTCAACACAGGGATGTGTCAAAAAGCAAAAGATAGCCACATTGTTCTTCAGATGCAAGAACCTCTATTTATTATTTTACTATTATTTTAATGCAGAAGCAGTTGTCCCAGTGCTTATTATTTGGCTGAATGAGCTGAAGTGAGACTCCCCGGGCAGCTGCTGACATAATGAATGATTGTGTGGTGAAGCCCAGAATGTGAATGATGAAGAATTTTGAAAGGCTCTGGAATCTGTGAATAACAAAAGTAGCTACAGTCCCCAAAATCTCACCATTTGTTCTCAGCAACAAAGGAGGACTCAAAGGCCTTTGTTTAACAAAATGATTCAAAAACAGGATACGAAAGGAATTAGGGGTTATCTCTACTGGCATAATACAGCAAGCAAATTGTGTCCCCAAGTAGGAAGAGTTATGAATGCATTCTGTCGAACATATTGTTAACTGAATTACTACTGTACTGTTTCTTTTATCCCTTTTCCAGTACTGTCACCATGTTTCCTGTGTCAGTAATTCTCAAGGTCTTAGGGCCTTTCAACCCAGACTCTGCACAAGGGAAGCTGCTTATTCCACAGAAGACTTTGGTCCTCCAATGTGGAAAGGGAAAGCATCTGACCATACAACCCCATTCCTCTCAGGGTTTCCAGCATGATGCCCTGGCATAGCTCTTCACCGGTATTAAAAATAAGCACAGTTACAATTCTCTTAAATAAATATTCAATTTCAACTAAAAAAAAAAAAACCCAACCAATCAGAAAAAAAAATTAAAAAAAAAGGAAAAACAACATCACAACCTTATTAATGGGACAAGAGCTTGATGGTGCAAGACACTAGACAGGCATTGGGAAGAGACAGCCATGCTCCAAAGCAGCTTCCTTCCCCCTCAAGGGGGAAGGGGGAAGAAGCATTCCAGTTTTGGAGCACTTGCTGTGGGGATTACATAGGAGCTCGGTGAAAGACAATTGAACCTGATGAAGATTCATGCCACACTGACAAGTGCTATCCAAACAAATATAAATTCAATTAAAAGACTCTGTTGTGTGAGCAATAAACTGAGAAGTGTTCTGGATCAGGGAGTGGAAAGCCAGCTCACCCGTGAAGGTTGTCAGGCATGAGAAATTAAGACAGCAGCCAGGAGCAATGCTGATGCTGAAACCAAAGGCGGCACCATAAATCAGAAGGATGGCACTCTGGGGGAAGGGCAGGAGGGACCAACACCCACTGAGGGACACATCCAGCTCTGCTCCCTCCTCCTCATGTTTGGGACCATCAGCTGAGGGGCTGGCAAGGGTTTAACCTCCTATAGGCTCCACTGCCCACTGGGTGAGCTCTGCCAAAACCCTGGGCATGACACACACAGGGACTGCTGCACAGGATGATTACACTGGTTATCTTTCCTTGCATTTAGGCTTTCATTTTATTAAACCATGCACTTCCTACCAGAGCAGCCAAAGTCAATAGTACCTGTGGTGTCTCTTTTGCCAATTGCTATAATGCTGTAGCTGCAAGCAGTGCAATAAAACCTGCTTGTGCTACCCTGACTGCCTTCAGTCGATGTGAATTTGGCAATCCTTTCAGAGGAACCAGGCTTTCACCTTGGGATGCTACTCAGACCTGAAAGAAAAAGCTGCCCTGACATTAATTTTTACAGGTGCCTCATCAGCTCATCCCATCTCTCCAAGGAAACACTGATTAGACAACAATAAAAATGCAGCAGAAACCTATGGCTGAAGAGCATCTTCATCTCCTGGCCTCCTTCAGTCCCCCGGGCAGTACTCAGAGAACAAGAGGGATTCATCAGCATATCCTTCTAAAGACTTCAGTGCACCTTTGCTGACACTGGTGCTAAATGTAATTGCTGAAAATTATTTTCTTAATGAATGGCAAAATCAGTAGTAAATATTCCAATTCCAGGAACTGCACCAGAATTTAAAAAAAGAAATTAAACCACGTGACTCATGGTAAAAAAGACAACAAGATATGACAGCCACATTGAGAAGTTGCCTAGAGAACATAAGGTGAAAAAAATTCGCTATCAAATTGTCATGCCCAACTTGAAATAAAGCCCCTACAAACAATGCAGGGCTGAAGAGGCTGGAGATGTATGTTTTCTGAGTAGTGACATCTCCTGAAATACTGTTTAACACCTGTTATTAATCCTGCTGCCTTGGCACATTTACACCATTACTTCTTCCGTCTCAGCTACAAATTCAAAGGATCACGTCTGAGCCTGACATTAACCCATGGAAGCACCACAGGCAGAGTTAACCCACCCTGCACACTCAGAGGGAAGCCTGCTATCTAATTCCATTCTTGCCAGGATTGACTGACACAGACTCTGCTTATGCCAGCAAAGCAAAGCCAGTTTATTTCACATTTTACCAGTACTTATAGGTTACTACGTTCGTAGAAAATTTTCCACTTTGACCCCTTTGTCCTGGTCCCCTTTAGAAACACAGCCTTCTGATTATTCTTCTCATGCTAGTAATGTCCTTTGTTATCTCTTTTCCCAGTAAAGTCCTTGTTGCATCCTCCTTCATCAAAGCGGTCTGCGTCAGAGGGTCAGAGTGACCAGACATGATGTCTTCACTTCTGCTCTTGCCTTGAGTTTATCTCTCCCTTGCCTTTCACTGTACCAGGGCCAAAAGGTTTGTAGTGCTACCCAGTTCAGCTTGTGTAGCTGTCTGATCTCTGACACCTTCTGTTTAAGAAAACTCCTAATTCCAGTCCCAGACCTATCATCCCTCCCTGTCCACCCCACTTTAGCCTTTTGCCTTTACCAATGGTAATTTATGGACAAAGATATATGGAATGGCAGTGAACTGTATTTTAGCTGCTCATTTCCATTTTCTTAATATATTAAGCCTCCAAAAAGGCAGTGGAGAAACAAAGTTTTCACTATTTCCTTTCTACAATTGCCAGAATGGTAAATAAGCACACCAGACGTACTGAAAATACAAGTACCTGACAGAAAGTAAACCACTAAACACGGAGAAGATGCCCCCAAACACAGCTGGTCCTCCCAGCTCAAAATTCTCCATTTATTACTGATTTGTTGCACTGGGCATCACTGGCTCCACACCACCCTTTTAAGCTCTTGCCATTTACAAAAATTCAGCAGAGATTTCATCGTCCTGAAGCAAAACCATCTCTCCACTTGGTTCTGCCACATCAAAAAGAGAGCCCCTAATAGGTCATCCAACAAGAGTGTCACAACCTTCAAACCATGACTGCCTTCAAAGCCCTGACATCCTCTGAAGAAATGTAGTATAGGAAGAAAGCAGTGGAGCCACACGCTCTTGGGAAGTAGGTCTGCTCTTACCATGTCAGCACTGTCAGCATCCCATCTGCACAGTGACACCAACAAGAAGCTTGAGTGCCTGTCCCAAAGTGCATTCCACCAACCAGACACAGAGGAAGGTAACAGAGCCAGCAGCAGCTTGGGGAAAAATCAAGCAGAATTGGGTGCTGGTGACAGCAGTGCATCCTTGGGAAGGAATGCTCATGTGCCTCTTTTCCCAGCAACACCCTGCCGAGATACAAAACTGGGTTTAGCCCCCAAATTTTTCAGCTGCTTCTGATCTCAGTGAACATTAATGTGTGGACAATAGGCTTAGCCCCTATGTCCCCATGCACTGCTGTGCCCTGTGCATGACCTTTAATTGGCAAAGGACACAATGGGAGACAAGGGCCAATTCAGAGCCACTCCTGCCGACCATGTCACTTCTTATTTACTCTTGCCAAAGCACAAGCACCACTTTTCTAGGGACAAAGAAAAAAAAAAAGGAAAAAAAAACTCAAAAAACTTATGAATTTACTTTGTTGGAACTCAACAGGAAGATGTGAAAGATTTGGGCAAAATGAAGCTGCAGCTGATCTTGGTACTGCAGTGCACAAGCAGTATCCACAGGGCATGGGAGGGGAGAGATGCTCAGCATGAAGGAATACTCTGGCATATATTTTATTTCTCCAAGATATCTAGGGATGGTATTTTTACCTTTTGCAATAGCAGTCTATTAAATTTTGTGTTGTAAATTTGAACTCTCCCAGTAGTCTTCAGGAGTACTAAAAAAGGAAAATCTCACTGGTTTTCCACTCTCTCTTGTCAAATTTTACAGCAAAATAAAAAACAACAACAAAATGAGCTCTGCTCCCCGATGAAAACAATAGACTACTGCACTTCTTTGTGTTGGAGGTCCTATTCCCCAAGCCCCCTGGTCCTTTCTAGCTCTATTCCCCTGGCATCTCTAGACACTTTCCCTCTCCTCTCTCCATATTTCATGTAGAAGATATTCCATTCAATTTAATAATGATGAAGAGTTGCCTCCATCATTAGTGGGGGCTGTGCATAATTCAACTTCAGTACTCTGTGACTGCATCTCCTTTAGAACAGCCATAGGCTAAATGAATAAGAAGGAGCAATTTTCCCTCTGGGAGACACAGCACCTTTCCTATGGCCCAATCACCAGTTTGTTACGCTGGTTGCACAAGGCATTTTGAGGTTTGGAGCACGCTCTGAAAAACTGCAACATTTGTTCACTTATACATAAAACTTTCTCAGAAGTAATACAATACTAAAGGAGCTATCATTTCTTCAAGTGGGTTGTTTTTCTTTTCTGCTGATGATTTTTATGCTTGTGGTGCACATTAGAGGTAGCCTCACCAGACAGGTATAGTGCATTAGAATGGAAATGTCAATACGGTGAAACAGTATGTGTCACGTTAAACAACATTATTATGTGTTTTATACTCCAGGAGGCAATGACCACAAGATGCAATGCAACAGCAACTTTATCTGCCCATTAATAAAAACTTGTACTTCTAGCAAGTCAGGTGTCATGGCAATGCACTGCATGAGACCTATTACTGGCAACAGGAATGGTCATTTATAAAAATGTTATATTTAGAACTATGTGTTATAGTTACACAGCAGGTCAAGAAGATAAATTCTGGAAATAATTTTGCCTTAAAAAGTGAATGTTTAAAGTGGCTCATCTTGTACAAACACATTGCTTAGTGCTTCTCCAATTTTCAAGATTCTTATCATAATGATGCCTCAGCTATGCACACTTGGGACTCTAAAACCTCAAAATGATCAAGTCAACATTCCTTCCCTGCATGCCATCTCAAGCAACCACCAAAGAGATCAGCCTGGAGCCCTCAGGGGAGTCAGTCCATGCACAGCTCCAAGGTAAAAAGCATTTAGTGAATTGCCCAACACAGCACAATCATTATTTCACTTGTATCTCACCTAAATACCTGCATTTCTAGACTATTTTCTCTCTGGATACTAATTATTCCTGCTTAAGATATTGAAAAGCAGACTTCTATAACTCAGCCTTAGTTACATGAGTTTAAAATCTAGGGAATTACAATTCTGTTCAACAGACAAAAACTCCCTTCAAACCACAGGCTAGAGTAATCGCGTTAAATGAGAAATGCCTCCACACTTCTGAGCTCCAAAGCAGGAAAGGGTTTATTTAAGCCACTAGCAGCACCCACTAGCTCTGCCACTACTAGGATAGGAAAACAATACAGTGCTATTTCCCAGGTGGCCCTCAAAACAGTGCCAAGGCCATTGCTTGGAGCTGGTACAGCAGCAATGACCTTAAAATCCTGTTCCTTTGATCCTCCTTTACCAAGATTGCTCACCCACACAGCACCATGAGCCAGCTATTAAGCTGACTGGCCCAGAGAACAAGCTTTCTCCACCCCTCACCTCCTCCCCACCCTCCTGGATCATGGGATAGAGTTTTGGTTTTGCATACCCTAAATATCAGCAAAGCTGTTTTCCCAGCAAAGGGAGAAGGTTATCAACAAGCTTCTCTGGGAGGTTCTGCTCAACAGTCCAGCGTGATTCAGATCATAGCATTTCCCTCCAGTATCTCCATCATTTCCTCCTTTTCTCAGGGACTGCTGAAATCTTAATGACCTATTCATCTTGTCCACATGTAGGAACAAAAATATCAAAAGGAAAACATAAAATTATTTTACTGCAAGTCCAAATAGGACCTCTATTCTACAAGGAGACTTGATTCCTGCTTAAGTGGCTTTTCACTTACTTTCATGAGCAATGCAAACAAAAATCCATCATGCTACTAGGAAACTCCTATCTTATGTTTTCTTTTGTTATTAGTAAACGAACCAAATTTAAAAAAAAAAAATTAAAAATCATCATATCCACCAGGTAGCACATTTAACTGGGAGATAAAATTCTCCAAGAATTTTTTCACACACGGACAACTATGACTAGATGTCTTGAAGGGGAGAGGCTCAGGGATATGAGCATCACTTTCTGGCACCAGCAAAAAGCTTCCTAGAAAGCCAAGGGGACTGAACCATTGACAAGAAGGTGACAGCATTTTTAAATGTCTTATTAGCCCTTGAGGAAGGGCAGACCAGGAGACTCTTTTACCTTCATGTTTTTTCTCATGATACCCCAAGCCTTGGGAAGGGAACAAGCCCTCAATTTCTGTTCACCCAGCTCAAGTAATTATCCTATAAATTGTGGAGGGCTCTTGTATCACGTAGCAAGCACACCTTCCACCACCAGCACCACCTTATACTGGTGTTACAACCACAGACACTATTTCCATGGCCCAGGGGGAGCACAGCCAAATGGGAAGGGAGCCAGGGCACCTGCATGACTCAACGTGCCACCATGCCCTGGCTCCACACCTGTAAGACAACAGAACAGGAAGAACTCCATGTTGCAAATTCGTGAGGTGATCAGCTGTGACACCAAAGAAGGTCAAAATATACAAGCAGACAATCAAAGGCTTCTCCTATATCCAGGGATGCTCAAGTTTCTATGTCAGAGTAACAGTGCTTCCTCATCACTTGCAAGTTATTCTGTTGACACTTCATGAGCAACATCAAGCCATTTAGAAACATGAATTAAACACTGAAGTAAAATTAATAAATAATAATTATTATAAATTATAAATAATCAGACATTTTGACAGCTATCATACCACTGCTACTAAATGAGAACAAACTCATCCCTAAAAATTAGCCAAGACACAGACAAGCAACGAGCAGCTGTTCATGTTTCCATTTTGAGAAATGAACAAGTTTTATCAGGGTTTGTCTGACAGAACCATCATCATCTACTATGTGAAAGTGAAGCAGCTTCAAACCTGATACATGCCAAAATTCAGATGGCCAGCTCTCTTCACAGTAAACTAGACAGTAATAAGAACAGGACCAACTGATCCTCAAATTACTCACAGAAGAGGAGTGTATTTAAAATGAAGAGGACTGTATTACTTCTTAGTAAGGAAAACTACAAGGTGAATTGCATCACTTATGCACCAAAGTAGCTGGATAAATGCAAAATATATGAAAATATTGCATTTCATTTGATAGTGGAGACAAATAAGAAATGCTTACCTGCACAGCAAGCATCTTTTTACAGATTGCTTTAGCACCATCCTGATGATGCATCACACATAAGTTTAGAAAACTACAGACCTAAGCAAAGATTTACTGTATCAGCACTTGGGGAGTAGAGTGCCATGAAAGTTGAACAGCAAAAATGAAAAGCCACTTTGGTGCACACATCTCAGTCTCCAAACGGAGCAGGAAGCACAGCTGGGGATCTGCCAAGGCAGCCAACTCCTCCGTTCACCCAGACAGACTAATGACAACCAGGAGAATCTTTGGAAAGGTCAAAAGCAACCTCACCCAGTAAAGCTCTTGCTGCTACAGGCAATGTACATCAAAACTAACAGATTGATTCAAAATTCCCCCTGCTGTAGAAAGCTGGCTGATACTTTCTGAGATAAGACACTGAAACCACACCTATCCCAACTCAGGACAGATCTTGGGTCCATGCTCAGATGGAGAGCTTAAAGTAGGAAAATAAGAGTTTAAGCCAGCTCCCGACGGACATATTATCCTTGGCTCCCAGGGCAAAAGAGATGACATGAACTCATCACCCACCTTAGCAATAAACACAATAACCACGCTCAGGAATTCACACCAGCTTGGGATCAATTCACGCTGGAACAGGCATCCACTCTGTTTCCTAAATCCAGCATGTAATTTAGTCTCTGCCAATATGGCTTCATTTTCGTATTAAACTCAACGGCATTTTGCTACTTAAAAACACATTTATACTATCAATTGATATGGCATAGAAAATCAAGACTGATACCTCCAGACAGTCTGGAATATAAACCAGAAGTGCTACAAAAATCGCTCATCGAACCATTATTCGAGACTTAGGAATAGGTAGGAGAGAAATCAGGGATCTCAGTGCAGCAGCAAACAGCCTCTTTGCAGAGATGTTTGCAGCATCCCACAGCAAAACATCAAGTCGGAAAATCCTTCCTAAACTAATCGTGGCTGTTCCCAACTTCAGAGACGCGTTCTTTGAGGCTGGCAAGACTCCTTCCCCAAACTTCAAAGCTGCAAGACCTCAAAGACGCTTTATTGGGTTTACACTGGCCCGCAGACCTGCTGTATGGGGTTGATACTGGCCAGCAGCCCATGCATCCTCACACCTGGCCAACAGACTCCTGCAAAAGCTAGGCTTTGCTCCAGAAGCTGCAATCTTTACAACCGTTTCAAAGTAACTATTTAAGTCTCTGAAAGTTTTCCCCTTTGAAGAAACCTCGTACAGGGGCTTGGAGAGGTCTGGAGGATCTCTGCAAGTAAAGCTGGTGAGAGGGGGAATAAGTGTGCATGTTTGTTTAGGAGGGTTATGTTACGTCTTCTACACCACCTTGTATTTTAGGGCAGGAAAATCTGCTCAGAAATGTTATCAGAAAGAAGCAAAAAAAAGATTTTTGAGTGGAGAAGAGCTAAATTTAGCAGGTGAATCCCTCAGCTTTTCTACAGCATCCCAAAGCATGCTAGCTGGCAGCAGTATTCAGAAAACAAACCCTTAATTCCAATATTTAAGGTCTAACGATTGTTAAATACTCCTAGAACCAAAACAGGCTCCCTAGGTTGAACTTTTTTCACTTTTTATTTCAGCTTGTTCCAGCATTTATTATTACAGATTACTTTTAATCACAAACCACTAGGAAATTTCAGACCCCCTCTGGATAGAACACATGCAGCCAAGGGCAGTATCTCATTTATACACCTCTATCCCAGAAAAGCAATGCTTCAGAAATATTTTTACATGCACTCAGAACCTTCTAGTAGGTTTAAAATTGTTGCCACACTGAGACTGTGATTCCAGGTAAGAATCTAGGGTAGGAACATGTCTAGCTTTAACCCTGGCTTAAGCTAGCTCAATGAACTCCAGTGGAAGATTAATGGGAATGGAAAATGGTAGTCATTCTCTGTACCACTACTTACAACAAGCACTCAGCCGTGTTTTTTTGACTGCTCTAACATTAGAGGCAGATTTTCAGAAGACCCATCACCCACCCAGCCTATCTTTAATGGTTTTTCTGGCTGGACCCCATCAGCAGCAATGGAAGCTGGCAGAAAGCAGACAGCAAAGGACAGATGAGGATTGTTTTAGGGAAGAGTTATTTGCACCCAGTGTAACTCTTCAGCAGACAACATTCCTGCTATGAGGCACCGTCCTGCCTTTTGAAAGTTCATCCAGCATTTCTCCAAGGAAACCCTTCTAAAACCCATTGCTATGAGATTTACTGCTGCTCCTGCCCCAAATGTATGGGCTTGTGCAAACAAAAAACTTAAAAAAAAAAAAAAAAACAAAAAAAACCCAACTAAACAAACAAAAAACAAAACCACACTACAAACCAAAAATATTTTTAAAAAGGGATGGGAAAAATGCATGTCAAGATCGCAGCTTCATCTGAAAGTGAAATCAGATTTTTCTGCATGCAAGGCTTTACAGACACATACCCTGACACAGACAGTCAGCAGTAGCCAAGCTGGAGGCAGCTTTAGCCCTTCCCAGCAAGCAGGATGCAACCAGCCCCACAGAAGAGCCTTGGATCCCTCTAAGTGTGAATTTATTTTGAAAGTCAGATAAGAACTGATCTGCCTGCTTGCCTACAGAGCGATAATACATGCTGTATTAACTGCAGAATGCTTTTCTTCTCTTCAGGCTTTGTAATTAAGATTTCTGTATCACTTTAGGGAAGCACACCTTTTTGTGTACTGCCTTACTTTCAGAAACATGAAGGGCCTCCACGGTTTCTACATGAACCAGAAAAGGCAGAGAAAAATGACCCTGGGCCGAAGGAAGTGGGCTTTAAATTGTACATAGTAAACCTGCAATCATTTCAGATTATCAGCAGTGCCTAACCAACTTAGAAAAACAAATTCCCACAGCTTCCACTGGTGGGTCTGACTCTAAAACTGTTAAATATAATTTTCGTAAGTCCTTCATTGACATAAGCACACAAATGCCACTGACTTATAAAGTGCCCTAAGTGCTACCAGAAAGAATTTTAAAAGGTGTTTAGGCTCCTATTTCATCCTGAAATCAACAAGAATTAGCCACAGACCTTCAAAAATACTCCCCAAGGGCAATGAACAATTGAACTTTCATGTTATTTAAAGGAGACTTTTAAAACTTCATGAATTTCTGGTCATTTTAGTTCCTAGCCTGTAATGGATGAGAAAGAAAATAAAAGGAGAGATGGAAAAAATAATAATCACAAAAAGAAAACATCAGGAAAAACCCACATTGTCTCTTTTTCTAGCAATGCTTTTCTTTGCATTACTGATTTTGAGAAATGTAATGGAAGTGCAAAACAGAAGCAGAAAGTAAAAGTAAATCAGTAGAAAGGTTTAAAAAGCTCACTGAGACACTAAGCAAAATATCTAAATTTATGATTTCCGCTAACTTTTTCACTGGCATGTTCCAGGGTTTCTTCACTCATCAACACAGAAACCAGCAACTCAAGTACTCCCATTGAAACACCTTCTTTCACAGAAGGAAAGGAAGCACTGACTTCAGAAGAGTTTGGGGTTTTTTTGAGATAAAGATACCTATGCAAGAATTCACCATCACAGGCAGTGTTTAAATGGGGGATACTGTCTTTGACTAAGAGGATTTAAATACCTGGCTGGGCAGCACAACCTACATGGCTCAGTCTCTGAGTCTACAGGGAGAGCTGGAAATCAGCACTGGCATCTGCTGAGTGTTTCCCAACCTTCAGGACTGTCTGCAAACCCTGCCTAACAACCGAGTATCTCAATAACTCCTGAGATAAAGTCTTTATACTCCTGGAGAACTGGCTGGATGATTGTGATGCAAACCATCAGGGACTGCTGCAGTAAATACCATGGGGAAGGGGTAGGGGTGGAGGGCTTTGTCCATCTCTAAAACAGGACACATTCCTGGCTAAATGCTTGCCCTGTGGATATGCAGGGAGATGAATAAAGTCAACAGCCCAGAAAAGCTCAGCTGGCTCATACCAGCACTCAGGAGCATCACCCTTGAGTTGAACTGGGGAATGGCACAGCCTGATCTGTGCTCCTCCTGCTTAGGCTTACTGCAATGGGGAAGATGGAAAAATACCTCCTCCAAGGAATGACTACGGGTTTTTACGTCTAACATTTTAAAATGCAGTGATATCAATAGCAAAAGCATGAAATAGTTTACTGAACCAGTTATAAACTTTTCTCCACAGAAAACATAAAATAGGAAGATTTTCCATAAATATTCTGTGTAAAAAAAGCAACAACCGAAGCTATTTTTGAGAAAATGAAAACTGTGTTTTTACTGCCAACATTTCTGATTAAACAATTTACTCAAAAAGCCTATTCTATGATAAAACAAAACTTAAAAACACTGACATTGTTGCAAAACATATGTCTTCTGCAAAGATATTAAAAGCTAGGTAGTAAAACTTGTGCTCCATTTTATTCCTTTTAAGGTTAAACAACCCTTTTCTTTTAAGGGCAAATTGAGACTCGAAGTCCAAAATTACTGCTTTTAGACTGCAAGAGTACAGTGGTTTCAGATCACAGGCCCTGTACCAATTTGTTCCGAATACTCTTTTTGATTCTAAACACACTGTTTTCAAAACTACCAACACAGAATATTTTTACGTATTTTTGCTCTGTACTCAGCAAGATTAGGGCTCATGCAGGAGGACCAATTTGGGAAGAGGGAAGGCAGTGTGTTTTGTTGTGTTAAAGAGAAGAGGATGAGGAGGAGAATTTGCCTCAGTCAGGATTTGTTTCAAGAGCCCTGCTCCCGGTTAGCAAGGGATATTGCTTTGTTTCTTGTTTCCCTTCCACTACATGAAGATGAATTTTAAAAGGGAATGTACTGATAGGCTAAGGGGGAATGGCTTCAAGCTGATAGAAGGTAGATTTAGATTAGAACTAGGAAAAAACTCTCTACTGTGAGGGTAGTGAGGCACTGGCACAGGTTGCCCAGAGGAGCTGTGGATGCCCATCCCTGGAAGTGTTCAAGGCCAGGTTGGATGGGGCTCTGATTAACCTGTCTGCTGGGAGGTGTCCCTGCCCATGGCAGGGGGAGTGGAACTAGGTGATCTTTATTGCCCCTACTAAACCAAACCATTCTGTGATCCTGTGATATTCAACTTTTCCTGCTTTTTGTGTGCAAACACTCCCAGTATAGCTTTTTTCTTATAAAGACAAGTGACTTTCTCCCTATTCTTCTCTGCTTTAAGACATTTTTCTGAAGGAAACCGTAAACTTCAAACAGCTGGATCACCACCCAAGAACACACAAATCCTACTCAGGGCAAGACACCGTGGATTAATTACAAGATGGCAAACAAGCCATCCATTTACCAACATTCATATGCAAAACACCTAACTGTGAGGTGTACAAAATTTTCGGGCTGAGAAAAATTGGGCTGAGAAGCACACCAGCTTCTCTGATGGCAAAGGACTGCTGGTGTACAGAATGCAATGACTTTCCACCATGCAACAGGTGAGCCTCTGGGCCAGTAAATATGGCTAGCTCAAGAGGCTTAATGGTAATGCCTGACTTTCACCTAGGGGCATTTAAATGCAGGGAAAGTACTGTGCTGTGCTGGTCAGCTGGGAACAGGAAGGATGAGTAAATTTTTAGCAGGGCAAGGATCAGCCCCACAATTACTCGAGGAGGTCTCCAAGGCACTGGCCCTACTGTGTCACAGCCATTTTATAAGTTTCCTATATGGAAACTTGCTGGACATTTTTGCTTCCATGGGAAAGCTGACTTCTCTGCAGATTTCTGTAAAAACAAACCTGTGTCTGTGTGTGGACTCAAGGACAACAGATGCATTCCTTTACCTGTCTCCTGATACAGGAGATGTAGTTTTCTCTTTCTCAGCCAATGATGTAGAGGTTGTAATCTCTCTGACTTTGTAAGCACTGGGGTGTCTTGCTCTGAACATGGTGGAGGAAACATGTAAGTCTGAACGTGGGCACCTTAGCCCTAAAACCTTCTGAATAATGGAGTCATTCTAATAAATCATATCAGCCTTCTGATACTGGAGTTATAGGAGTCCTCATTCAGCACCCAACACAAGACCCAGAGAAACAAACAGCTTTCCTGGCACCATATCCTTTTAAAACAACACTACTGCAGGACAGTGAAAGCACATTTGGAGAGCCAATGCCCTGCTAAAACAGCCTGCAGTGGCAGCCTGAGGGGTGGGCACCAGGTATCCTCCCTATGGAGGAGCTCTCCATCTCTGCATCCCTGCTCCTGGGCTCTGGAAGAGCAACCCCAGCTCACGGCCACACTCAGCTGCACCCACCCCTCACAAACAAAGAAATCTGATCATCCTCAGTAATTTCCTTAGGATAGATTGCAGCAGAAGCCTAGAGCAAAATTAACTGGATGTTCTGTCAAAGCCATTAGACCAGGACTGAACTCAAAGAAAATTATGTTCACTGATGCCTCCCTATTTACTTTAGAAGGCAGTCATTTTGATGGGTTCATGAGGTAGAAGATCTCATTTTATGAAGGTCTTAAGGGACAAAAGGAGCAGAAATACAACATGCTGCTGTCTCAGTCAGCAAAATGATCACAAAATTACTTTACAACTGACTTTCAAAACTACAAATCCAGTTATTCTGAGTAATTTCAGCCTTTTCAAAAAGATACATGGTGCTTCAGGTTGACCAAAAAAGCAACAAACTCAGTAAGTATGATTGGGACAATTTTCCTTCCTTGTAAAATGATGTTTCATAACCACCTTCATCTCCTTCAGTTCAAGAGCAACTTAAGGAGCACAACCTACCAACCACACAACAGAGCACAGACTTAATGTGCAATCGAGCCACCAAATGCCCCAAAACCTTGTTAAGATTCACTGGGTACCAACCTAGGGTCTCCTTCACCTCTTTATTAATAGTTTCTATCCAGAATTAGCAAAACACCTAAATTTCCAAAATTTTTAATCCCTCCCATGTAATTATTTGCCAGCCTGGCATCAAAGGCATGCACCAGCCTCTTTTTCAGGGTAACATCAGCACCACTGAGCAGCATAAGTGATTTTCTGTGCTCCTTTGTCAAAGAACCTTGCCAGAAATGCCAGACTGGAGCTTTGGAATGGCTCCTCCTCCCTGTGGCACCAATGCTACCCCAAAAGGTGGCCAAACACACCAACAGGGGTTTACAGAAAGCTTGTAGGAGGAATTGCCTTGGATATAATCTCTCCCCTGCAAGCTCAGTACAGTACAATTAGAAAATAATTTCCTGGATGCAATTACTTCGTTCCCCAGCCCTGAAATGACCACAGAGCTCCAAGTCTTGTTTGTATGCAGGGGAACAACAAAAACAGTGCTGCCCAGTGTTGAGACTTTCCACACTGACTTTACTCCTGCAGAAAAACTTGCTGTGAGCACAGCTGGGTACATCCAGCAGCAGTGGTAAAAAGGAAAAAGTTGGAGGTTTTCTTAATAATTTTTGCCTATTTCCACTTGCAATACTTAAAAGGTGATGCCCTTAAAATAATTTTTAAAAAATACAAGTCGACTTTTTTCCTCCATTTAAATTTAATAATTTCTTCATTTCTGCCATAATCACATTTTAATTTCATTTTCTACTCTTTGCTTTTTGTGCAGCCATTTTAAATAAATCCTTTGCTCTAATTTAAAACACAAATAATAAGTACTAAATAAATAAATCAAAACAACAACAAAGCCCCAGGAACTTAGGGAAACAGAAATTGAGGAATTTAATTAATTTTAACCCCACAGTGCTTGCTAGAATAAGAAAAAACCAACTAAAGAAATAGAAGTCCAGGAATTTAAATCCCTTCTCAGGAATCCATGGCACACATGCCTGGCACTGCCCTGACGTCAAGGACCACCTGAATTAAACAGGGATGAAATAATTGGGCAAAACACATCTTGTAAAATTATCAAAGTACATCTGATATCTGAAGCACACAACGTTACAATAACTGCAACATCTGCGTAACCTGTCAGAAGTAACAGAAATAAATGAACGCCGCTGTTATTAATGCTGAAGTTGTCTTTAAACCCGTTAAAATCACCACAGCCTCAGACCCAGGGAGGAGAAAGGTGGTGTATGACATCTGTGGTGATTACATGAGGAATCTGGTCAAGCTGGTAGATATGCCTTTAAAGCAGGCAGAGGGCTCTGAAAAAGTGAGTATTTCTGGACAAAAAGAAGGGGGAGGATAGGACTGCAGCAAGAGTTTAAAAAAAGGGAAGGAGGGAGAAAGGAAAGGAAGGAAGGAAAGGAATTATTGATACTGTATTTCCACTTTGACCAAAACTAAATCCCTCCCCCTGACAAAAAAAAAATCAGAAATCAGGTTTTTTTTTTTTTAAAAATAAGTAAGTATGAATGTGGCTCACTAGAAATACATGAACTGGCAAAAAAATAAATAATCAAAAGGAAACTCAAAGCGAATCTTGTGGTCAGATCTGAATACTTAGCGCTGTCGTAATTAAGATGGATTTTAATGGATAAATGTTGGTTTTGGCATCCTGTCTGCTGCCCAGAAGCATACACTTCAAATTTCTGACTAATATTTGCATTTCAAATTGCCCAGAAAGTGATACCATCTTAAGTTAGCACCCTGGGACCTGCAAAGCAAACAGAAAAACTTGGGGCTCCTAGAGCAAGGACAATGTCCCTGGAAGAGAGAACTGTGTCCTGCTCTTGTTGGTTTTGCAAACATGTGCAGGCAATGCACGTACCCAGGTACGTAAAGAGTAATTTTATCACTCCAAGCTAAGGAAGTGGAAGCTATATATACTCTTAAATATATGTGTGTATATATGTATGCGTCCATCTGAGTATAGGAGTACACAAATGAGTACATAATACTCATATATATATATTTTTTTTTTTAATCTGCATCAAGTATAGGCACCAAGGTGTCAAGCAAATGTCCACCCTCCCACCCAGACAGGTGTAGCCCAAGCATCCTCCCACGCTGAGCCACAGTGGGACACTGCTGCTCCTCCCCGTTTAAGTGAGCACTGCAAGAGCTCCTGCAGAGCACAGCAAATCTCTTCTCCAAGCACCGTGTGTTGATGAATGCAGAACACCAGGGGGAAAAATGTGGCCAGCCAGGAGCACAGGGAGGCAGAAGGATGATTTCAATAGCCCCTCTCCTGCCTTGGAGCCAAACACCAGCTCCAACACCCCACACTGGGATCTGAGCTGACTGCCCAGTGCAGCAAAGCATTACAAGCTGCTCATCACTGAAGTTTCCCCTCCATCACAGGAGTCAAACACAGGGAATTCGTCTCACCAGCAAAAGCACACAAAAATAAAGCAGGACTCAGCCCCATGAAAATGCCAGAGCTGCACCTGTCTGTAAAGCAGACACGCCCAGAGCTCTATGTAGGATACACCTAAAGCTCTATATAGGACATACCTAAAGCTCTATGTAGGATACACCTAAAGCTCTATATAGGACATACCTAAAGCTGAGCTGCTGCATGTTTATAAAACTGTGAAGGGAAAAAAAAGCCCAGCAGACCAGGTATGAACCAAGAGGTGGACTTTCATTACTGTGAATCTTCTCTCCTCCACAGGCAGGAGTCTTGTTCGATAGAAAATGAAATAGGGAGGGAGAGGACGGGGCAAAAGAAGCTCTGTAGTGCCAAAAGCAACCCAAGCAATACAAGTAACCCAGGTAATGCAAGTAACCCAGCTTTGACTTGTAAAAATGTAATTTTTTTCAGAGTTCTACTCTTTGCAGTGATTCGCAGCACTGCTCCTTTCACAGCCAGCAGCAGGCAGCTTGCTCACCAGCTCTCTCAAGCAAATTGGTTTGCTCCTGGGGGCAAAAGCAAGTTCTCTTCTGAAGAAATCCCCAGGACTCAGCTTTTAAGGATTATTTTCTGTACTGGAACTGTTTATTATCTAAATAAATTTCAGGTGGCTACACATCCATCCTCCCTCTGATGACCTAACTATATTTCCACCTGCAGCTAGGACACTTTGGGGTGCACGTGTGGCAAACAAGCTTGACAAAAACGAATCATCATCCAGCATTTTACAGTTAGCACTCCTGAATGCAGCTTGTGCCACTGCCAAGCTCTTCCTTTTAATAATGCATCCACCGTTTGATGCTGTGAAGATCTTCCAGCATGTAATTAAGTGCAGGGAAGTTCTGCAGGCAGCAGTAGGATGAAACTGATACAGTGTGCTATGTAAAGTCTAGCATGTAGGTTATCCAGTTGGTGGGTACATATAAATATATATATATATGCATATAATATCTTCATTCCTTTACACACCCATGCCTTCTCAACATATTATTAATAGCAGCAGAGCTTGGAGCGCTGCATACGTAGGAACACTGTTGATGTAACATTTTGCATGTTTATTCTCAATGGATATTTGTGATTAACTCTGCAGGGCATTTCTTTTGTATCTCTGTTGAGAAAATATTATTGAATGGTAATAGCCCCCCTTCTTGCAGGTGGCCTGCAGATTTTGTGTGCTGTTAAAAGATTAGTTACAAATCAATCTGAAAAACAGAGTAAGGACAAGGTTTAGTAATTTAATAGAGCTCTGATAAAGCACAGTCCTCCTTTTGAAGTCTCTTTTCTAAGGAGTTTGGTGACATCAGAGGACAGAGACTGCAAAATCACTCATAAAAATCTCACTGAATTCTGTGAGGTCAGTCACTCACCTATAACCTGGGTGGCAAAAGTATTTGATTCCTATCAATTGCAGCCATGACCATGGATTCATGTGAATGTTTCTCTGTATAACTCTTGATAACAATTCTTGAGAAATTAGTTTACTGCGGCAAAATTTAGTGTTCAAAATTTCATGTTACAAAGAATAAAATCACAATCCTCATTACCACTCAACGAGACCAGTGAAGTTGGTTTACTGGTGTTTATATAAAATTGAGCACTAGCTTCTGATTAAAACTAAAATGGTAAGAAATGAGCTGAAATGTCAGCCACCATCCCACAGCTCATCTACAGCATCACAGATTAGAATTTTAAAATGGGATATAAAGAAATATCTGCCTGCACACAGCATGAATATTGGAGGCATTCAGATATCAAATCAGCGTTCCTAGCCCTTCCTCCAAAATTCTGTAGCTTTTCCAATAGCAAGTAAATAAATATGTGGAAGAGCCACACTGTGCTCCAGCAATGAATAAGGGACCCACAGCAACCCAGATAAACAAATCTACATGCACATCTTTTCCTCCCTCCCCCGAGAGAGTTATTATAGCCTCTTTCAGTGACTCAATGAGAATAAATTCAAACTCTACAACTTACTAGGGCTAGAAATGCCAGTTTTTGGCTGTGTGCTGTGATCCAGAGTGCCCAGTCCTGCCCACTGGGGCACCTGCACCAAGCACAGCAGCCCCCCTTTTCCTCCTCTAAGCTTACCCAAAACCAGACAAAGTCATGTTCCTTCCCAAGACAGCAAACCAGGCTCAGAGGTTCTAAAAAAGCACTGGTAAGGTCAGAGTTTTTCAGCCAAAATCTATTTCTCATGCATTTTTATTTATTTTTGGTGTTCACCCTTTCCTGGAAGCTTAATGGTCCCAGTACTAGGCTGCATTTGCTTCCCCTCTACAGCCAATGGCAGCACATTTAATGATTTACTGTAATTTGAACTAAGCATGGCTCACAAACCATGCTGTAAATTTAATCCCTATTTCACCTAAGAGACAAAATAAAGTTTGAAAGAAACTGCTCAGAACAAGGCACACCTTTAAGCAGCTCTGCAGTTCACTGAATTTGGTTACTAAAAGAAGATTAAAGTGAGAACGAAGGGGATAAATAACTAAGTTAATCCCTATGAGCTTTCTGTGCAGTCAGTCCTGACTTGCCACCCCAATGGCATTTCAGGTGTTCAGTGCTTGAAAGTCACAAAGCAGCCCTCAGAAAGATCAGGGGAGTGAGTCACAAAGTATAAATGCCTAAAGACAAGAAGTTTGGGAGTCCTTCCACTTGTATTTGGGTGCCATCATTTTTAAGATCCATAATTAAAAGTTTCCCAGGCAAGTTTACAAGGTGAAGCAGCCAATATGCTGAGATTCCCCTGGGACCACACAAATAAATCTAAGCGATAGGGCTGATGAAAGAGAGTGTACACTGGAAGATACATGATAAAAATGGTGATAAGTTGGAAACAAGAGCGTTTTCACGTGGTGCAACACCATAGTTTGAAATTTGCAATTTCCTTCATTTAAACTCTATCCCAGAACAACATGTAATCAAAGTATAAAGAGAGGGTGTAAAACAGGCTTCCTCAGTATTCCAGAGACCTTCCTTCTTATGGTGGTCCTGCAAAGAATCAGCATTAATAGGGTCCCAACTGGAGTTCAGATTCTGGGAATTAACACACTATCAACAAATAATAAAAGCCAGCACGAGAGGAGAAATTTATGGCTTTGTCACTGCATGGAAGAAAGCAAAAAAATAATAATTAAAAGAAAATTGGATCCTGCCTGCCCTACTATCTTTAAGAATGAAAGCATTCCTGCTGATAGTGCTGAGATCTGCGGGCTGTCAGACAGAGATGGGGACATTCACTCTTTTATTTGTATCATTGCTCCTTGCACCAAGCTACTTCAGAGCACTGGGCAGGGTTTTGGTCAGCATCCTAACACACTCTAAAGGAACACAGGGTGCAGTAAATCTCCACCCACAGCACTCTGGCACTTCCAGCACTCGGGCTGGATGGGCAGACCTCACCTATACTGCACCACACATGGGCAAAGCCTGGTGCTCAGACAGGCAGTGCTCGCTGCTGTGTTCAACCAGCCCCACTCCCAGTGACTCAGAGCTGCCAAACTGGGACACCTCCTGTGAAACTGCTGCTTCCCGTACAGTATTTTTAGCTTTCTAATTATACAGTTACCAAACATACCAGGAAGGCTGTATGGGTCCCTCTTTGGGTGGGGAAAAAAAATAAAAAAAGAAAAAAAAAAGGTGGTAGCAATATGAACTAATTGAGATGGTTTCAATAAAGCAAAAAAAAAAAGTGACTACCAGCACAGGAGGTGATAACACACCAAAACCCACAAGTCTGACAGAACAAAGAGATCTGCAAGAGCATTGTTCAGCTAACAGGCTAAAGAACACTAAAAAACACGAGCTGGATGCAAGACTCCTGGGCCAACTCCGTGCTACTCTGCACCCACAGAAAGCATGGACAACCTGAAAATTAAACCATAACCTCTCCATATATCCTGGGGCAGGGGCTGACATTTCCAAGCACCTGGTGAGCTGTCAGCGGCCAGAAGGAATTGGTATAATAGACTGTCTATCAGCAGTTAAGTTGTATCATAAGCTAGTAGTAATATCCTATGATGGTGCCTTTTAATTTATTTTTAGTGCTGTAACACCCAACAGCCCAGGAAGAATACATTTCCAAATGGGTCTGCTGGCTCACAACCTCATCGCATTTCTTCTCTAAAAGGGTTATAGGCTGCTGGCTTCAGGGTAAGGAGGACTGAATATTTACAGCATGGCAATTGCTGGGGACAGCCTGAGCCTCTAATCACTCTGACAGTGGATCCACCCTTTGTCATCACAACATGAAGACTGATTGCTCTTTTCTTGCAAAGTTTAGCCACAAATTTAAAAATATGGATTTAATGCAGTTCAGATGCCTCGTGTGAAGTCAAATCTAAGAGAAGGGTGCTCTCTGATTTTTCAGATTTCCACTGCAATGACTTATTTCAACTTTCACATGGCAAGGCATGCCGCCACAAAGCCTGACAAACAAACTGCTAGGATTAATCGCTGCACTTTGCAACATATTCCCTTCTCCACTGCTGCATGAGTTCACAAACCATGACAGCCTCGAGTTCACACTACATAAAGTTATCTTTATATCGTTCAAAATCACAGAAAATCATTAAGTGCCATCCAGTTTTTTTCCTCAAAGCTCTATCATATGAGTGAATTAAAAACTCACACACAATGCTGCTATGCTCTCTCCCTTGGGAGGCTCCTTCCAAAAACATGTGATTTTCATTGAAAACAATAACAAATTTTAAAAAGGCAGCACAGGCTGCCTCTGCTCTGAGCTTCCTCCTCTCCCTACCAAAGCCCCATAGCCTCTCTTCTCACCTGGCTGTGATGTCCAAGCAACTTCTTTCTATCAGCTTTAAGACAGCTGGATTCACACATACCTATTTCCTCCCTAGGATTTTGTCAACAGGAAATAATAAAAAAAAAAAAAAAGAAGAAGTTGTATAAGGGCTTGTCTTTGGAGCACAGGGCTGAAATGCATAGCACATCACAACATCCAGACAACACAGCAGCTCCTCTACATGTGCTCTCATCCTGCTCACCTGAAGCTTTTATTTCTTTTCTTTCTTTTTTTTTCCCCCTCTCCACTTGAAGGTTACTATTTCTGCAGGCCATTGATGTGCAGTCAGAGAAAAGGCCTTTACAACACCAAAAGAGAAAACCAGAGCTGGAAAAAGGTCACGCTATTACATGTCAGGAAGCCTGTTTGGTCCAGTTAGGTCCTTCTCTGACTGCAGGTGGCAATTCTACCTTTCCAGACAGCAGTTTACCTTAAAATAAAATAAAATGTAGCAGATGTCACCAGAAATTGCAAACTGTCAGAGTTCCCATCCACACAGCCCCCTGAGAGTAAAGGCTTATCTCACCACATGGCCGCCTGAATTTCTTGATGCAACGACATCACTGGCAGCATCCCTAACTAAAATGCCAGCTTGCATCCCACTGTCACACTCAACTTAAGGGCCATCTATTTCCAGTGGCCAATTCAATGAAATAACAGCAGTTTCTAGGGTAAACATGCATTTCATTTCCAAATGAAATTTCCATTTCCACGTTTAGTACTAGCTGGCTTCAAATGGGATGAAAAAGACCCAGTGTCCATTCCTAAAAACCATAAACCAGTTGGACTGGGGCCACTAGGAAGCTGGTAGGATTTCATCCTTCTACCTACTTTGCTGAACCAGCATTGAAGGCACTGGGTACACACTAACAACTACATGTTTTGTGCCAGCTCTGCTCTTTCAGGATCAGCACAGGAATGCGCACTGTAATAGGAATCAAAGAATCACCAGACTGCATCTCCATCCACATCTTCCATTGGCCCATGTCTTCTCCCAAGGAGTCAATGCTCAGACAAAGACACCACCAGTCAGTGCTTGGCCCCCATCACCACCATCTGGGCAAAAGAGGCCAAAACACTATTAACAGGTTAGCAGAGATGAGAGGACAGGAAAGGTGGCAGGAACTGTCAGGGAAAATACAGAAATACTGAATGCACTTTAACGGCACTAAGAAGCATCTCAAGAGGACTGGCACAGGAAATCTGCTAAGCTTCTCTGTAGAGATTTCATCTTATTTCTTGAGCAGTCTATTTTAAGACAATTTCAGTGACCTTACTTAACAGAGATTATGCTGTGTTTCAATTAATTTTTACATCATTATAATTAATATTTTGGTGTCTGCCGAAAGCACGCTGAGCTGTGTAAAATCCACATGTGCGACGCGATGACAAGTGCTGTTATCGAGGCGGAAGGAAGGAGATAAGAGCCCTCCAGCCCTGCCTGGCAGGGCAGAGCAGCAGCACCCCTCCAGCTGACTGCTCCTGCAGGGGCCCAGCGCGTGGAAATGCAGCAAAGGTCAGCCCTCCTCCTCAAATAACCCAGCCACTACTGCCAGCGTGGGGATATTTTCTCAAGCTAATGAATTTCCACACGCACCCACACCACAAGCAGAGCTTCTCCTCACCACCTGCTCAAATAACTGAGCCCCAGAAGGTGAAAGCAGCCAAATCAGTACAGCTTATACACATGCAGTTTATGTAAGTGCAGCCTTTTTTTTCCACTCAGAGAGCCAAACCTTAGCTCATCTGGTCAGATACACTAATTCCTGTGTATGCTGATCACCTCTCAAGTAAACCATTCTCACACCAGTACACAGGCTTCTTTTTGCAGGGCTCATTTCTGCTTCTGTTTCATCCCTGGGTTTGCAGGAGGACAGAAGACAATACATGATACCACTTCTCCAGATCTCTGCTCCTGACACATTGCACCTCCAAACCAACAGCTTCACCACCCTCATTCACTCAAGAAAATTGACTTCTACACACCCACATTAATAAACAAGACTAAATGGACGGAACCCTGAAACGACTCAAAGTTTCTGGGTGTGCTGTTACTTCAGGAGCAGTTTTTCCCCTCAATGCAACCCCAAATGCTGGAGCATTTTGACTTTTGATTTCTGCTGTTACTGTTTCAATAAGTCCCAGGTGGTAATGCTTTTACCAAGCAGGATCATGGCACAACCGTGGTGCAAAAATACTGACAAGCACATCAGCTCCACTTTTTAAAATCTCGAACTCAAAACAAAAATTCTTCCTAAAAACTCAGAATAATGTGACAACTGAACTGTGCTTCATGAAATTCAGCAACTGTGCAACATCTGAGCACAGCCATGAACATACATTCAATTCATCTAACTCTTTGCAAGAGATTTTGGTAGGATGCTGCATGGGTGAAGTACCATGCAGCAGCATTGCTAGAGGCTGTTTGAAACGTTCTTCCTGAATTTGTAACAAATCAGGAGCAAGGAGAAGACACATAGGGAAAAATTCTAATTGTGACAATTCAGCAGTGGTGATTTGGGACTGAGAAATGATCTGGCACAGAGGACAAGAAGTCTAACTACAGGAAGGGGTTAAACTGTCTGGAAGCAGGAATGCCCGGGACAGAAGGACTTCCTACAAGGGAGAGAAGTTTCCCTGGCTGGTAAGAGACAACCTCATCACTGTTTTGTAGCCATCCTGGAACTGAAGCCTAAGGGGCTGAGCTCAGGATGCCTTTGGGCAGCAGAGCTGGGCTGGGGGTGGCCTATCCCAATCTTGGGATTGATGCTGGAGCCAATTTTGGCATTTGCTTGTGATGAATCTTCAGAGACTCCCTGTGGAACCAGGTATTTCAGCAGGACTCTGTACATATATTTAAACACAAATGTCTGCTTAATTTGCCTCAAGGGGCACCACAAAAATTTCCTACTAATTTTTTTAACAGTTCTCAAGTGAAAAAAAAAAAATAAAGTAACAACCTCTAATACCATGTATGAAATTGGAAATTCTGGCCTTACCAAAAATACCATTACATAACAAACTCACACTCCTAACTGCAGGTTACCTGTATTTGGGGCCAGATGAGTTATGAATATTGACTCTGGGCTTGAATCTCTTCAAATCACCAGCCAAGATCCATTCCCAGGACAACTCTTTATCTCACTGTTGGAGTTCTTCTCCCCCAGACCACTTCCAGTACTACCTGACCTATACAGAACAAAGGAGGTGGGGCAGCAGCTGACAGGTAGAAGAAAATTAGGTGTAGCCTAATGAACAACACGAGCAAGTGCAGACACTGTCCATTTCTTTGTTTACACACACAATCTTCCTTTTAATTGGAATGGTGTAATAAATTGAAGTATTCAGGACATTGCAAGCAGGAGTTCTCAAGTGAATGAGCTCCAGAAAAGCTCCAAAAAAGCTTTACTTTTTTCCTCACTCTGAAATAAATTAGATGTGCTGCTGATAGAAGAAACTGGTTTGCATCTCTATGAACACACCAAACAGGAAAAGTTTAGTGAAACGCAAGGAGACTAACTAAATGCAAAGGTTTTGTCATGTGCTTTCAGCTATCAATGACTTCCTTGGCATCACGTTTAAAAGCAACATGGAACATGTCTTACATCTCAGGTTCAGAGTGACAAAGCAGTCTCAGACAAAGGAAGGACCCGAGATCAGCTCAGCAGGCTTGCTCCTACCACACGAGACTTTGTGAAACACTTGCCACAAACCAGGGATCTGTGCAAGCCCAGAACAAGTGCTGCAGCTTGAGCAAGTAGGCACAAAGGGAGTGTATACAAGTCAATATTTTTCGGCAGAAGTTACATATAAAATGGAAAGAGTTGAACACAGCTCTTGAAAGGCAGAGGGGAGAAAGAATAAGAATCTTACAGATTTTCTGTAAGACTTCTTGCTGCCATAGGAAAAGAAGTGATAGTACACAATTGATAGCTCTTCTGACTGTAAAGCCAGAGACAACTAATAAACTAGTACACTTACTGCAAGATCCAAACTCTCAAAGTATTAACCATTGCTAAGGCCCTCTTAAAAGTGGATTTAAAACAGGAAGGAACAGAAGAAGAGAAGAGGAAGGAAAAAGAAGAGCAATGCTGGCTCTAGGACTGAAGTATTGATCCTGTCACAAGCAAGAAGCAAATGGCAATCCTGCATATTTTCATCTCCCCTCCCATGAAATCATCTATGCTCTTGCATCCTTATATTTCAGTGAGTTCTTAGTATCACAGAATTACTTAAGCTGGAAAAGATCTCTGAGATCAAATTCAACCCAGCAGTGCTAAGTCCACTACCGAACCATGTTCCTAAGCACAACTATGCATCTTTTAAATACTTCCAGGGATGGTGACTCCACTACTTCTCAGGGCAGCATATTCCAGTGCTTGATAATCCTTTTGATGAAGATTTTTTTTTCCCCTAATATCCAATGTAAACCTCCACTGCTGCAGCTTGAGGCCATTTTCTTTTGTCCTGTCACTTGTCACCTGTGAGAAAAGACTGGAACCCCACCTGGCTGCACCCTCCTGTCCAGTAGCTGCAGAGAGTGATAAGGTCTCCTCTGAGCCTCCTTTTGCCCAGATTTAACAGCTCCAGCTCCTTCAAACACTCCTGTTAAGACTTGTGTTTCAGACCCTTCCCCAGCTCTATTGCTCCTCTTTGGAAACAGCAGAAAGATCCATGAACAAATCCAGGGTCTGCAAAAGGCTTTTCTGCAATATCACTTAAAAAAGGGTGACATTGCTTTACAATTCACTAAACAGCATATTTACTCACAGGCTGACTACATATGTTGTACTTAGATGTCACAGCAGATTACTCACTAATTACACTAGGAAAAACCCAAGTAATTACTGCAGACTCTTTCCTCTGGTGCAGAAGAGGTCGGAGACATTCATTTACATGACAAATGATCACGCCTACAACCAGCAGTGCCTGCTCCCAGCACAGAAGGACCCCTCCTCTGAAAAAGTGCCATTAAATAATCTTTTTTTTTTTTAATTACACTAAAAGCTGAGGATGTATCAGAAATGCAGAGACTGAAAAAAAATCAGGAGCTCTCACTGTTAAGGAGTCAGTTTGTTTAGGACAATGGTATAAAAATCAAATTGTTTCTTAATATTTTATCTCATCTTTCAGGCTGATAAAAACTTCTGCTACTGAATGAAGAAATCATATTACCAGGGCTGATATTCATCAGAAATATTTTGAACTGAATATGTGAACTGCTTTTAACTGAGTTCAAATCGATAACACCACTACTGTGGTTAGTTTTATTGAATTGTACATTGGAATAATATAATTTCAATTATGTTATGATGACAGTATTACCCTCTGCTATGAGCTGTATTTATCCAGCAGGAAGGTGAGATGTGCCACCTCTTCATTTGACAAATCAGACACACTATTGCTCTTAAAGCTACTTTATGGACTGATCATTGTAGGTTTATGCTGCTATATATGCACCAGGCTCTTCCCTCAAAAAGTCAACACGCTGAAAAACCTTAATTTTTGATGGCATTTCTTTTTCCTGTCAGAAATAAAGCACTGGAGGGAAGTTCAAATGCAACCACACAAACCAACACAAACCATATGTTGAGTGCCTAGGATCGTTCATGGCTGTTTCCAGAGATCCAAGCAGGGGCTTGGAAGCAAGAGAAGGTTTATTTGCAGGGGGTGGTTATGCTCATAAGCATTATTTATACGTGCAAGATGACAGCTAAATCCTTCTTGCTTCTCCCTGGTGGAAATGCAAGAGGGGAGCAGCCTGTCATTTGCTTTAAGCATTTGAATTTTTTGTTACCTGTAAATATTCAGCCGTAAAGTGGGAGAGAAAAAAATACTAATATGGATTCAAGGCTCATTTCTGTTTCCTCTCAAAAGATTTTCATTTCTAAAGCATCATTTCATATTTTAACTTGCATAACATTTGTCTTTGTCTTTTTAAACTCCAATAGAGTTTAGAACCACAAGGAAGTGGCAAGCAGAAATAACTCATCATCCTAAAACAGCACTTGTCAGAGGTGAATTTCAGAGCACCTTGACAAAGGTCGTCAGAATCATTAACTGCATTTTACTGGGGTTTAGATGCAATAAGGAGACCAAAACCAGAAGGAATGACGCACGCACACAAGGCAGGAATAGAATCCTGCTCTCCAACCTGGCCACAGAGCACTGCAAACTCATTCTGTATCATAACTTTATGACCATTATCACAGATGTGCTTTACAGAAGGCTCCATTTTTCCCCCCAAGCACCACTGACCTGCAACTCTCAACCTCCATTCTTGTAATACCTATAATTAAGTAGCTTTTACTTTCCTTTGGTGTACCAAAAAGCAGAACTACTGAGTTTTGTCTACTTGTTTGACTAATGGTCACAGAAATCACCATTGCCTTCAATTACCTTAGCAGGATTAAAATTAATTATTTTTTCCTTTGCACGGATAAGATGATACTGAATAGATTTCCCCACCATAATCAACAACCAGCTTTTAAGTCCCATATTAGCCAGTGATGCTGTCTTTCCACTAACTTGGAGTCATGCTTGTTTTTCATCAGCAGGAAGGACAAGGTCTCATTCCTAGGAGACATCCAGATTTCATTACTTCCTGTACCTGGGTCCTCCTGACCTCTGACAAACGCACTGTCTCCTTCCTCCTACATTCACATACAGCTCCTCCAACACAAACCCTCACTTCTGCAAACAGGCATAAAGGCCATGCACCTTTGCTCTTTAAATTAAGCTGAAGTGGGACTCTAAGAGCCCCAAATGGCACTTGATTCAGTTAGGTCTCTCCTACTCCAAACCATTCCCAGAGACATCCCTGTCCACACACACTTCTGCTGCTGCAGTCTAGCCAAGAAACTATTAGCACTTTGCAGCCTTCAATTTAAGACCATCAGTGTGTGACAATTAGATGTATTAAATTCTGTTAGGCCAACAAAACTTATGATTTAGCTAACAGAACAATACCAATAATTTATATGTATTTTTTTACCAGCGATTAATCTGCTAGACTTCATGCTTTGATCATGATACTTGTGGGTATCACTTTTCCAAAAAAAGCCATTACAGATATGCAGGCAAGTGCCAAGTTACACCACTACCTATAATTTCATTCTCCTTGCTGCCAAACTGAGCCTGGGTCTTTTACTATGCGTACAAATGCTAATTACAGCTCAACACTAATGCTAATCCTGACATCTGCTAATTAAAAGATCACATCTTCTGCAGAGTCAGCAGTGCTATTCAAATGAAAACATTAATCAGTTTAAAATTAAAAAAAAAAATCAATCAACAAAGCAGGAATTTTAGTCCTTGGTTCAATTAATATCAAAGTGCAAACTGGGAGTACTCAAGAGCAAGTGTCAGAACATTCTTTGGGAATATCTAATGTTCGGTGAAAAGGAAAACTTTCAGCTCTGTGTGATTTTCCTGTTCTCAGTAACTGTCTACTTCCTCTCTTACACCTTCTTTAATCCTCCCTTCTCTGGAACCAGAGCACCTCAGAAAGCCAAGACTAGCCCATACCAACATCCCACAGTCAAACCAAGGCAAGCACAAATACCCACGCACGTACATTGAAATACCTAACAAGTCCCACTTCAGCTTCATGGGACCATTGTCCCCTACAGCTAACACATGGACCTACAGGATCAGGGCTGTCATGGACATCTACAACCCATTAACACCCTCACTAACAGTGTCTTGGACAGGACAGTCCAGAGTTGCTTCCCATTTCAGCACACACAGTAGGCAGGGGAAAAGGGTAAAAAAAAGGATGCATCCATTCCATAAAAAAAACCGGAGATCATAAAACCCCACCAAAAAGTCTACACATGCCTGGACCTAAAACACAGGGCTCCTCAACTGACCAGTTCCTACCTCAAACTCTGCTGCTTTACATCTTGTCCCCAGTCCCTGTTTTTCCTGTAAGAGATGTCCACCATTCTCCCAGCAGAGCCCTCCTGCACGGTCCCTTGACTCTCTCCATGAATGGAGCTGCCACCTCCCAGACCCTGCTTGCTGCCTGCTGCTTTGATTCATTTCTTTAGCACTTAGAAACCATGGTGCACGTGCTCCAGAGACAAAGTGGCCTGCTCAGAGTTCAGATAATGGGGACATTAGAACCATACAGACTACTCCAATTCCCAAGGAAATCAGAAGAAAATGGAGGTTTTGAAGAGATGAAGAGAAGGTGCAACCCAATGGCACCCCAACAACAGCAGCCTCCTACAGAGCAATCCTTTAAAAACCATGTTTACTAAGTGCCAAAAGGATGCCTATTGGTAAAAAGGAATTGGAAGTCACCTCAAAACAAACAAAAAAAATTACCTTTTTCTTAGCAGGGCAAGACTCCTGCAACCCTCCAAAAGAAAGAAACAGTTCCAGTAAACGAAGAAGCCCACGAGCAATAGCAGCTTCCTAGGCAGCACTGAGCAAGCAGCAAAATAAGGTTTTTCATTCATTTAGCATACTGCTGCTCAAAATTTATTTTGAAAAAAAGCTGCATTTATTTTGCTGGAGCTCAATAGAAAAAGAAAAAAAAAGCTCTTTAATTTTTTTATACAAGTTAATATTTGTATTTATAGGGAAACGAGAAATCAAGTTTACTGCCTTTTTAACAATGTTAATATGAAAATGCTCTTTTGATGTAAGATGCCAACGTTTCCTCCCTTCTCAGCTACATGCCCTGCAATTGCCATCTTAGCTGCACTTTAAAATTTCCACTCAGGTGAAGTCTTACACTGTAATATATCTTTAGCTAATAATACACTGCAGCCAGTTATAAATTAATCACGTTGATAAAAGGTCTTACAAAGTTACCAATATCACTCTGAAATTCACATGCAATATTACCAAGTCTTATTTGAATAGAATAGGCAATTCAATCAAGAAAAAATGTGACAGAGACTTCCGACTGCAAAAGAATCTTAAATCATTAATGAACCTAAGAATTTAATGTATGCAAATTAAATTATATATGCATATTTCAATGGCCTAAAAGTTTATGTGCATACTTTACTTGGGAATCTGCCTTGTGATACGATTAGAAAGAAATGGTGACAATTCAAATCTTTTATTACTTTGGACGGTGAAGTGTTCACATAATTTATGTTCACCTCAAAAGGTACAAAACCCCATCAATTAAAGCCAGGCTGCAGATGGTATAAATAGACTGCAGTCCCACTGAAGGTGCTATAAGCACTGTCTCAATACATCATTTCAGGTTCAGGTCTCACTGGTCTCCACTTGTAAAAAGTAAACAAAACCTGAGGTTATGAAAAACCTGGCATCAGCCTGCACAGAATTCAAAGAAAATAATTTGAGCCCTCTCCTCCTCTGGTAATCAAATTCAGCAGCAGGTTCAAAAGTTACCAGGGCATGGCAGGACACTGACCTGTACAACTATTAAATAAGCTTTCTCTCTTAGCAAATCACTTTTTAAAGACAGGAAGGGAATATGTGATAAAATATTAATCTTATTGATTGTGCTCTAAGAAAAAAAAAAGGTTAGAATCTGATTGCAGAGTTTATGAGAGCTTGTGGCTACTAAACATCTCTTCAAAATTACTATGTTGGATTTTTTCCCTTTTTAGTAAAGCAAGACAAAAAAAACAGTCCCTTAATGAAAAGTCAAATTTTTTTGACTTCTGAAATCAACACAGTGTTTTCTGCTATAAGCTATTTACTGGGAAGACAAAAATCCACTCAGGTAATGGGCTCTTTAGGAAACATTTTTATCCCCAAGCACAAAAAATTATATTGATAAAAATATACAGATTTATGTTGCCACAGTGAAAAGCATCCACTGAAGCTCAAGGCAGCAAACAAGAAACAAGATTTCATTTTCCAGTTTGAGGTAAATGTACTAATTTAATACTGACTCCTTTTTTTTTTTTATTTTGATTTTTCTTTTTTCTTTTTTTTTTCTCCCAACAGATTAACAACACTCCCAAAGAAGAAATCACAGCAGAGAAGTTGAGGCAGATGTTCCCAATGTGTGGCACCACATCCAACAACACAGAAATGGTACCCACAGAGCCAAAACTGAGCAACTTCACCAGGTGCACAGCACCAGCAACTTCTGCCAAGATGCTGAGCCCTCCCCATCTGAGGTGAAAATCTGGTTTTAGGCTCACACCCCGCAAAGCCAATGCTCAGCTCCAAGAGAGGATTTAAACCCTGTTAGTGCATCTGTAGAAACGCTTTGCTGAATTAAGGCTCTGCCCGTTTACACCTCTTCCTGTTATCATTTCTCCCTGGGCTATCACTAAATCACACAGGATCTAATGACCTAATTAAAACACTTCTTAACACTCACAGCATTTTTGATGCCAGCTTTCAGCACAACTAATGGCAAATGAAGGTTAATAACTGGTAATTATCATAGCCCTTTTAAGATTTTGTTTTTAAACAAAGGAGTGAAAATATAAAAATAAATTACTGCAAGAAAAGAGCAAGCATACATGCCATTCCTGAACACTACTAAAAACCATTCACAAGAACAGTAGCTGTGGCTATAAAAGCCAAATATTAGAAACATTCAATGCTTTCAAGCAGGATGAATCTTAGACACTGCACATTCTCAGAATTTAAGCTTTAAAAAAGCCACCTGTAGAAAAAGCTATCTAAATACTAGTTTACCGATATAGAAATCAAAACTGATATCTCGCCAAGATACAGCTATTGAAGTGCAGATACAGCTACTGAAGTGCTTCCTGTAACTTTTCATTGTTCTGTAAACAAGCTGCTGCTTTGCTACACTGTCTTTCATATACATTGTGCCAACCAATCCCCATGGCCCACTTTTACTAATAGAGCTTCAAAATTACATGCTTTAAAAACAAACAAACAAAAGACAATCTTTAAAGACTTAATAATAAAAACTTCCCACCTCACGTGACACTACAGAAGCTTGAACAGCTTTATGAACAGTTTATATTAACAGCTGCTGTAAAACCAGTGAGAACACAAGCCTACATTAAAATAATATTTGAGGTTTCCACAACAAGAGACGAGCAGATTTGCAGAAATACAAAAGAGCATTCAGAATGGAGCCAGTGCTTGGACTTGTGTATTCCAGTGTGTCCTTCAGCAGGAAAGGCTGCTCATAATGCAACGCCTCAGTGGCATTCAGCCTCAATCAATTCTTACAGAGGCAGACGCTAAGTTGCACTGAGCACAGCCTTGAGTGGATGACAAGCTCTAACCACAAATGCAGCTTTCTCCAGCAAAAAGATTTGTTCAGAGTTCAAATTCTCAAATATTAGGAAAATCGCTGAAAATAAGATTCAACTAAGGTATAATTAAGTATCCCGTTTAAATCCCTTGAACCCTGGCTCTGTCAGCAAGTGCTGCCTGGGAGAGTAACAGAGATTTTGAACTCAGACTTAGGAACTTTACAGATCTATAGCCTTCAAACTGCTGCAAGTTTGTTTATTTTTTTAATGCTAATTAATTTTATTCAAGATGAACACGCATGTCTTTGTGACCCCAAGAAAATTTCAGGAAGAGGTCTGTGCAAAAGCACTTTGCTTGGCCACTGGGGTGAGGGGACAATGGTGACTTGAAAGTACAGATGTTTGAGGCACTGATAAATCCCCAGCAACTGGAGCAAAATAACAGGACTATGCTGTAAACAGACACAAACACATCAACAGAACATTCTCAATCCCCTGAGTCAGAATTGCTCATTTCCAGCTAAAGTGGCTAAAACTTTCAAGCAATATTATCCTTTTTTTTTTTTTGAGGCAACGAGTCATACAAAATCATTCATTGGATCTAACTCCATATTGCTTTCCTCCAATTTTTTAATTAGATCTGACAATTATTACCAAAAAGCACAAATTATTTTTAAGCTACACCGAAGTAAACACTCAGCAACATCTGCTTTGTTTTCATTGTTCATTAAAACATATTCAGAACAACAGAAGTTTTAAATGCTCCATCACTATTTGTTATTCTGTATTTAAATACTTCGATCAGCTCTCCTCTATGCAGAAAAAGCAACATACACCATTTCCCATCAAGACTAAAGAACAAAGAAATCTCCTCTTAGTCTTCTAATGAGGGCAAAATCATCCAATGGCACCACAGAACTTTACCAGCTGCTAAAAAAAAAATACAAAAAACTCAGCCACAAGTGTGAGACTGCTACAGTAGACTCCTAAAATCCCTATCTCCATCCAGGTCAAGTCAGGACTCTTCAAGTATTCAGTCACTTGCTTAAAAAATTAAAATCAACAGTGTGGAGAAGAAACCAGCACCAAGTAATTAGTAAGAGGGTGAGTGAATTTAGTGCTACATATCTGCAATATTGATGGATTCAGGCACGTGCCATGCATACACAGCTCTGCTCTGGAGATGCAAGATGCAGTTTGCTCTCACACGTCTCTTTCTCCAAAGTTCTGTACAATTTTGAAATGAATTCACATGATGATGAGGTTAGATTTTGTTAGTTTTCACTGGACTATATTAGAAACAGCAGGAAAAAAGAGAATAGAACACACCTTGCTAAGCAAGTTACCATACATATACACACACATCTAGAGAATCACAGTATCATCAAAGCTGGAAGAGACCTTTAAGATCACCGAGTCTAACCATCCACCCAGCACTGCCACTGTAATCCCTAAACCACCAAATCATCACCCAGCAGCAGATCCAGACACCTCCTGAACATCTGACAATGGATCCCATCAGGGATCCCACAGACTTGTGAACACCTAATTGCAGAGCAGGCCACTAATCATTTCCTCCTGGATTATGGGGATTTCACTCACCTCCCCATCACCAATTTCCAGCTCTGAGAGCTGGGTATCCTGAGGACAACTGGCCCTGATATTGAAGGCTGGGGCAAAGAAGGCATTAAATACACATGCACATGTGTTATGTACACATTCCTACTCACACATATGTGTGCATACAGGCACACATATATACAATGCTCAGTGCTCCCTAGGGCAGGAGACTTAACCAGCACACTGGGGACTGACCTTCAGATCACCTAAGATTGGAAACAGGAAGGTTGAGAGAGATTCCAACACCACAGAGCAAACATCATACACACTCTGAGCAGCTCTGCACTGTTTCAGAGCTTGTGCTCCTGCTACGCAGCCACGCAAAAATTAGCTGTAAACCAGCCAGGAAGCTGATCCCAGGTGAAAACAGCCTAGCAAGATTACAAATTCAACAGAGATTTTAAAATTAGAGATTCATTTCCCAGCTTGGTTGCCCCATACAGCCACAGAAACAGATGGGAAATGAAGAGGGTTGATTTGGGGGTGGAGGGGAAGCAGTCAAAACTTGCACTGGAACATCTGTCCAAACTGCAGTTCTCAGAGAATCAAGAAAGGAGGGTAGGAAAAAATCTTTTTTTTTTTCCTGAGTCTTGAAGAGACTAGCAGGATCTACATATACCTTATTCATAGGACATAGCTTTATTAGATAAATCATTAATTTGCCTGGAACCAGGAGCTTAGGGCTGCATTCTGGGAAGCTCCTCTCCCACCAACAGGCTCAGCATCCTAGGGCACCTACCCAAGGGATGCCTTCCCACATGAGTCAAGGCAGACACATCTCCCAGCACCTGCTTTTTCAGACTGTTACGTTTGCAGTCCTTGAAAGAAAAGGGAGAGCAGAGGTGTAATTGCTCAGGTTTGCAGGTTACTCCATGTTCTTGAGGAAAAAAACGTCATGGAGGTACCAAAGCCCATGCTGGGAATCCCACTCATAATATGCAGGACTGCACAGGAACTAACAGCAGGAATCACTCGTGTGCCACCAGGCTTGCATTTATTTTTGTGATATTTAAGGTACGTGTCTTACACCAGCTGAAGTGAGAGCTCCTCCTGGGCACAAGCTCTGTGAAGATCAGGGGCCATTTCAATTCCTCTCCATGCACTTCCTGATGGATCAGCTTTGCTGTGCCAGGTACCAGCTTATCACACAGATTCACATTTGAATTGGAGATGCACTGCAAGCCAAGGAGAGTAATTTCCTGGGGTGGGATTCACCTCCTCCATCTTAAGGTATCTGCAATGTAAATGTCTCTATCTGAGTTTGGCACCTTAGGCTCCCTTTACAGTCAGTGAAGAGAAATAATCTTTTTAGGATGCGATTCATCTGACTTATTTTAAAGGTCTGCATGAAAAGGAAAGGAATCATGTCTCAAAAGCACCTGCCTCTTTCCATTAGACAGAGGGTCAGTTTAAATTATTAGCTTGCATAGAGACATCTCAGTTCGACTAGATAAACATAACCTACCTAATCTTTCTGCTTTTAAAAAACAAAACAAAAACAATAACAAAAAAAAAATCACAAAAAACAATCCCAAACAAACAAACCCACACAAAAGCCCATCCCAAAAAAAAACCCCAACATCAAAACAAAAGACCTCAAAAGCCAAACATGCAAATCCCATGGCAAAAGTGGGATGCAGAATAAATGAATAAAATTATAAAAATACCAATTAGCTATTCAAACAAGGCAGAACAATGCTCACTTCCTGTCCATCACACTTCAGCACTGCAATAAAAGCTCACTAATGAGCCAGTTAACCACATCTGACTTATTCACTGCCCACAGCAATGACCAGCTGACTGACCACCAAACGTGTCCCAGTGGATGCTGCCCAGCTGCAGTTCAGCCCAACTCAGGGTCTGGGCAGATGCCACAAGAGCAAGGCAGGCTGCTCACTGGGATGTTTTTCTAGATACTTGACCAGCTCAAGTAATTTTGTTCAGGAAGAGAAAAAGGCAAAGTTGCAAGAGTGCCACAGTCACCAAAAAGCAGACAGCAGAAGCACAAGAAATTTGGAGCCAAGGTTAGTTGTAAGGAAAAGCTAAGCATTTGTCATTATAAAAATATACACAGGCAGCATCCAAGCACCAACCACTATTTCTTTAAAAAGCAATAATTTAAAAAAAAAAAGTTTTGTATCTTTATTAGTTTCATGTCCTAAGCATAACAGGCATGATTTCTGGAACAGCAACAACTTCTAAGGTATCTCCAGAATTCACAGGCTTTAGCACATTGTGGTTGTGGTTTTTGCTGTATACTTGCAACTTCTCACTGGAGTTTTCAAATACCATTTTAATCAGTGACATACTTTGAGCTGTCCAAAGTGAAAAGACATGAAACAATAAAGGTCAGCACGGGAACTGCAGGAAGTTCAGCAGACAAATCATGGGGCACGAGGGGATTACACCCTGTCACACTGCTACAGCTGAACTCAATTCTTCTGCTGCCTGGTCCTGCAGGCAACAGTCCTGTTAATCATAACATTATAATATACATACAATACAGTCCTGTTAATCATCACATTATAATATACATACAATACATAAGAGGTCCATAATAACCTCTAACTTATCAGGTATCAGTAAAATAAAGTGACAAGACGTTGTACTTTTAAAAGAAACTTTAATTTCCCCCATATTTTAGCAATATTATGAATCACCACTAGATTACTTTTCAAATGTGTCTCCACGTTGAATGAAGCAGATATTTGCAAGCCTCTTCAAGCTGATTCACCCTTTACTTTTCCAGGCAACCTCTTACATGACTAATGTGCAGGAAAATTCAAGTCCACAACATTCAGCTCTCAATTAGAGACTATTTTTAATTAGCTACAAACACTATATCCAAAGACTGTATCAGCAGCAACTGGCCTGAATCAACACAGAGTTTTTGATGAAAACAAACAAAGCAAGCCCACACAAGAAAACCTCATCTGGCCTTCATCCAAGCATGCAAACTAAGGGACATTTCCATATCACTCTTCCAGTCAGTGCTTTGGCCAAAGCCAAATTAATAAGGGAAAGACAGTTTCTTCTCAGTTTAAAAACAGAAAGCCTTTTTTTGCCACACCTTTACCTGACAAGAACAGTATAGAAACAAGCCCAATAAAATCATACTTATACAAAAAGACAGGAAATACATTTTTCATTGAGCTGATATCCTAAAATGTAAATAAGATGAGAACTGATCAGCAAGGTGGTGGGAAAACTCAAAAGAGAAGGAGAAAAAAAAAAGGGCCCCATCCATCCCTTCATAATCTCTTCACTGCACTCAGAAAATGGAGGTAACCACAACACTGTCTGCTCATCCTCCTCCATCGGCACATGCCGATACCATTTTTGCCATGATGTGACACCAGCACACAGAGCTGAACACCAAAGGGCACACACTGCAAGGCTACATCAAGATTTCACAACATGATTTATTTGTGGCTCCCAGCAGGTCTTCTCAGATGATGAAGTGTCTTGCCAGCAGCTGAAATCTCGATACGGAGACCACAGACCTGCATTAAACAAAGCTTTGCTCCTGCTATTATTTTATCCCATCCTGTTCACAAACTATGTCCTCTTGATTAATTTAAATAATTGCTCCGTGTTACAACAGCACCAGCATTGATCATCTTTACATACCCTGGATGCCTGACATAATGAGTCTGGAAATCAAAGTGGAGAAACTAAAGAAAATGGAGTCGGCATCCAGCTAGGAAAAAGCTGGAAGAGCCAGGAATCAGTCCCGGCTTTGCTGGAAGGGAAGACACTTTGTCAGGACACAGGATCCTCATTTCTCCCTCAACAGAAAATTCACAAGGAGGCTGGAAACTTAAAATAATTACTCAGCGACCTTTGAACCTTATTACTGCATACACACACAGGTTTAACTGTATGGCTGTCATAGTCCCTTACTCCCTAACACAAATTAGCCACGTTAGGCAAAATTAGGCACAAATTCAACAGGAGAAGAAAGCAAGAAATGTCACCAAGTGCAATAATTAGTACACACTGCAGCTGGACACCTTGTGCTGCCTCCAACATGGGCACTATCCCCTTCTCATAGGTTTTGTAACACCTGGCAGGTTCAGTTGAGCTCTAAGGAAGAACTTTCCCTTACTTGTGGCATTTGCCTAGCACTGGGTTTTGACACTGAGAGTGCTGGCACATCTGGGACCTTCAGCCTCAAAGGCCACACAACTGTACAAAGTCCTCAAGTTCTGCACAGGTGACTTCCAGATAGGAAAATGGGGCTATAAAATACCTCCTGCTCCCATGCACCTTTACCAAGGGCTACCTCATCTGCTTTCACAATGTGCACCAACCCAACCAGCACACCCAGCACAGATGGCAAGCAATTTTTATTTTAATTTTAAAAAATAGCTTAGCTTTAGGAGCAACAAAATGCTAGTAAAGAATCTCATCTCCCTTTTTTAAACAGACACCTGAGAAATTTATCAGTGATGGATTTTTTTGCTCATTTTCGAGTTCCACTGAAAGTTCAAAATTAGGAGAAATGCTACAGTTCTGCAGCACTTACATAAAAAGAAGAACAAAAATTTTAACTATTACAACAAGATGTCATTTCCAATTCAGAAACAAATTATCAGACTCAGCTCAGGAACAGATACATATGGAGTTACTTGGACCAAGTTAGTTCTATAGAAGAGCAGATGTCAAGTAGACTTCAATCCAGTGAATTTTCCATCTTCCTTTTCCTGTCTGACTTCCAGCATAAGGAGAACATAATGGGACCATTACTTTTCCAGCAGGCTGTGCTTTCATATGTAAATTTCACCTCCATAAAGGACCATTTTTAAATATTTGGGGTTTTTTTAAGGCTGATTATAACCTAGCTTCCACACAGGGACACAGATGAAACAAGGCCTGTCTAAGCACCTCACTGAGTTCTGACCAGAGCCAAGAATACTTGTCATCCTTGTGCAACCAGTAAAATGGTTATAAACCCAGCTCTCCTTGCCCTTACCCTTCCTCTGTGTCTGCCACCATCCCAGGATGATGATTTCATGGCAGGAAGTTTCACCACCCTCAGCACCAAGCCAGTCCTGGGGACACCATCTAGGATGCTCTAAAAGAATAATGTTTGCTGGTCTTTGACCCATGGCTCTGGATTTACAGTCTCTGCTAAAAAGACAACTCATATCCAGCTGCAGATGTATGGAAGAGCCCCTTAAAATCTGATGGTCAGCTACATGCTTACAGGCCATATTCCTCCTCACTGTACCACATACACAAATCACCTTGCAAGGAGAAATTACCCCTGAAGCTCTGGCAAGCATCATGGCAAAATATGCAGGGCTCACAGACACATGAATTCCTGTACTTCACCCCCAGCCTCACAAATCTGCATCTGGCATCTGGTGGGATTAGCTGTGCACTAGGAGAGAAAAAATATATGCATAATTATAAATTACTAGAAAGTCCTGAGAGCTGTCCAGCTCCTAGGAAAAACAATCCCCTTAACCAAAGACCAGGGAAGGCGAGCAGCTGGAGCATCAAACACTGGAGGCCTCCTAAGCTGGCACCTCAAGAATATCATTAAGGCATGGAGCTCACATCTTCTCCCAACTCCTGTAAGGAAAGGTTTTGGGTTTACCTCTAGAAGGAGGAATCACTTACTCACCAAGTAACCTGATGTAAAGACAGCTGCTGCACAATGCAGGGAAGCAATGGGGTGGATGGGGATTGATCAAAAGGCGGTTTTGCAGCAGAGGCAAGCAGACTCTGTGGCTCCTTTCCTTTAAAAGTGGAATTCCCCCTTCTTTTGCAGGAGAAGACTAAGTTACTCAGAAAACACACATCCAACCCTCAAAGATCATCACAGCCCACTACTGAAAAAGAAAGTTTAAAATAATATACTTCCAGGACCTCATGTTCTCAGCTTCATATTGGGAAAAGCAAGTCATGTGTCAGCACCTGAAAAACCTGTGCAGTTTACACATTCAATGACTTTTTATCCCTGTGAGTTGTATGGAAAACAATAATGAAGTCGATTGTTTGTTGGAAAAACAGATATATACCAATATCTGTTATATAGATATATGTTTCAAAATTGGAAGCTCCTGTGAAATATTTTTTCCCTGGTGAAGGGTTCCACAGTAGCTGTGCCCAATAAAAAAGCACTGTGCTTTCAATTGTCATTGTTTAACCCCAGCTGGCAACCAAGCCCCACACAGCTGCTCACTTGCTCCCCACAACCAAATGGGGGAGAGAATCACACTAAAAGTGAGAATACTCATGGGTTGAGATAAGGGTAATTTAATAGGTAAAGCAAAAGCTGTGCAGGCAAGCAGAGCAAAACAAGGAATTTATTCACCACTTCCATGGGCAGCCAGGTGTTCAGCCATACCCCAGGTAAGCAGGGCTCCATCACACACAGTGGTTACTTGGGAAGACAAAAAAGCCACCACTCCAAATGCCTTCCACTTCCTTCATCCTCCCCCAGCTCTAAATGCTGGGCAAGATGCCATATGGGATGAAATATCCCTTGGGTCAGCTGGGATCAGCTGTGCTGGCTGTGTCCCCTCCCAGCTCCTCATGCACCCTCAGCCTCCTCGCTGCTGGGGTGGGGTGAGAGGCAGAAGAGGCCTTGGTGCTGTGCAAGAGCTGCTCAGCAGTGACCAAAACACCCCTGAATTACTACTGAATTAGCTTCCAGCACAAATTCCAAACACAGCCCCACAACAACTACTGTGAAAAAAATAACTCTAGCCCAGCCAAAACCAGCACACAGATGATAAAAACAAGATGAGAATATTTATCCACACTTCACATCTTCTCCTTGTTGGGCACAATACATGATGTTAAACACCCTGTGGTGAAGTCTCCCTTCATCTCACTGATTTGGAACTTTCATAAAACACAGGATTGCTTAAGGGCATCAGCACTGATGACAGGAGTCAGCTACCATCAACTACATCAGCACTGACCACAGGAGTCAAATCCCTGTTTGGGGATTTGTGTTTGTGGGTTTTGATTTTTTCTACTTCTGCAAAATTTAAGCACCTAAAAGCTCTAGCTAAAGGATAAGATTATTGACACAGAGCTGGATATATACATGCTGGATATGTACATCACTTGATATGCCAAACCATATGCCAACAGGGAAGTCCTGAAGTGTGTAAATCTTGATCTGAAAATAATTCTCGGCAGAACTAGGGCCCGAATCTGCAACATATGATAATTTCCCTCCATCCTATTCTCACACCTGTGCTCTTGTGTTATCTTCTCTCCCCAATCACATTGCAAAACCCTACACCAAAAAAATAAAAAGCCCAACCCCCCAGAAGACGTTGCACAGATGTCTCACTGTCACATCTATTATTCAAGAAAGGTCTCATTGAATAAATGTCTGTTCAGAGGCTCTAAACAAATTTCATTTCTGAACACCACTGTCTGCAGCCCAGCAAGCCATTTCACCAAGATAAGATCACACATTTAATCAAACGCTTCAAAAAAGAAATACACACCGAGTTTGCTTAATAACATCAAATAATAAAAGTGCAGCACTGGCAGCATACTAATTTTTAGTGCTCTTTCTTCTTTGAGGGTTGTCTCAATAGTCAAGGTCAACCGAACATGGGATTTCTTCTAATTAGGGTTTCTGGTAATGGCTAGACCTGCTTACTCTCACCACTTAGCCACGGTTTTCCCTACAATGAAGACATCTCTCTTTCATTTTAAATTAAATCACTGCAGCATCCCACCCAAGTACAACAGACAAAACTGCATAACTCTGCTAATTCAATAGAGGACGTAAATGAAGGAAACAAAAACCACATCTTTGTGGTCAACAAGCAATCATCCACACAAGTGTCTATGGTATAAAAGGAAAAGTGATTTACAGGAAAAAAAAGAAACCAAACGTGATTATCTGCTTGGTGTTTATCTCTAGCTCCTACTGCAGTACAGCACAGACCTATTTTGAGTTAGAAACTGGGAGTGGACTTGGCACCCCTAGGCCAAAATATACTTTGCCCTTTATTTTATTGTAGTAGTAACAGGAGTCAGCTCAAAAATCCAGCATTATGTTACTACTACTGCAAAATACATCCGTATTACCACAGACCAGACTTAAATTGTATTCTTCACTAACTTGTCTATTACTCTGTTTCTTAGTAATTACTTATTTATGCATTTAAGTAATCAGCTTTACCACAATGACGACTGCTGAAATAGGCTTTGCCCCCAAATTACGTGAACTTGGGGCAACTGTGGACTCTTGCTGTGCTCAAGCCTGCAGCTTGAAAAGGGTCAAACAGAAGCTGGAATCCTCACCCTTACAGCCTGGATCATAGGTTATGCTGAGCTGCCCTTTGCTTTCTCAGGATGAGGGAGCAACCAAGCATAAAGGCATTGGAGAAGACAACCCCCCATCTGCTGCTGCCAAATCTTGAGACAAACAGTGAAGCAGCTCTGAGATATATTCCACGCCATATCCCATTTTCTCTGTCAGAAACATCCCTCCAGACACTGCAGAGGTCCAGATTCTCCCCTTGAACATTGCACCTTAGCTTAGGCTGGCATAAACTGCTGGAGTGTATTGGCAAACATATTTCTACATGTTTCAAACACCTTGAGTTTCACCCCAGGTCTCGGCTCCACTGCAAACACAGGGCTGCTCAGTTGGGAATATCCTCATGTGCTCAGCGACGTGTGTCTGTATTTCTCACCAAAACAAGGATACTTACATAGGTATCATTCCCTTGTTGCAGTGGATACTGTCTACCTCAGCTTCAGCAAGGCTTTAGACACTATCTCTCACAACACCCTCACAGGCAAGCTCAGCAAGTGTGGAAAGGATGAGGGCACAGTGAGGTGGACTGAGAACTGGCTGAACAGCAGGTCCCAGAAGGTCCCAGAAGGACTGCCCAGGGTTCATTTGAACGCCTGTCACTGGTGCTGTCCCCCACTGTTCAGTACCAGGCCCGGTTAATCAGTGACTTGGCCAAAGGGGCAGATGCCGCCTCGGCAAGTTCAGTGATGGCACAAGGCAGGGAGGAGTGGCCAGTTCCCCAGAGAGACGTGCAGCCCTTCAGCAGAAACCATCTGAAAATCAGCACAGGGTCCTACACCTGGGGCAGAATAACCCACACACCAGCACAGGCTGGGGCTGATGTGCCAGGAAGCAGCTCCAGGGAGAAGGAGGTCCTGCTGGACAACAAGCTCTCCATGAGCCAGCCAGTTGTCCATGTCTTGTGGCCAAGCAGGCCCATGGTATCTTGGGGGGCATCAGGAAGAGCATTGCCAGTAGGTCAAGGGAGGTGATCCTGCCCCTCTACTCAGCCTCACCTGGAACGCTGTGTCCAGTTCAGGGTTCCTCAGGACAAGAGGCATGGAGCTCCTGGAGTGAGTCCAGCAGAGACCAAGAAAGATGATGAGGGGCCTAGAGCATTAAAGGACTGGAGCATTTATGGACAAAATTCTTTACTGTGAGGGTGGTGAAGCACAGGCTGCCCAGAGAGGCTGTAGATGCCCAAGCAATGAGTGTTCAAGGCCAGGTTGGATGAGGCATTGACCAACCTGGTTCAGTTGGGAGATATCCTTGCCCATGACGGGGGTTTGGGAAGAGATACTCTTTAAGGTCCTTTCCAACCCAAACCATTCTATAATTCCATGATTCTGTTTCTCTTACTGAGATATAAGTAACGAGCTAAGAGAGCTGGGCCTCTTCAGTCTTAAAGAGATGAGAAGGGACCGCATCAATATCTATGAGTACCTGAAGGGAGGTGTCAAGAGGATGGAGCCAGGCTCTTCTTGCTGGTGCTAAGCAAAAGGACAAGAGACAATGGGCAGAAACTGAGGCACAGAAAATTCCACCTGAACATGAGGAAGAATTTTTTAATGTGTGGATGACAGAGCACTGGAACAGGTCGCCAAAAAAGACTGTGAGTCTCCCTGACTGGAAATATTCAAGGACAGTCTGGATGCAAACCTGTGCAATGTGCTCTAGGATGATCCTGCATCAGTAGGGAGGTTGGATCAGATAACCCAGTGTGTCACTTCCAACCTTATCCATCCTGTGATTCCGTGATTTCAGCTTCCCTTTCAAATATCACTGAAGTTGTACAGAATGAGGTTCCCCACTTCTGCAACTGAAAGGCCTCACACAGGCTTTAGAAAGACTCATTGCAAATTGGTGACCTACTTAAGGAGATCTATAAAGTGCATTATGATTGTAATTGTGGATCCCTTGTCAGAAGGTCACAAGTTATCCCTCTCTGCAGGGTAATTGCTGTATTTCGAATACCTATCAGGAAGAATTTAACTCAAGGAGGTATATGTCATTTTGGAGTTGTACCAAATAAAGCACTGATTGTAACATTACTTCCCTCTAAAAAAAAAAAAAAAGAAAGACACACAGACATTCCACACACCTGCATCCATTAAAGATAATCCAAAATGACATTTTCTTGAAGAAGTCTGTGCTGTGGGAATTGCAAGTGCAGTAGTCACATCATAATTTCCCTCGGAAGGAAGTGGGATAGATACATCAAATTTTCCAACTATAACAGCCTGTGATTGCAATATCCAAAATCCAAAGGAATGACATTTTAGATTACACACACAGGTCCAACAAGCTTTATCTGAGAAACAATGTCCAATATAGAAATCTGTGGTGTGCTGCAAACAGGAACAGCTGTTCTCTGGATACTCCTGATAAGCCATCTACTACAGGATTACAGACCAGTACTGTGTACCTCCAGGTACACTTCACATTAAAGAAATCATTCAGGATAGAATCCCAAAATCTTTAGTAAACTTGGGAAAAAAAGGAGGGAGACAAAAACAAACAAACCCAAACTAAAAATGCAAAAGTACACAGCAACAAAAGTGGTAACATTACACTGCACATATGGGTAAAGAAACCACAACATACATCTTGCTGAAAGAAAAACACCCAAACAACAAAAACCTGTGTCCTTTGAAGCGAGTGGTGGGAATTTGCACCATTTTGAAATCACAATGTTTCAGTCAGTAACACACACATGCAAAGGCAAAGCAAAAGAAAAGGAGTTAACATGATCCCTGAAATTCTCAACTGTCTCCATCAGTGAAAGGTATTCAAAAAGACAGCTACAAAGCGTGCTTTTTTTTCCTTTCCTCCAGCAGTCTTTGGAACAGGAAATAATAAAAATAAAAAAATAAAATAAAATTGTGGGGGAAAAGGAAGGGGAAAAAAAGGAGAAAAAATCCAGAGAGCTACTGAAAATGTCCTTACAGGGTCAGCTGTCACTGGAATGCATCTGAGTATTCAAGGTACCCACCCAAGCAGAACATCAAAAACTGGGCTTGGGTCCCTCCCCTGTTCTCACGGGCTTAAGCCAAGGCTTGGTTTGGGGCACTGAAGAGCAAGGCAGGGCAGTGCCTCTGCAGGGCTCAAAAACAGAGACCCACCGACCAAACAGAACAGGGGCATAACTTCTGCTTAGGGCCTCCCTTGTCTCCTGCTGTCCTCCAACACAACACACGGGCTTTAGCACTAAAAAACCAGTTAACAGCTCAGCAGCTCCCAGTGCTGGGCTCTTCTGAGCTAAACCCCCCATCTAACCTAGGCCTGCCCAAAGTTAGGCAGCATCCTCATAGCTAACATACCCCTTACTCCTTGCTTCAAGGAAAATCTTGACATCCCCAAGTATGCTGCAAACAGCACTTCTGCAACACAGTGAAGCTTCTCTTCCTCACTGTGAGGGCAATGAAAAAAAATCTCATGAAGGCAGGCTTCAGCAGGTTCAGAATGGAAAAAGCCTGCTACAACAAATAAGCAAGGACCAGCACTGACTCTGATAAAACATGGGGCTGCTCAACACATCTGAAAATGTGGGTGTTCTATTTTGGTGTTGGACTACTAACCAAGCAATTCAGTTAAAATTTTGAAACTGCAGGCCCATGCACAAGCTATTGTCCATTAATACACCTACAAAAAACAACCAGAAAATAGGAAGGCTCTTTCCAGCAAGACAATTTAAAAATAAATAAATAAATAAATAAATGAACATTCCTCTATGCATCAGCACCATCATTTCACAAACAAAACCTGTGTATACACACACACAGACATCCACATGTAGGTACGTATGTTTTGAGTTTAGGTGCAATTCTCAGGTTTCAACTAAAGCCAAAATTCTTTTCCAGTTCCCCAAGTTTGACAAAAAAATCAGAACTGTGTCTGTTCCCCAAATCATGGTATTTATATGTCTATATATGTGCCTGCCCATAATAAACAGATGCTCTAAGACTGCATTAGTCAGAATGTTCCTATTCCCTGAACTTTAAACAGTGTTCATTGATGCAGTGGCCTCACCTCTGCAAGCAGATTCTTGGTTCCTGGGCAGTGGGAAAGGGACTTACTGTAAAAACTCATGTATGTTGTATGCAGTGACTCTTACAAACCAATTACTTGTCACTGGTATAAAACCACTAAGAGCCTTATTCAAAGAGGCCAGGCTTAGACTAGACCTCCTCTCAGAACAGTGCTGTGCAACACTGGCACCTCTGAGCAGGACTTTGCAGTAGGGAAATTCACAGCTACATTTTAAGCACCACTTCCACAAAAGCACGGAGAGTCCTATTTCACTTCATTTTAACTTTGCATTGCTGTAAGAAAACACTCATGTTGGTCCATTGTACTTCTGACACCCTCCTCTAAGTTTTAGAAACTCATAGCTCCGTTCCAAAGTCCAAAATCAATTACTTTACCTGATATAAATCAATGCAACTGCAATCAAATCAGCAAAGCTCTTACAATTAATAGTAGCAAAGCTATAATCCAAACTACTCAAAACACTGTGCAAAATATTTCAAAGCTGTTTTCTGACAAGTACCCATTGTAATGAATCGGAGTTGTGCTACAGGCCTCTGAAGCATTATGTTTGTAGCCACTGAAATAATTCCTGTCTAATTACCCACATGTTGACTAACGTGCTTTAAAAAAATAATTTTCAAAAATCCTGGCAGAGTGAGCACCAATGGATGCTCTGTAAAGGTTTATTACTCTTAGACATTTAAAGGAAATCTACAACTTCATATTGCCTATCTGGGACAGCTGCCAAACTTCTCTTTGCTTTCTGCAGAATGGTATCTATTTCGTGACCCTTGAAACTGAAAGCTGTCAAGCCTCAAACAAAAGTGTCTTGATTTTAATTTTGGACTGTTTTCACAAACACATTTTAGAAACGTACACAGATTTCTACTCTTCCTCTGTGTTCATTGCTTTGTTTGGTCTGAAATGCCACCTCTGGCTAGGATGTTACAAAACAATTACTAGAAACTTGAATGCTGAAGCAGGGGAACATTTTTGAAAAGATAGCACATTTGAGATTCTGGAGCTTCTCTTCAGAAGATACCACATGTGAGATTCTTAAGCATTTTCCCCTCACAGGGAACCCAAGAGAAGTGCTCCATGGACTACAGTGGGAGCTCCCATGACAGATGCAGCAGTACCTCCCTCGGATGAGAGTGGGCCTGAAGAAGTAGAGATTAAAATTTCAAAAAGGGAGGGAAAAAAAGACTCAGCCAGAGGAAAACAGAGGTTTCAGGCAGGCTGAAAAAATCCCGGACTGAGCAGCACTTAGTAAGTAAAACCGTGGTCCAGAACACAATTAAAATGACGTTTCCATTGCCTGAAAAGACCAGCTACCTTGCTACACTTACAGATGCTTGGTGCAATGACTGGTAAAAGCATCTGCCTTACAGGCAAAATCAGAAGGCTCTCTGAAAAGACTGCTGAAGTAAAAGCTGTAGTGTCAAGGTGTCTTTAGAGAAGTTGTCTTAAAAATGAAGACTTAGCTTGCAGCCAGGAATTTCAGACTGCACTGTAGAGATGATCTAGCGAGGAACGTAAAGCAAGCATTACACTGCAAACCTGGAGGCCAAAAACAAGCAATGAGATAATGTCCTAGATAGAATCACATCACAGATTTGAGTAGGAGGTGGTTTCCTTGCCATTAAAGTAGGCACGAATTAAAAGTGGATGCTTAAAAGCTAAGCCCCCCTTTTACTTCATCAACCTGCTCTGAGAGCTTCCACTGCCACTAGGCACTAGGATGAGATCATGGAGTGCTGGAGCATCTCAACACCTACAGAGACAGGACACATTCACATGCATCCCAAGCAGGGATTAAAGAGCCTCACATTAAATGCTGGTGAGGATTGTGACAAATATTAAAGGCAGACATGACACCAGGAGATGAGGCAGTCAGAGGCCAGCATGCCACACCCCCTTACTGGGACAGGTTAGAAATACACCAGTGCATACTGAACTCCTGCAAATGACAATTTCTAGCTCTCCATCCTGCAACTGAAAGCACTGCCTGAAGACACAGCAGAGACTGAAGTGTGGATGTACACTCAGAATTTGGCATCATAGTGCATTTTTCATATTCACATCCCAGCAGGAGGGCATCTGTTGGATGAGAAAAGGACCAGCAGGGAAAAAATGGGTGTCCATAAACATCTCTCCAGAATGTCGACGCTCACCAGTACATCCTACCCCAATAAACAGTCCAGCAGAAGGGGCAGACAAAACCTTCTTTATTCTGTAGGGCTGTCCTGATGTTTCGGTATTGTCATCAGCAACCCATCACTATTGTCATGTCTATGTCTTAGATAATCACCACTCAAAAAAAAGTTAATGTTTGAGTTCTTCTTACAAACCTCTTGTGATGTGCAAGAAGTCTCTAGGGAATAAAATTTTTTATCAAAATCACTCCAATCATAGCATTCAGCTGTTTCCACAACCACCAAGTAATATAATTACAACAGGGAAAAAAAAAAAAAAAAGAACTTATTTGAAGCATAGAAATGCTTGTGCCTATCCTCCATGCTTTAGCTTTTCCCTGATCCATTCTTGCTCCCTGAATTCCATCTCTTTCATCAATCTTTAACCCATCCTTTATACTGTGTCACGCATTAAATTGCTTCCTAGTCAATCTACACCAGTCCCAACACTATTAGTATTGAAATTATTAATAAATCACCCATTCATAGGATTTCTTCATTTACAAAGACTTCCCTCCCCCGTGTGCATGAATAAATGTGTTGATGATGCATCCACTCATGCTCTGAATGTGAAAACCCTGACGGCAGCATCAGGTCCTCCAGCTGAGTCCTGCCCAAAGCTAAAGGTCATGCATATTCCTGTTCAGTCCTGGCCGATAATTTGCTATACCTGCCTCTAAATATTTATTTATTTATTTTTCTAAGAGCCCTGCAATGCTGGGCTGAGATACCTGCCTCTAAATATTTATTTATTTATTTTTCTAAGAGCCCTGCAATGCTGGGCTGAGACACCCAGCTCATCAGTCAGCTGGCTGGATGTGTGTGCCTGCATTTTCACCTACAAACCTGCTTGCACTGCCCTCCCAGCCAGCAAAGAGCACCAGCTTCATGTTTGCACCAGACAGGGCAATTTGCTTTTGGTTTCAGGAGGAAAAAGCCTTTCCTGCAATCAGTGCTTGGTCAGGCAGGCTGAGCACCTCTGCCACATCACCCCCGACTGGGAGGAAGGGCTGGGAGGAAGAACGTGGTCCTCAAGGCATCCCAACCTGTGGGATGCACAGCCAAACAAACAAAGGAGGGGGTGGAGGGATGGACCCGGCAGGGCTCAGGGACAGATTCAAATATCCTAGGCTAAGACATAAAGTACTTCATCTCCGGAGGGCACCAAGAAACTGAAACACCAGCTCCCGCTTCTGTCACAAAAAAATCTCCATGAGGACTCGGTAGTCTCAATAAGTACCACTAAAATCTCACTGCCCCACAAAGCAGAACTCAATGTTTTCACTATCGTCAATCTACACTGTCATTCATCTTGTTCTGTAATTCAATGTGAAACTAAACATACCTTCACCTAACCACCCCAAGAACAAAATTGAAAATATATATTTATATATATTCAATTGCTAGAATATTAGAATAATAGAAATTATATGGAACTCAATAGTAGAAATTATATGGAACTCACAAGTCAAGACTAGCTTTACAGAAACTCCAGTCCTTTTGGAAATAAACACACCAGAGATTTCTATCCACTTTATTCTTTGCTAGCAGGTAATGAGACAACACTTTATAGTAAATCAAGCCTAAATAAGGAAAACGTACTCTTAAAGTACTCTTAAAGAGCAGGAACAGCCTCTACCACAACAAGGGGGACTGACTCCTGCTCTCTCAGAGCAGTTTAATCACCCAACATTGGCATGGATCTAATGTGACGACTGCAGACTTTTTGACAGCAGCCCATTTTAACCTGTAACACTGGTTTACTCCCATGAAAAACTCCGTGGAAGAATTTTTCCTAATGAATGCACAGTAGAAGCCTGTTCTTATTGCAAACCACTGGAAATTATGATAAATGAGCTCTACAAAGCACATGCTACTACTCAATAACAAGCAGGCAGCATTGGCTGCACTCTTAAGATGGAATTTATTTCTTTTCAACTCCAGGGAAGATTTCTTTTTGGTCAGCTTCGAAAATTTTGATCCTACACTCTGGAACAATCAGTGCTACAATACAGAGAGAAATTGCAGCCGGCAGACTACCTCTCTGCCTTATATCAAGAAACAGATGGCATTTTTGCCCTTTCCCTTGCATCTCAGCCTCCCTCTAAGCAGCTGGCTGCCTGGAACCAGAGCTGTGGGAGTGGAAATGGCAATAACTCCTCAGGAGTGATCTAAACAGAAAAGTAAATACAATAGACATGAGTTGTTTTGGCTAAAACGATAATGAACTCCACAATTGACAAGAAGAAACAACACACTGCTGTTGGCCAAAATACGAGTTGTTTTAACTACCGCAGAGAAGAGTTTCATACCTTTCAGGAAAGGCAGAGAAAGAGCGGCTCCTTTCCTACCTCACCACTCCTCAAGCCAAACTACACATCTGCCTGTCTATACAGGAAAGGGTAAGGAAAAAAACCCAACTAAATGTACTGGAGGTCAGCGTTACTTCCCTGGACAACTCCGGCTGCAAGTCTGCTGATCAAACTCGGTCCTTGAAGGCAATCCCCCAAACACCCAGGGCACATCTCCGGGGAAGTGTAGCTACATCTTCATTAGCACTAACGGGCTGGAGGTAGGCTCCTTAAACTGGGAAACAGGGCTGCTCAGGCCGGCGGCAGGGAGGAACCATCAGCCTCACAACCGTGCTCCCAAGTTATGCGGTCAGAAGATGATTGCAAGGGAAACACAAGTAAATCATTAAGGGAGCAAATAAACGAAGGGTTAAAGGGGAAGAGGCATTAAAAACGCGATTTCAGGTATACATATCGGCCCTTGCTGAAAACAAACGCCAGTCCTACACTGGTAAGAGGCAGCAAAGGCAGGCTCGCAGGCAGGAGGTGGGGAGCTGTGCACATCCCTACCTACACCGAGCGCTTCGCTCTCCGGCTGCTCGGGCAGGGGAAGCTCCTCGCGTCCGCCTGGAACCCGGCGCTGCTGGATTCACACCTCGTCCCTACCCCTCACATCCACGCACAGGCAGCCCCCAACACACACCCCCAATCCGGCAACACCCCCCGCTTATGTCCCCTGATATCCAAGAAAGCGATTGCTTCTCCAGGCACCCTTCAGCGAGCGAACAGCAACGCAGATCCACGAGGGAGCGGGCATGAAGACGGGGGAGAAGGGGGGAGATCGAGGAAACATAATGAAACTCCCAAATTCCTCAGCGTATCACCAGCAAACCGCTCCAACGTGGTGCCTTTCATAGAAAAAACCAAGAGAGAGAGGGAACAAAACCTACCACGTCCCCTCCATCTCCTCGCTGCCTCTGCCACCCTAGCTGCCCACAGCCAAACCAGGCGGGAGCCTACCAGGCATTTCCAAACAAGATGCACACCCCTGATCTCCACTGCTGCCCAGCATGCAGACCCGGGAGATGCTTCCCCGTCACCGAGAGGATCCAGCCCCCTCGAAGACAAAGTACCCTTATTATAGCCTCATTCAATCCAAGCGGCCGGCACCCTTCAGCCCAACGCCAGCGGGCACGGGAGCAGCTGAGGGCCAGGCAAGGGCTGCTGAGCATCCATCCGCTGCTTAGTTACCTTTAGTCACCTCCGGCTCCTGAGATGCGAGTCCCCATCAGATCCTCAACAACCTGCAGCAGGGAGCTGCTGCCACAATCCAGCCATTAAAACCAGCGGTGGGAGTAGGAAGCAGACCTGGCCACAGTACCAAAGCCCCCAGCCAGGAGGAAAAGGGGGCCGGACGAGAAGCACAGACGTCCCTCAAGCAAGGAAAAATTTAAAAATAAAAAATTAAAAAATAAAAAAAAAATAGAAATAAGTGAAGTCTTTCCTTTTTTGCCGTGTTCTTCTGCTACACAAGCTTCCTCCCGGAGGACGAGAGTATGTGGGGATGGGGGAGGCGATCGCTCCCTCCTCTTCCCCGCCGTCGCCGACCCCTCT